>VWZS01002405.1:335874-446613 GCA_013397075.1 Rhabdornis inornatus
AAAAAAAAAAATTAAACTCTTCTGGGACTAACTCCCACATGGGCTACAGCAGCCTGGAGGTTCACTACTTCTCCACTCAAGCCCTGTGGCCCCACTTTCCTCTGGGGAAGATTGCTGGAGACATTGGCTGGAGAGGCAGCTTCTCAATTTAATTTGAAGTTTCAGCTGTTATCCCTGCAGGAGCAGGGAGTTGTAGTAGAGTGAGCTGTTGCCATTTCATGCTGTTAATACCAGTGACATTGCAATTTTCATGGCTGTAAAGATGCCTGGAGCAGAGGGTGGGCCCACTTGAAGTTAGCAGCAATAGGTTTTTTTCATACTCAAGAGAACAAATGATCTTTCCAGCAAGAAACCTTCACTTCTGTTGCCATGATCTGCCCTCATCCCGAGAAAGTACTCACTTGAGAAAGACTCTGAAGCCCTGCAGAGTGCGAAGGGCTACCCATAAAACAGACACAGACACCCACATGCAAACAAAAAAACCCCAACAAAGCAAAAACCCCCAAACAAAAAACAACAACAGCAAAGGACCCCACACCCCCCTCTCTGAAATAAAAAACAGCTGCTGGAAGTGAGAGCTAGACTAATGCAGGGATGAAAGCATTTATGCAGAGCAGAGGTGGGGAATATTGGCTCAGTGGAGTGGGTGGAAGTGTCCTCATGAATGAGCAGCACAAAGCAGCGCTGCCTCAAATAACAAAGAGGAAAGGAGGGCGTTAGGATTTGATAGTACAGACTTTGGAAAAAATGAGAAGCTGAGGAGAGAAGGAAATAATGGCTAATTTAAAACTGCCTTGGAGAAGCAGGTGGGAGGAAGACCTTGAACGTTTGTTACACTGGGACTTGAAAGTAAGGAAATGGGAAAACAAGGGTTGGAAGGCAGAGCAAGGGAGGGCTTGTCTCCTGATTGCTCTTTAGAATTAACAATGCTGACTCTCAAAGAGAACACTGGGGATTTTCTGAGAAAATGCGGAGCTCCTGGAGTAAAGTGTCCTAAGGGAAGGGCTGAGGAAAGAGAATGAAACCAGTGGCTTCCAGAAAAATGGTGATGATATGATGAGTCAGAGACACTTTCAGTTGCACCGAAATATTTACTCTTTGTCTGCCTGTATCCACATCAAGATATAAGGGCAACCCTTCTTTGACAGGTTAGAGTTATGCTATCAGGAGGTGTGCTAAGGGGATAAATAACAGCACCCAGAGGAGCTTTATCAGCTCTTCCTGTTGTTACTTGCTTTGGACCAAATTCTTATTGACTCAGTTGGGCGTGTACTGGGGTGACCAAGAGCAGAGACTGGATACCTCTTCCCAGTGTGCCCGCATTTCCCTTTTTGGCATTCTTATCTTGACAGAGGTGACAACTCCTTTAAACAAGGCACACATGACAGTGGCACTGTGCCTTCTTGAAAAGTTGCCTGGGTCTGCATCCCACATTTTATACAAAGAGCAAGGACCATCCAGAAAAAATAGACACATGCAGCCAGTAGAATCAGTTTCAATGTATTCTCCTTTTTTTCAAAAAAAGAGGCTGAACAACTCTCCAAAATAATCAGAGCTGTTAAATAGCACTTATTCTGTGTGGAGGAAGTACAGTGCTATGGGACTACTGGCCCATGCCAAGGAAAACACTTAGACTTGCTATAACAATGGACCAAACTGAAGGAAATGGGAGGCTGTGGTGCCTATGGGCTGTTCTGGAGGGAGCTGGGGGTAGTGGGACCTGCTGGCAGAGCCGAGGGAGGAGAGGCACGTGGTGTTCGTGCAGTGCCATGCATCCAGAGCACTCCTTGGCTTGCTCTCCTCCAGACAGTGTCTCCCAGCAGCCAAACCCAAATCAGGTCATGAAAACAGAGCACTGCCACCATGCAGCAGCTTTGTGGTGATCAATCAAATCACAGTGATTTCACTGAGGGAAAAACTTAGGTTTTATTTGCAAGAGTAAATACGTATCTTATTTTTTTCCTTTCCCCTCTGCTATACCAAATATTACGTGCTCATATTCAACAAATAGTCAATATTTCTGAAACACTGTTCAGGATCCCAGCACCAGCACTGAATAAAGATGTAGCAATATGTATGCAGAGGTGTTAAAGCTTAGAGTACAAGGATAAACAGAAGAAATCCTTTAAGGACAGTATCTGATCAATCCCATATTCTGCCTCCATCTTCCCGTGCAATATTAATAACCTTGTTTCAAACCAGACTGTCTCTGTCCCACTCAGCCACATCCCATTCTCACAGGTGTGTAGATTTTCAGACATCTGTGCTCAGGTGTCTGCTCCATAACAGCAGTATTGAGCAGCCCAGACTAGCTGCTGGTGTGGTGCAGGGTGGGGAGGCAGGGAGACAAGCAGCCTGCTTACCACAGACTGCTGGATGGAGAGTGCTGGCCGTGTAGAGCCAGATTATATTTGCTGCTGCAGCAGCCCAGCATTGTGGCACTCATGCAGAGAGCCATCACAGCCACGTCACACTTCATGCAGAGCCATTACATGACAAATATGCCACTTGCGTGCATAGGTATCAGATCAAAAACGAGCAGTGTTTGGCCTGAGCAATTATATATTAGCTGTGCTTGCCTGGTGATGGGAGGGAAGGGCTTCAACTGTGTCAGAGATTTTATATGTGAAAAGAGATTTAATGAAGCTCTCTAAGCTCACAGTCATTTTCTTGTGCTTTTCATGGAGCAGGAGGTGAAAATGTAGATTTGATTAGTGTTGCTGGATCTGTTCTAATAAAAGACATCCTTACTTTGTCTTCCCATCCTCACACAAGGACACATATTAACTGCTGTGTTTCTTTCTTCTGCCTCTGCACACAAAACATATCTCTCCCTCCTATAGGTCTCCCTGTAAAGGTATTTATTCTTGATCTTCAGATACCCTTAGCCATCCCCAGACTTCAGCACTGTTAGACAGCTGTTTCTATCTATGGCTGTGCGTGGAGCAGCCCCACTCCCCCACAGCCAGCCCCATGTGCAGCTGCAGAAGGGCTCCCTTCTGGTCTCCTGCATCCCAGCAGCTGCTCTCCCCACATGATGGGCTTCATGCAAGCAGGATGTATCATGGTGCATAGCTGGAAAGGGGGACACTCACAGAAACTGATACAGGGATGAGGTGGTGCCCCCCTCGGATTGCCCCTGCTTGCAGGGAGCAGTGTGAGGATGTGGTACCGGGAAGACCAGCATCGTGCCAGGGCAGGGCTTCTCCTGACCCAGACCTGCTGCACAGGGCAAATCCTTCATGCCCTGGAGTCAGGAACAGGAAGGGAGGAATGGTTGAAACAGGAATTGCTGACAGCCTTATTTTGGTCAATGTCCCACTGAAGTCAATGGGATGTTGCTCCAGGAAAAACTGGATAAGGATCTGGGGTTTGGCAGTGGCAGAGGTTCTGTCTTCTTGCTGTTTATTCTCCAAGTGGAGCCCTAACCCTCTGTTTGTGACTTCATGATCATTTCCAGAGCTGTGCTAATGATGTCATACCCGGGGGATTCTGGCTTCAGGTGGAAAATTAACAGCAGGAGCAGATGAACTCTTTAATAAACAAAGTTCCTGTTTTCATGCAAATGTCTTTAGAATAAGGAATGAGGGGAGTGAGAAATATAGAAATTTATGGTATAGAAGCGACACTGTTTGAAAACAGACTTTTTATGAGTTTTCCAAGAGGCGCCAGCTGCTCTTTAATGTTTTCGTTTAAGAGTTTTATGTATGAAAGCTCTAGCTTGTGTAAACAGCAAGGCTGAGAAAGTTGCAGGGATTGTTGTTAATGGTGAACCTAACAGGCTGGGGATTTGGCTCACAAAAGACTGTGAGTGTTGATGTTTTTTCGGAGCGGAGGCTTTTAATGCGGCTGGATGATGCCTCTGATGCCGCTGTTGTTCTCTGGGCTCTCCTGCCCATGCCTCTCACTCTCGCGGCCACCCCCGATGTCCCTCCTTTCCTCCAAGACCTAAGAGAAGGTGGCACAAGTGCATGGGAAACCCTTCAGGCAGGGCAGCACCTTCTCTGCTGTGCCACAGTTTGTCACCCTGCAGGAGCAAGCCCTGGGTTCGGAGGTGGCCAGGTTTCCTCTCTGCCCCTTGCTAAGCTCTGGAGGCAGGGCTGGGCAGGGTGCTGCTGCAGCAGCATGGCAGAAATGCAGCCAGCCACCCATGGTCCTCCCTGTCCTGGGCCCTGCTCCTCCCTGCCCTCACCAACAGCCACTGCTGATCTGCATCGCTTCATCTGCTGTTTTGGTGACTGCTTATTGTGCACCCAATTAATATAATTGCTTTATTTTGCTGGAGAGATTGCTGGAGCCCATGTTACAAACAGCTTTGTCTTGTTCTGGTGGGTTCCCTTTGTCTGGCATTTAACCCTCCAGGGGTGAAATGTGTGGCACCAGACTCAAAAAAAAAAAAAAATTAAGTCCCTTCAGCAAGGCCAGTGGACATCCAGTGCCTCCTAAGGAGGACCCAGAAGAGGATCCGTGGTGCTTGCTGCTCTCCATCTTGCTCTCAATGTTTTTCTGCAGCAGCTTTCTGTTTGCTCATCTACAGGAATACTCTGCATCTTGCCTGTTTTTGAAAAGGTGACTGCTGATGACAGCTAAGATAACAAGAGAGTGGGTTTTGGGGTTTTTTTTTTGCCTTCATGAGAACACCTCCGGTTCTATTAATAAAATCCTGAATCTGACTTGTCCTTCTGAGAACTCCCGGCCTCCCTTCACCCATTCAAATCTGTATTTTTAAGCTGCTGTAGGTGGATTGTCGACAATGGTTGTTATGCAAACTCCAAGTGCTGGCTTCAGGAGCTTCTTAGAAATATGCAATGAGTAATCTTTATGTTTCTGACAGGTCTATGAGGAGGGAGGGTGTGCAGTTTTGCTGAAGATAGGTTGACAAAATAAGTGTCAATTCATGACAAACTGACTGCCAAAAATACTCACATCAAACACTGAAAACAATTAGTGAACAGTATGACAGAACATCTCTGAGGCTTGGGAATGCAGTGAGGACAGACTAGTAAATGGATATTTTAATGTTTTTTTTAAATTTGGGTCAGGAGGAATGATCAGGTCCTTTGTTCTCCAGCATTACTTTAGGTTTGGTGGTTTGGGGCTTTTTGGGGAACTCATAGGCAGTGTCTATACTTGAAAGATAAGATAGGTATATTTATTTTTCAAGCTTGTTGTGTGAAGTGAGCACTGGTCTCATGAGACCTGGCTAATACAGTGGGATCACAGAGGTGTGAGATGGACATCAAAATCTGAGGAACAGTCAGGGGCAACCTGGACTGCAGAGGCTTCTGAACTTGAAGCTGAAGCAGCATCATGTGCTCCAGCAGGCTGATTAATTTCATACTTTGGAAAAAATTTATCTGAAGAGAAATTTCCCTGAGTAGAGAACCAGCTGTTGATAGCTCCTTTGGTACATGGTCTGCATCAGGAGTATAATATGCAACCCTTCAGATGTCAAGCTGAGCAAAACAGGGACAAGAAAGACTTCTCAGGGCAGCAATATGAGGTCCCTCCCCAGACAGCTGTTCACTTGGGAGGGTCACTGTGTGGTGCAGTTTGCCATTTGACCCAAAGTCATCACATCCTGTGCTGGCTGGAATTAGGAGGTTTGGCTTTGTGGTAGCTGTTTCCTGACTGCGATGAGTGGCTCCTACAACCTGCAGAGCTTGCCAGCAGCAGATGGGGAAGAGGAGCCAGCACAGTCCTGTGATGGCCCCTGGGCTTGGGGCTGCTACTGCCTCTGACACACAGGGTAAGTCACCTAGGAGTCTGTAACAGCATCAGCCAGTGGCCCAGGCTCATCTCAGTTGATTTTCCAAGGTTCTAAGCTTCTCTCCATGATAGCTCAGGTGCTATCACCCTCCCAGCCCTCCCCAAAAAGGACTTGCCTTTGGCAGAGGTTTTGAAGCGTCTGTCTGTAGCATAGCTGCACAGAGGTAACCCTGGGGTCAGGAGGCTCTGAAGGGCACAGCACCAGGTGCCCTGGATGACCTTATATTGCTGTTCTTGTAAAGCATCTTGTGTTGCTGTCTTGCGGGCACACCCGAGTACCCATGGCAACCCACATCTCTGCATCATGCTGGTAGGCACAAGGAGGCAAAACCCAGGCCTCCACCATCTGGAAAGCCCCTTCTCTAGGCACAAGGATTGCCTTTTACCATACACCATAGCTCACAGGTCTTCAGAAGTCGACCAGCTCTGTGAATCCATATTTTCTAATGCTGCGAGTCCCACAATGCTTCTGCCAGACTGCTAGTTCCATCACTCCTCTCACAAGTGAGTCAACAGCCATCTGTGCAAGCTAGAAATCAAATAACTTTTGCTTTAAGAGGTTTATTTGTCACTTATAATGAATCCCTCTGCATCGCCCTGTGTGGGACCTAGTGATGTCCAAGATGCAATCAGGAGGAAAGAGTATGATCTGAAGCCACCCACACCAGCCTGGTATCACCTTTCCATCTCAGCTGCACTTCAGTGAGCCAGCTGAAATGAGGCGGTTTTCTCTGTGCTTGGTGCCAAACACTATTCTTGCTGAACCAGAGGGAAGTTTTGTTTTTCCCTAAATAGGAAAGATTTGGCCTTCGGTGGTGCTCAACTGGAAAGAATCCAGCAGTTTTCTGATCTTGTCAGAGTGGCTGAGATGGTCATAAATCAGAAGAGCTGCTCCAGAAATATTTTTCCTGGGTTTGATTCTCAATCCCACCATGCTGGTAAAATAAAAAGAAAAATTAGGCCCACCACTGGTTTAATTTTACAGATAGCCGCTCTCTTTCCAGGCAATCTTTGTGATTAATTTTTCTCACAGTCTGTCTGGAGTTTTTTTGGGTTTGTTTCATAGGGCTGTTGAGTTTTTTTTTACCCTCCTCTCCCCTTCCATATGGGGAAGAATAAAGTGAAGAAACAACATTTTCAGAGAAGAAAGACTTGGAAAGAGTTGCTGTTTTCTGAGAGTCTGCTACAGCTGTTAATTTGTGGAAAACCTCAGTGGAAAGTAAGCAGTATGGCAGCATCGCTTTACACGAGAATTCAGCGATGGCCTTGTTCCAAACCATGGCTGATTGAGGTTCTTGGCTTGCACAGCCAAAGCTTCATGTAGTGTCATGCTTTTTTTAATAGATAGTGTTGATGCAGCTGTGGAAAGCTCTGATGTTCTTTTTTATTTTAACGTGGAATTGTCGTCATTCAATCAAGCTTAAGCATTGTGGAGCTGTGATGTTGTTTGTCTTTGCTTGTTAGATGTTGGTGTGTGAGCCTGAGACAGGCTCACAGCCTGAGATGTTGTTTGGGAACAAAGAAAAGGCTCCCTCCCTTCCTCCTTGTCTCCTTCACAGAAATGCACACAGACCCAAACTCCCATCCAAAAAGGCAGAAACGCTGAGAAAATTTGGAACTGGGCTTAAATACTGCGGGCTGGGACCCTTCTGCCTCTCCAGAGCACGCACTCTTTTCTTCCTGTAGGCTTTGCTCCTCTCCAGCATTTGTCATGCATAATTGGTGGCATATCAAGATTCTGAGTACTGTACTGAGTGCAGTAACCTCTTTTTCTTGGATGGACATTTTGTTTGTGGAGAATACAGCATGGTGCTCAGTTGTCTGGGCAGAAATGAATGCTGAGGAAAATCTCAGCTATGTGATGTCTATTAGATCAGAGATTAATTTTCCGGTAGAAATGTCCATTTATTCAAACCTCTCCAGTAGATGAAAGAGCTTTAGACAATCTGTTTTTCTGAAAAACCCTGCAATTCAGTTGGCAAGGATTAGATGACCTGTTAGAGATTAGAAAAGGGGAAAAATGTTTCTAATTAATGTCAGCCCAGCTGTTAACTTGGGGAATGTCAGTGACTGGTAGCACAAGACAGCTCCTACAGATATTTTTGTGGTCACAGTTCATGTGTATATTGCTACCCGGACCTTCTGCACAAAGCATTGCATGAGTTTCCCCTTCCCCAGTAAGGTGCACTTCCCCAGTGTGCACTGGACCAGTTGTGGCTTCTTGGTTCTGCCTCCTTTTCCAAGGCAGGCTTTTATGAATGGTTAAGTCCTGTTTTTTCCCTGGTGCTACCCTGTCACACAGTGACTGATTCACTCACCTCCTTATCTCTGGGCCATATGACTTGCTTTGATTGCATCTTCCTTGCCAACTTGGCTATGTATCTTGCTTCTTTCCCGCGGGATGAATTAGGGCAGAATCCTTCAATCCTTAGAGTTTCCCCACAGCATCTGGAAAGAAGAGGAAAACCAGAGCCTGAAAGAGTCAGGCAGAGAAAGATTAAAGAATTTGGAGGCAGGAACTAGTCACTCTTGGAATGAAGCTTCCTCCTGGCTGGCCTAAGGCAGAGCAATTTACACTTTTCTGCAAAATGCACAATGGCCTGGGCCCTGCTCTTAGGAGTAAACATTTCAAGGGCGCCTGAGGGGGGCCCTATTTGTATTTTTATGAGGTATTTGGTCTCCTTTGAGTTTCAGGCTATATCCCCATTGCCAATATTGGAGCTAACTTGAAGTGGGGTAGTGTCTTGTGGAGATACTTGAGCTAGGTTGAAGAAGTTTAGCTGATAGAAGTAGTTTACCCACAGCAGTGTATTTGTCAGACCATTTTACCTGCCTGCTGTGGCCTTATCCTGTGCCAAGCCCTGTTTTAAGTTGTCTCTAGCTCACTCTCCTTACTGTCTGTGCAGCAAAAGCGTGTGCTGCAATCCTGACTTCTCTGCAGCCACCCGCTGATGCTCCAGGACATAAATGCCACAGTCAGGGTAAAGCACGGGGTTTGGGAGCTGGAGTCCTGCCAGTGCTTTTGCCGAGCTGAACCCACATTCACTATTAGCACTGTTAAATACTTTCCTGTTTTTCTCTGTCCACTTGAACTCTCGTTGCAGCCCTAACCGACGATCACATTTTGTTTTTAATGACAGAGCAAAGGTGCCAAAATATTTCAGTAGCTCCCCTAGGAACATCTGCAACTTCTTTAGCTAGTATTTTTACAGCTGGCCATAACTTTATTTTATTTTTGAATGCTAATAGTTGTGAATCTAGGACCCTGAAGGAAAACAATGGCTAATTTCCCTTGCATCAGGATTTAAAACTTATAAAAGCTACTCTTGCACCTTTGAATAAATCACCAGGAATGGAGCTAAGGGGTACTTTGTCATTTGACAGACCGAGTTTCTGAGCTCCAGACAGAGCTTAGACCAGCCTCCAGGCTTAGGATAAAGTCTGTGTTTGGACCCACCAGGATCAAAACCTACAGACTCCTTAAGTGACAGAGCTGCTGCTGCCGCTGTTGAGGTTCATGCGGCCATGTGGCAGGAGAGCCATCTGATCACTGCCTCCAGTGCAGTTCCTGTCATCTGTGATGAAAAAGGGAAGAATAAAATATCACACCCCTAAAATGTGTGGAACAGGAATTAGGTTTGGGAATTTGAACTTCCATCTAGTAAAAATGCTGCAGACCTTTAATTGCAGCTCAGATTTATTTTGTGCTAGCTATGCTTAATTGTTCTAATGATGAAAATAAGCCAAAGATGTTTAGTCATTGTATCAACCTGTCACTCATAATCTTTGTGTGGCACCTCTCTCTCCCTCTACTGAGCTAGAAAAGCATGAAGAGAAAAAAAAGCATGCTGCAGAGCAACCAATTTTATTCAACTACCACCAAGGAAATTTTAGACTGGCATCGTCTTTGACTCCTGCTGCGATGGAAACTGTGCCTGACCTCATATTCCGGTGCAGCACCAGGCACCACTTCTGAGTGTGGCCCCCACCCACCTGTGAGAGCTGCACCCTGTTTCTTGAGGCCAAAATGCTGGGGGCAGGCAGGTCTGCAGCCACAATTTGAACAAATGTACCAGCGGTACTTGCAGGCTGGTGACACAGGCAGGCTGCAAATCAGCACTGGGTGTATCTGCTCTTGGAGAAGTCCTTGATGTTCTACCTTTCTGGGGGGAGCCAGAGCTGCCAGATGAAGGATTCCAGTAGTGGAGGATGGTGTGAAATGTCACTTTCTGAAAGCGACATTGCTTCCCAATGTAGGTGGACCCGTGCCAGCATGCTCACGCACTGATAAGATCTGACTGTGAGATTTCCCACAGCTCAGGGGAAATGCTGACATGGAGTAGGATTCGGGTTCCTGTTGGGACTTATTCCCAACATGGACAGGTAGCTCTTGTGGGTTGTTATGGTGCTCCCCTGGGGACAGAAAAGACAATACCCCTCTCACTTGCACTGGGACCATGAGCTTGTCATTTCCCCCAATCCAGCAGTGTTTCTTTCCAAGTGCCTCTAAATGGGAAGGAAGGTCGGCTAGGAAAAAAGATGATGCTTTTTTCACATTTCCATGGACCTGCCCTGTCAAACTCGGTGGCAGCTTTGCTGTTAATTGCAACTGAAGCTGACACAATGTTGAATGTGATAAAATCCAACAGAAATCTTTAAAACTCCCCAGATTACCTCCAGTGCTGCAGTTAATTTTTTGTCCGTGACTTCTCTACGAAACCAGATACATCTCATGCAATTCAAGAAGGCTTAGTGCCTTGACCTAAGTGCTAAGGTATTGCATGATCTGCCTGCCAGATACCACAGCCCCACTGCTACAGACAGGTAATTGGGTCACCACTTTTGTGAACTTTTGACACACACAGACTTATGGCCTGATAGCACAGATGCCCTCAAGCAAGTAAAGGCAATTCACCCATCACCATGAATCTAACGAGCACTGAACTCCAGTCACCTCGAATAAGGTGGCTTCAATCCTCTCCATTTCAATCTTACCTGAAGGCACAGAACTTGTCTATGTGGATGTCTTCCAGGAGATGCCCAAAGGAGCTGGTGGAAGTGCTGTGTTGGCGCAGTACCGTGCAGGGACACTGGCTGGGTGCTGTGCAGACGTGTGTGCAGTGCCCACTTTGGGACCCCCAGAGGGGCTAATGGTGTCCTTTATTATTTTAACACCATGGCAGGAGGGGTGTGTGTGTATCTTTGTGACACAGCAAGCCCATAGAAACATTGCTGGACTGTAACAGAGGAGCACAGCTGAGGACTGGGCCTGCCAAAGCTGTTGTTTCAGGTCTGTGTGAGACAGGAGGTGCCCTAAAAATGCCTCTGCTCATCTTTCATAAATGGAAAATGCAGGGTTTGGTCATCTCACCTCCCTCTGTCCCTGCTGTATTTGTGTATTCTGCATATTTTTTCCTCATAATACATCTCAAGACACTTTCCCATCAGCTCATGCTGTTATGTCACTCTCCAGTGGGTGAGCTCAGTATGACTAGGAAACACTGAAGGAAAATGAGATGCAGATGTGGTTACTGCCTTAATATTCCCCTTCAATGCCGTTGCTGTTGGGGAGCTAAGGCTGTTAATTTGACTTTGCTCCTCCACAGAGCGTGCATACATCAAAGTGTCAATCTTATCTGCTTTTTGTTTCGGCCCACCTGCCCCCATGGAAAAGCTTGTTCAATGTACTTGCATTGTCCCTGGTCATTCTCCATGGGTGCAGCACATCTGGCGGGGACCACAGGGGACACTGGAACCTGAGAGGGGCTTGAATCTGTGGTTCAGTTATGTCATGTCTGAGTGGTGCTTGTTTGTGTATTTTCAGAAAACCCAGAGTAAAAAAGGCTTTTCCCCATAAATTAATAGTGACCTCAAAGCTCCCATGGTGGAAAAACTGCTATGTGATGCAATGCCAGTAAAACAAAAGCAACTGCAACTTCATAGAAAAAGCAGTGATATTCTGATTAATTGCTCTGTTTTCTGGGGTTTCAGTAAAAATGTCTGCTGATTATTTCTGAAACTTATGATGACTGTCTAAGTGCATAACCCCTTCTTAACATCAATTTGGCAAACAGAAAAGGAAATATATCATACAATATTCCGCTTGTAGGGCCAAGTTCTGTCATTTATCTGCTTGAAAAGCCTCTGTTGACTGCCTTGGGATTTCTCCCTGCAGAATGATGGCAGGACATGATCCAGACCCAATATAAATGTAACATATGAACCAGTATATCTTCAGATGGAGAAAACGTGTGTGGAATTTCCCTGTGCTATCATGTGCATATTTTATAGGCAACTGCATGCACAGCTATTGAAAAGAAGCACAGACGTCTGTGGTCAGACATCAATGACTATTGCGGGAGGGAAAAGAGGGAAACTGAAAGCCTTAGAATTTGTGCTTTATTGGTTTACTGAGAAATACAAGGTGAGAGAAATGAAAGCAGTTTAGGATAGAACTGTAAGGAGGGAAATTGGCATTGCTGGCAAGACTGATGAAATATAATGTCCTTGCCAGAAGAGTATAAATAATGAGTTTCCTGATAAAAAATGTTGATGAGGCCAGTAGGGGGGAGAGTATGAGGAAAATGTATGCATGTGGAAACTGAGTTTTATTTTGGCAGTGACTGAAAATAACCATGAAGCCTGACGCTTGTAAACCTGGGAATCCTGAAATTAATAATTTTCAGAGTTAACTGCTGGAGAGTGACAGCCCCATGAGGACCATTTTCTTTTCAGGGCTTGCATATTCTTGCATATTTTAAGTCCCCAGACTCACTGCTGGCCACATAACAGCTCGTGAACCAGTAGTTAGCTGAGATAGCAGCCTTCATTTCAACAGAAAAGTGCTGAGGGCTGAGGCTGTTTGGTTAAGGGCTCTGCTTTGGACAGGTTTCACACTGCAGGACCTCATTGATGCCTTCCCTAGGTGTGTTATATATCATCACTGTCTGTCTTGTGCTGTTCTGTTCTAGTCCTCCCTTCATGGGGAGGAGGGTGTATCTTATGGTGTTCTGTTTCCTTAGAGCTTCTTGCTTAAGTCTACACTGTGGAATACAAGGAAACTCTGGAGGTTCTTGTCCAAACTCCTGCTCAGAGCTTCACAGGGAGATCAGGTTTTTCAGGGCCTTGCTCAGGCACATTCTGCATGTCTCCAAGAATGGAGATTTCACAGCTTCCCTGGGCTGTAGGCCTGCTTCATCAAGTAGGATGATCCTTCTTTATGACTTTAAATGATTGGTGCTGATCCAGGTTTTAGGCCTTTACAACAGAGGATGCTGCTATTCATTGCCTTTGGGGCAGGTTTGGGCTGGTTGAGTAGAAGCAGATGAAGGAAGATTTTCTTGGCTTGACAGCAAACCTCAGTATCAGCCCCAAGAAACTGGATCTAAAGAGGTTTCCACAAAGGCAAGCCTCAGGCTACCTGGCAGTGAGAAAGAGGATCCTGCGGGGAATAGTTCAGAGCACCTCTGTGAAGCTTCTCTTTTGAAATGCCCTGAAGAACTGCTGGCCTATCTTCACTGATAATGGCAGGCATCTAGGGAGATTAGTTTGCCCCTTGCTTCCTATGGGCATCCACTATGCATGAGCCTTTCTACCATCAAGCCTGGAATTTGCACCCTTTTGTCTTCATCTGGATGGAAAACTGAGATCTGAAAAGGCAAAGGGAAGAAAGGTGCTGCTGAAGGGCAGTGATTGAACAGCTTGGTTTTGTATACAAGTAATGATAATGCTGATAATTCATCAGTCCTTCAGCTCCTTATCATGTGCACAGGTTGTGACTGTCCTTCAACTGACTTGGGAATTTGTTGAGATAGAGCAGCATTTGCGATCAACCACTGTTTTTCATCACCTGGGAGCTGGAAAGTCTGGGTCTTAAAAAGGATCTCGTAGCTCAAGTCCCAAACCAAATCTATTGCCTTTGAACCTGGTGGCTTTCCTCTACAAATACAAATGTATTGGTGGTTAAGATCTCAAAACAGCCCATCAAATACAGCACACATGTTTAGGGAAAAGCAGACTGTGATCAGTTAAAAGACTTGCTACTCTGTGCCCCCAGTCCCCATACAGTCAGAGCCTGACAGGCAGCAGAGGAAAAGCATTCTCGGTGGGTAAGCTCCTAAACACTCTTCCTCAGTGCCAGGAGCTGTAGTCTGATCAGTCAAGCAGCACTTACATTAACAATTGTCTAGACCAAACACAACTCCATCAATTCTACACCATGGCATGAAAAAAAAAAAAAAGCCAGAAGCTTTTTTCAGAAATTTTCTTTCATATGCAAACGTGATACTCTGCTTGGAGATTGCCATTGGCCGAGGAGCTGTGTGGTGCAATGATCTGGTGGTGTGCTGCCCAGCTGTGGTTCAGATCCCTCCATCCTGGGCAAGCTCTTGACTGGGAGGATGTTGCAGAAGTGTTTGCTATATCCTCTTTAAATTTCATCTGTGCTTAGTTTTCCTGGCAGATAGGGCTGAGCCTCCTAACTATTCATTTTGAAGGAAAAATATAAATAGTGTGCAGGATGTTTCATTTTATGTGCAACTCCTGCTTTGGTCCTTTGCTCCACATTAGGATTTGATGTTGCTGCCACTTTATTGGAAGTGGTGATTTATTGGAAGTGGTGATTTGATCTTGCTGCCATTTATTGGATGAAAAATCACAGTGTGCTGCCACTTTATTGGAAAACAATGCAGGTCACTCAAAGCTAGTGGGGTACAGGTTACTCCTAAAATTCCATGCATGCCTACAGGTTGCTGGGTGGCTGGTGAGCCTCTCTCAGACTGTCAGTGCAACAGCATCCCCCTTAGAACAATGCTTCCTTTCTGCTGCACTTGCAGCCTGGCATCTCAAGAGAGCAAGGCTCATGGAGTTTTGCTTCCAATATGTGTGAGAGAAAGTCCCTGACAACATCTTTCAATATTTGGCAGATTTCAATCAAATTCGTTAGGAGGGTGGAGATCTCAGCAACTTTATGCTCTCTTAACAAGTTTAGTGCAAATAAACAGCCAGGTAAAGAGGAGACAATTCCTCCTTGCTATTCCTATTGTGGGAAGAGCTAAAGTATGAGCTCTTGTATCTTCTTACAGCATCTGGATGGGAGACACAAAGCTCCAGGGTTTTCCCTGGTTATGGAGCTATTTTTTCATTTCCTCACCCGAAGTCCAGGCAAAGCACTGCATAGAGAGAGGTGGAGCTGGGGCTGGTTTCCCATCTGCAGTAAAGATGGAAATGCTGGAACCACTGCACTTTGGGATCAGTCAAGAGACAGCCTCTTCCTGAGCCCCTTTGGAGCACTGTCCACTGTGGCTAAGGCCGGTGTGTGAAATGTGTGCACGTCTGCTTCTGGCTGCTGGACTTTTTTCACAACAGAGCACAAATGCTTACCCAGAGTCAACTGTCTTTGGCCTCCTGTCTGCAGAATCTCTTTTATGAAGTAAATGTTTATGCTTTCAGACTCCTTTTAGGCCTGTATACTCGTTCAGCACATGGCTGCAGGATAAATCTGTTCTTGCAGTTAGCAAAGGAGTAAATGCATTCTCCAAAATCCTCAGCGAAATCATGAGAATTGGAGGGACACCAAACCCAAACATTCTTCTCATTTACGCTGTTAGAGCTGCTGGGAAACTGGATATTTTGCAAAGGAACTGGCTCCCCCCCGCCCCTTCACTGCTCTTTTTTTTTCCTTGAAGTCTGCAGCAATGGAATGAGTGAATTATTTCCTGGGGCAGCTGCTGTGTAGCATCCAGTACTTTATTCTTTGAGGTCATAAAAATAAGTGCATCAAGAGGAAAAAAGTGGCAAGTTGCTCACTGTTCCAGAGGATCGAGCAGCTCCAGAGATTTCATGTTTGTTTTCTTGGCATGTGCTAGATATGTCCATCTTTTCTCTTTCAGCTTCTGCAGGCACCACCTGCCCCTTGTTCTTCTTCAAAAATAGATTAAATAAATCTGAGACACAGGGCCTCGAGGGAGTGCCTAGGGAAGGAGTGGAATAGAAAAACAGTAGAAAGAGAGAGGCTTGTATCTCTCTTCAAGGGATGGAGATGATAGATTTAAAAAAGTCTTAAATGTCTGAACAGTTGGTGAAAACTGTCAGCCATCACACCTTACTTGCATACTTACATACCTCTATAGGCAAATTTCCATCCACAAATTAAAGGAACAGACATTATATAAACATATGGCCTCGACCCCTCTTGTGGCCCCATTCCTCTCCAACCCATGCAAGGTGTCATGGTCCTGCATCAATGGCCCAAGCTTTGGGCAAACAACTGGCTGTTCAAGATTGCTTTGCTCATCTTACAGGATAAGGTCCCTAATGCAAGCTCTTGGGGTGGAAAATGCAACTTCTTTCCCCTGGAAACAAAGGTTGAGCAGGCACTAGCTGAGGTCTTTGCTGTGGGATCTGAAACATCCAGGCTCACTGGGAATAAGAAATCTCTCCCTGGCTTCTGCCTGCAAGGCAGGCTGGAGGGAAGGGGAAGGTGTAACCAGACAGCTAGAGAGACCAGTTAAGATGCACAGAAAAGGAAACCAAGGGCTGTGTGAACCGTGCACATCAAAGTTAGCAAGGCATAAGCTCATAAGCTTCCTTTCATCTGAGGCACGCTTCCCAACAGGCTTCCAATCATAAACATTACCACAGTGTGCCCATCCAAATAAATAGTAGAGGAAACAGCAAAGAAGCACTTGGGCTTGAGGGTCACTTTTAAGAGACACCCATCACCACTGGGGTCCCACCCACGGTGTTGTCATGAAGCACTGTGGACAGGGGACCCACATGCAGCATCTGCCCAGGGCAGCATCCTTCACCTCCTCCCCTCCCTCTCTGCCAGCAGCCACAGCATCAGCTGAGGCAAAGCTTGTGAAAGTCCACATTGCTATGCTGATTCACACCCTCCAAGGATGTGGCCTGTCCTCACTGCCTTGCTAGCTGGTCTCCAGATCAATATTATCCATGGGATTGTAGACACTTGTGCACAGGAAGTGGCTATGTGCTGCAGCTGATTGCACTTCAGAGGAACCCTTGCAGGCCATATTTCTCTGCTCCTTGAAATATTGGAGTGGTCTCCACTATTTTATACATTTTAATGCAAGAATTTGTTCCCTCCTGCTTCATCTTAGACGTAGGAGTGGCAGAACACACCCTTGGAACATTCTTTAGGCAGTTGAGGAGGTAACAAAATATACATGGATCTCTTTCATCCATCCATCCTTGATACACCCTGATGTCACTGGGACCTTCCTGGGCATAGAGAAGGGTGAGTGTGAGACCCCATGAGTGTGTTGAGCAGCAGCAGGGTGTGCTACCCTGCAGTTCTCACAGAGTATGATTTCAGCCCTCCTCTCAATCTCTCTGCTCATCATCTTCCCATCTGTGAAATGAGGCATCCCTTTGCCTTTGGAGAAGGCTCTGAGATACCCGGGGGAGTTTTTTCATTGCTGTGTGTTTCTGTTTATGGGGTCTTTGGGGTTTAGTGGTGTCATAGGGTATTTAGTGTTGTCCTAGTTATCCATGGAGGTTGGGAAGAATGAAAAGGACATTATTTGGGGTGAAAGAATGCCTGTCTGTGACCTTCTATGGCCATAGCTCAGAGCACATTAAGAAAACGTACAGACAGAAACTTCCTGAACAATGTGTTTTCTTCCTTATAACAATATATGTGAAGTGTTTTGAAGAAGGAAAAATACAGACATGACAAAAGTGATGAAATCAATAAATTAGTGTCATATTAACAAAAAAGCACTTCATCCACAGAATGAAGGTTTAAACAAACATTAAATAGGAAAGAAAGTTGCCTAGGAGGAAATTAACTGTAACCAGATGCAAAATACCATTCATTATCTTTCTGAACAATGTGAATTTATCTCCAGCAACGGTCCAAAGTGCTGCTGCTTGCTATAATGCTAGGACAATTGTTGGGGAGTCTGCTTTGGCAAGCTATAGGCTTTTTTTGTTATAAAAGGAAAAATTCTTACATTATGGGAGGGATAGGCAATGAGACATACATATTTTTTAAATTAAGTAAGTCCTTTCTTCTCTTCATGTGGAATTAACTAAGAAAAGAAAAACAGGGAAACTTTTCTCCTATGCAAAGTCCTGATGAGCCATGTAGAAGAATCCAGAATGTCCCAGTGCCTCACCACAGGCCTGCCACTGCTTTACTGCACCACCCTGAGCAAGTCACTTACCAGCACTGTCCTTTAATCCTGTCTGCAGAAGGGATAAACTATCACAAAGCAGATGTTAGAATGTTAAAAGTGGGATCCAGAATTGGCTACAACAAGGAAAGTACCATGTTATTACAAGAGGGTGACCTCCTCCAGGACAGAAGCATTACAGTGACGGTCTGTGTAATGAAGAGGAGGTGAAATAATAAAAAGGAGACCAAAGCCTTACAAAGGACACTCCCTGTGAATTTGCATGGGCAACTGTCAACTAAGACTGGTTTGAGGATAAAGTTCACTGGTTCAGCACCCTGATACGTTTCCTCATCATGGTTTGAGTGTCCCTGTGCTATTGAGCTGTCCTCCACAAGTAGTCCCACTGCTACTGCCCCTGGAGCACAGCACCACTCCAGATGTGCTGGGTGGTAAGAGTCTCCTCCTAAATCAATCTTCAAAACACGGATAATATGCCAGAGACCTTTAGTGTATTCACTAAAAGTAATAGTTTTCAAATGCTTCCACAAAGTGGCACAGCTGGAGTTTGAGAAGGCTTTTTATTGCTTTGTGTTTTGCTTTATAAGTAAAGAGCAGGAAGGAATACACGCTATGTATGGCTGTGTTTATAAGAGTGGAGAGATCTGGATGTGTAGATTGAAATCCTGTGTGGAAGTGTGTGAAGCAAACCAAGTATGTCCTTGGGAATTAAAATAAAAATAACCGTGACCTTTCCCTAATGAGCTGTGTGAAAGGTTGGTAGTGATGGCCAATAGACTGCACTTGTCATAACAGCATCTCATACGCTGTTTCACAGTGGGAGTCACAGCAAGAGCTCACTAGTCCTGATTTCTCCATCCATTTCCAGCATAGCATCTACTCTGTGCCGAGTCCTTTAACTACACTCATCCTTGCAGCTACAAATTGCTTTATGTGATACACAAGTGCTCACAGTATACTCAGATTCATTTTCTTTCAGTGTGTAGTTTTTCCCATATGGTTTCCTTTCCCTATCCTGCATTTTTACATGGAGGTGTGCATGCCATCATGAGCCTTCTATTCATGGAGCAGCTCATTCTGCGCTGCCAGAGGGGCTGGAGTTTTAGGAAATACCATGTGGTTGTCCACTAGCTCCCAGTTCCCAATAAGGGAACACTGCAAGGTCTGTCCTTGCACATCTAATTTAGGTTAGAGATGAGTCTTTGACCCACTTTTAGATGTCAAGCAAATAACCTCCGGTGTTTCAAGCTGGTGTTAAGTGAAGGAAATCTATGCAGTCCTTATGAAGAAAATATACTGGCACAGCATCATTAACAACGGACTTTTACCTAAACCGTCAATGTGTACTTGATTTTCATTCTTGAGAGTAATTTTTTCTCTCTTCTCTCCAATGTGGTAGTGTTTCATAACTGTGAGAGCAGTAGTAACTCTGAGGCCTTCTGGCTTTAAAGTAAGTGCTTTCCTCAGTGGGAAAATGCCCTTTGGTTCCACAAAGAGCATGCATACCACACTGAAAACCAAAACAAACACTCAACAGATCTTCCAGCAGAAATTTGGGAACTTGGGTTCTCGTATTTTTGTGTGTGTGCGTGTGTGTCTTTTTTTTGAAGGCTGACAAGGTTTAGTAGAGAGGAAAATGGCCTGTGTGAGGGATTTTTCTGTTTGCTCAGGGTGCCTGCAGGAGGATGTAAGAAGAGGACGGGAGAGTCTCCAGGCACAGGCACCAAGCCTGACCTCACCCCGCCCCATTTGAGGCAGATGGAGTGCTTGTGGTGGGACCAGAGCAGAGCAGGGTGGCTGTGACTGCACCTCCAGTGACAGCAGCAGCGGCAAGCGAAGTGGCTTTAAACAAACTCAGTGAGAAGTTGGTTGGAGCAAATGCAGCTCTTTTGCTATGTAAGGGACTGTGGTCCATCCTTGTGCCTCTTTGTTTTTCTTCTGAGTGCTTATTAAGTGTATTTGCACTGGTGGCACCTAAATATGTCCAATTCAGAAGGAAGACAGTTTCATCTTTTGTCAGATGAGCCAGAGGTGCTGTGCTGCTTCATGCAAGCTCTGCATTCACCCCTGGACTCTGGCACTTCCCTACCTCCCTCTGATCTCCAAATCCAGTGTTTTGCTCCTCCTGAGGTCCTGGGGCTGGTTAGGAAGGGGCCTATGCCCAGAGAGCTTGGCTATGGAGCTGGCTCCTGGACATCCTGCTGGTGTCCTTGGATGCTCAAGGCCGCCTGCCTCTGCTGGTTGTGACCATAGTATGCTGTGGCAAACACAAGAATTTATCTAATAAAGCAGAGTTTATTGGAGAATCAGTATGAATCCATATAGCAAATGTAGCTTACTCTAAGTTGTCTGAATCTCAGCTTTTGACGTGAGAGTCTCCTTGTTCCCCTTGGAAAAGTTTCAGGACTTGGGTTTTCAGCCTGGTGTCCACAGTATGGACCCTGATGCCACTATGACCCATCTCCTCTGTGGATGTGCTTTTGGAATTCCCTGCACGAATCAGCTGTGTTTGACCAGTATGACCCATTTGTTCCCACTCATCCAAATCATAGGATTTCAGTGTTTCAGCTGCGGCTGTGTCTAGACAGTCAATTATTCTGTGCTCTCTTGTCTCTTAAGAAACTTCAGTGCGAACATCTTCTTTGACCTTGCATGTATAATTATTTGCCTTGCCTATAAATAATGGATTTCTTTGTTGCTGCTTGGTGCCAATTCATTAATATTTTGTTACCTTCTTTAGTTTCAAACACACTTAGCATCTCTCCAATCTACTCTTGCACCAAAGCCTAGTCCTTTGCATGGTTCCTAGCCCTTCTCTCAGATGCTACTTCCAAGTTTTCCATAATCCCATTCACTTTAACTGTAGATCCTCCACTGATGTGTGCTATGATATTATCCTATCTTAGCTTCTCTTTCATGAAGAATGGGATGATTGTTTCCCTCTGCTCATGTGTTCAGACTCAGAAAATCTCTTCTCCATTTTCATCATCTCCATATCAAACCTAGGAATCTCAGTTTTTCCCAGTGAGGGAGAAGGGAAGATATGGGTCAAAGTGGGACCAAACCTTGGGGAAGTCACTTTACATAATACAGGGTAAATTTCCCAAGGCATTTAGTAGCAAAGCCCAATGGACGGCAAACCCAAAATGAACCTGATGAACACGTGGAAAGTAAATTCTCAGAAGAGTTCCAGTGACACTGGCTCTGCTTCCCAGGTGATAGCTGGCGGTCACGGTTCCTCAATTTTCCCTTTTGAAAGCCAAGCCAGGTGACGTTAGCACTGCGTGTCTCGGGTAACCCCTCACAGCACTCGTGTGCTCCTGGGGGCAGGAACAGCACCCCAGAAGCTTGGAAGTGGCAGGGCAGAGATCCAGCTTTGGTTAAGGCCCCCTCGGGCACTCCTCTAATTGAGATGCTTAGGATGGGTAATTAGTAAGGGCGCTAATTGTCCGTTTTTAAGATCTCATCTTTCTCACGATGCAAATTGGCTGGTAGAGAGGAGAGAAGGCACAGGAGCTGTCAATACCTCTCTGCAGACAGCTCACTGCACTCTAAGGAAACAGTCTTTGAGAAGTGAAGTGAGTTTACTGCAATCTGCCCAAAGGCTCTGTTGCTAAATCGGCACCTTGTGAAAACGGTAGGGAACCACCCTTTTCTCAGTCAGGATAGGAATTCATAGTGTGCTTGTCAGAGAGGAGCTACAAACGTGACAAGGGTTATAGCTCTCGGATGGGATCGAAAGGGCACGGGAAGGGGGATCAGAGCGGGCAGGCGGGGCCGTGCACTCAGATCTCTTGGAAAGATGTCTTAGAAAGAGCACCAAGACCGCGCTGTTACGATGCAACTACTCCTGCAGAGCGAGACGTCCTAGCCCCACATTTGCTGCTCCACCGCCTCTCCCCGCATTCGGAAGAGCTAGGCACTGCTGGGAAAGTGGCAGCACCCGGATGCTCAGGTTGCCTTTCCAGGGTGAGGGACCCAGGTGCGGTGTGGACGACAGCCTGTCTGTGTACCCATCTGACAGCACTCAGGATGACCCAGTCTCCCCATCCTCTCTGTCCCGGCTGCCTCACCCTTGGCGATGAGCGATCCCTCCCTGCCTGCCTGGAGGCACAGGGGCAGCACCGCAGCAGCAGGCAAGAAAGGCAGAACTGGGTTGAATGGTTTGAGGCAGGGATGTCACTGGCTCTGCACGCTGGTTGCTGTTTACCATAGCGAGTGTGATGCACCCCAGTGCCTGTAGTGGCTCATCCCCACTTTGCACTGCAGAAACCAGGAAACTGGCTCCTTGTGGCTCTTGGTGGGGGTGTTGGAGTGTTCCTCCCACTGATGGAGTATTGCAAACCACACAGCTCTCCACTGCTTCCCTGGGAGTTAAAAGAAGCTGAACTTTTTCTCGGTTTTACTGAGATCAGCAGGAGACCAACACAGAGCATCAGCGATGCCTACCCTGCGATGCCAATGAGTTCAGCAGCAAGGAGAGCTGAGCGGCAGCTGCGAATCACGTGTACCCCCATCAAGATATGGAATTTCCTCCCACCTGTGTCTTGCTGCTTACTTGGGCTCTCCAAAGCTGTTGCTGTTTCCCACAGTGTGTGTGCAGCCCCAGTCTTGTAAACTGTCCACCTTGCAAGTACCAGCACTAACAACTGTGGGATCAGCGAGTACTCATTTCTGAACACTGCTCACTGGGTCCACATCCCTGCTCAGGCTGCTGGACCTGCTGGTGGCTGGTTCCCATCTTCTCCAGGGATGGTGGGAATAAATAATTTATTCCTGCTTCTCCTTATGCTGAGGTATTGGTAGGCTGGTCTGGGGTGAACAGTGCAACACTCTGTTTGACATGAGCTGTGTGAGAGTGTAGCCCACTGCCAGACAAATAGTCTGATGTCTTGGGAAATAGTCTTCATTTGGCTCCTGCAGCTGGCTGGCTGGTCTGAAATGCTGATGTTTGCATTGTTTACAGGAGGCCACAGCTGCAGACTACAATTTCCCAAGATTCAGGATATTTTAGATCTGTGGGTTTGGTTTGGACTCTCGTTGAGAGGCAGTGACCAGTTGTTTTGGAGAGCTGACTTCACATGATAAATCTGGTTCCTGCAGTTTCGGGCAGTAGCTGGATTCATCTAGTGCATTTGTGTATAAAATACCTAGATTTCAGAAGTCCTTTGTTCCATGAGCTATGGAATTGAAAACCTCCTTTTTGTTATATGTTTGTGTCCTTGGTGTTCTGCATCCCAACTGAAATATATTTACTCTACCATACCCCCACAGCTTTTTCCACCATTTAGTATTGTCAGCTCCTTCCCACATCTCTGTCTCCCTCTAAGTTTTGGTTGTCTTCTGCCTTATAACTGCTGTCACCTCAGCTCTTTTCCATGCTCCCATGTCCCTGTTCTCAACATCCCTTGGCACCTCCACTATTCCCCTGAGAAATCTGTCTGAAAAGCAGATCAAGGCTAAGCACTTTAACTGGATCAAAATTGTATTTTTGCATTTTCTGCAGCTGTGGCAGTGTGGACTTTACTGGAAACCAAGCATGCTTCCTAGGTCTTTGCAAGTCTTGCATGCACCATGCAGGTCTGGTACTGCACCACTGCAGCAGGGGCAGGGCATCCTTTACCATGTGCAGACCTCAGGCTGCAGTGTTGGGCTGCCATCAAGCTCACCTAAAACCACACTGCCATCACCAGAGGATCTTTCTGCACTTTTCCTGGTTCATGTGCCACAGAGTGCAATGTGAGCACTGCAGCCACACTGTGTGGAACAGTTTGTTGTTCCAGGTGGGAATGTGTGACTTAGTGGGGCAGTGCTCAGTCTCTGCAGGGTGGATGAGCAGAAGGAATTCACCCCACAGTTCCAGGAGCCCTTGGTCTGATACCAGGTGGCAGAAAGGTAGGAGCAGGGGTGAGAGGCAGGAAAAGGCTATAAACTTTCAGCAGTAATGATGTATTATGTCTGTGTTGGGTTGACCATGACACAACATGCCCTTCATTCCAGCAAATGTGAGAATGAGAAGTGCTGGGTGCAGCAGGCTTACGTGAACTTCATGCTTGCAGGGAGGAGGAGGAGGAGGAAGAGGATGGGACCCCATCCATTTTGGGGTCTGTTCAGGCAGCATAAACTCCTTCCTCAGAGCAGGGGGAGCCACCACACTGTAAATAAGTTTCTGCATCCTTTTAGACCCATGCAGTGCCAGGAGATATCAGCTCTTCACTGTTAATACTCTCTTTGTTCCAGAGCAGATTTCATCAGTGCCACTGGATGCCTCTTTTCTCTTTCAACAGAAGACACCCAAGTGAACCCAAACACCCAGAACTTCCATTGAGCAATGGTTTCATATTAAAAGAAAACAAACTAGGGTGAAGAAAAACCCAGTTATGTCAGTTTGCATCAAGATATGAAGACAGATTTCCAGAAGGTTGTGTGCACAGGGATTGCAGAGTGATTTGGTGAGCAAGTCAGTGCTGTCAAAATGGGAGGCAACGGTGTCAAAACTATTGATGACAGGAGCTGTGCTCCCACCAGCGAGGAAATCCTTCCTTAGTGCAAGTCCAGGTGCCTCAGAAATGTTCTCAGCCTATACCTCTTTTCCTCCACCTTGGACCAGCTTGTTTTTCCCTTTCTGCTTCTACAAACCGCAGGAAGCTCATCCAAAAACCTGTCATCCTTTTTAACAAGAGGATGAAATAAACATCCCAGCATCGTCCTGGCAATGTGCCACAGAGAAACTGCTGCAAGATATGACAAGATGAATACTGCCTTTAAATGTGATATGGAGAGGAAATGAGCTACACCCACTTGGAAGAAGCAGCATGGAGGCCCTGCAGAGCTGATCTGATGGTGGCAGGGTCTCCTCCCTGGCACAGCATGTGGTCCTCGTGACCCAAAAGGTTCACTGGTCACACCTAGAACCCTCTCTTGGCTGTCCCCATCAAACCAAGATGGATTTCTGTAAGCCTGGGCAGATAGCACTGGCAGGGCTCTCCCAGATGGTGTGGAGACAACATCAGGGCAGCTGCACCTGTTTTTTTTAAGTTGGCTGTAAAAAAGGCAATACCCAAGGCAGGCTGACTTTTTTAAAGAAAACGGTAATGCTAGTGGATCTAGACTGAGGCAAGAGGAAAAGGCTAACTCTAAGCTTGCTGAAGAAAACTCTGAGAAGAAAGGGAACCGCTAGGAACCTAAATGCAGTCGCAGGGAATGAGAAGATAACATTGTGTGCAGGGCCATCGGTCTGGTGGCCTATGAGCCTTCTAAGGGCTCTGCAGGTGCTCTGTGCCCAGCCACTCAGCCTGCAGGAATTTGGTGCAGAGCGGTACCCACATATCAGCAGCAGGGGACACTTGCTTCTGGAGGTGGGTGTAGGGGTCATCTGACTGCTGAGCTTTCCCCTGCATTACTCTGCTTGTGTCTGTTCTGTGCTGTGCAGCTCCTTCTAAGGCGAGAGCACAGCAAGTGCAATGCACTGAAATGTTGCCATTTAAAGGTGATCTATGGCTTGTCCTTCTAGTTCTTTGCTTTTAAAGCTTCTCGCTGCCAGGGACCCACCATAAAACACAGAAACGTAGCATGCTCTTCATGGAGAGACTTGATTTCGACTCAGTGTCTCTAATCTCAAAAGCACATCAGAGGAATGTATAAAGGATGTAGTCTTTGCCCCAGAGATATGATCTAAACACAGATAAAGCATAAGTAAAAAGATGACATAACAGGAGACTAGAGGGAAAGGCACTGAGATGTTTTATCTGGGATATTGCAGCCTTTGCTAAGTTTATGGAGACTAGTGATGCAATTCTGTGTGTGTGTGCATGTATACACACATGTACATATGTGTATTTACAACGATTACTTTAGCTCTAGTTGCTAAATATTAATCCCATAAATTATTTGAAGTAAAAAAGTCTTTAGTGATGCATAGTGATCAAAGGGGATGAAGATGAAAAGAGGATAGAAGTGTAAGAGTTTCCCACGACCACCTTGTTTCCCCTCTGAACCCTCCAAATGCTGCTGAGCTCTGTGTACTAAAATTGCTGCCATATACTCTTACATGTCTCCCAGGAGCTCAAGTCCCTACCTCTACCAGCTTATTAGAGGGCATTAGTTGTAGTGATGGTAACAATTCTGCCTGGGACATGTAAATCTTTGGCTTTCCCAGTCTTTGTGCTTTGGTTCACTACCTCAGGGCAAACCATGTAACCATGTTTCTTGTAACCATGACCCATTACAAAAATATTTTTGTTGTCTGAAGAGTGGGGATAATGCTTGGCTATGTTTCTGCCAGGAGTTCTGATAATTAGTTATTTACTCTTTCTAGAGAATTTAGATATTTGGATACCTCTTAATAGAATCACATATTCCCTTAGTTGTCAAACCACAATAGCACCTTTTCAGCCCTATGATGATGCAGTGAGACATAGTAAAACATCCCCAATGCCTGAACACACTGAGTGACTGGCTCTACCTTTGTCAAAGTAAACCACAACAGGTTTCACTACTTGAATGAAATAAAGCCTGAAAGGAGATATGAGAAAGAGACAGTGAGGGGATTAATGCTAGTCTTGATGGAAGACTTCCTGGCTGGCTGCTGTTGTCCAGAAAGTCCCTTCGAGAATAGAATTAGTGGGTTTCATGCACACACTAGTAACATTTCTTCGTTCAATGCCATCTACGTTCTCTGTGCTCACTTCCTCTTTTGGCTGTCCATGCTTCATGTTCATAGTTTTGTAGCCTGAGTCACCCTTTCTTTTGTGTCTGTGCAGATGGGCTTGTCTGCAATGTACTGCAAAGGTAGAGCGAGGTGGGGGAAGCAGGCAATACCCAAGTGTGACAGCTGTCTGGACAGGTGTTTGTTTCTCTGAGGGAAGGCACATAGCCTTCATGGGAGTCTGCAGAGCTCAGAAATCCAGTTCAGTGGCACTGAGGGACATCCCGTGGGCACCGTTGCCACGTGCGCCCAGGCAGCGGGTCCAGGCTCAGGTCAGTCTGGTGCTGAAGCAGCCAGCCTGGGTCACCTGCTCAATTCTAGTCCTCATTAGCAAATGGTGATGGTGCAGTGTTCCTCCTGGCTGCAAGTCATGGCAGCACAGTGCCACCACAGGTGACCTCCACCTTGTGCTGCCATGCGGCACCTGGAGCAAGGTAGGCTGTTTTTTTCTCCTAGAACAGGCACAAAATGGCAGCTCTCACTACTTTGAAGTAAAGCTAGATTTCAGTGCAAGTCAGACTTTGCTAACTTCAGCAGATCTGAGTTTGATTTAGTATCTCAGATTCAGGCATGGATCTGTTCTGGACCTTAGAACAGTTTCTGTTCCCTGTTTACTCTTTGGATGGATAAGATAAACTGAGATCATTGTCATTTTACCACTATAAAGAGTCACAAAATCTAAGATTTTCATCCAGACCATGCAGAATAGACTGATGACTTCAGATATATTGAAACCCAGCTTCAATCTGTTTATGGTTTTTCAGAATTATAATACAGATTAAGTGAGCTTGCATAAACTCAATACACAAACTCTGCACCTCAGTTTCTATTACCTATCTTAAAAGTGGAATTTTTTAAAAAAAAGTCACATTGAAGTAGAGCTTCAATTGCATCCTGTTAATAACTAATAATTTAATTGCTACTTAGTGCAAGATCCCACCCCACCAAGGATTGGCATTTAAAGGATTATGCCTGCAGGGGTGAGGACAGTTTGGTTTCAGAGTTGTATCTCCTTGGTGTGACTGATCCTGATGGATTGTGAACAAAATTGTATTGTGAAATACATGTCCTTATTGGAATTGCTGCTAACTTCATAATTGCTCTGTAATTACTAAAGAGAGAGTATCTTACACTTCTGACAGCCAGGTGCATGTATTGCTTAATCTGTCTCCATTATTGACTTGGCTCAGTTCCTGGGGGTGCTTTTCTATTCTCTTTCAGTTGTGCAATACCAAAACTGACTAAATGGTGTGTCTGCTATTTTGTTCCTGCTTTGGAGCTAACAACAGGAGCAAACAGAGGTGAGCTTTGAAGAAGCTGAAGCATCTGGCTGGCCCCGAGCTGCCACTGCTGCAGTAAGCTCCTTTCCTGGCTGGAAGCTGTGCTGCTGGCCCCACGGCAGGCTCCACATGGGGCAGTGGGAGCAGAGCCTGGCTCAGCCCCATTGCCCCTCCTGCCTTGGAAGCATGGAGCAATACTGCAGCATCTGACAGGCAGCTTTGCCAGCAGCTGAGAAGGCTACCAGGAGGGAGGTCAAGGGTCTTTCTTCTGGAGATCTTCAAGCTGGAATCTGGGTTAGAAAAAGTTTCATCTCAAACATCTTAATCTCAAAAGTGATTAAGAATGGGACTGAAATGAGATAAACAGTGAGTTGTCAGCAGCTTCATAAACGATTCCTGCCCTAGGGGAAGTGCCATTCATCTGTTTTGCTGTATACTGGGTCAGAGCTTATGCTAAAATATTGCAGATTGTCAGCTTTGTCTGTGGCTTTGGGAATATTTCAGTGGCCCTTGCTGCATGTGCTGGCATTCTAATGGAGCTTTATGAAAGGGCTTTTTTGGTGTAATCCGTCAAGAGATAAGCCTGGGGAGAAAGAAAAGGAGAATTCAGTGCCTCTCCCAAGAGAGGCAGCAATGAAGATGCATGCATTAAGCATCCTCCTCTCCCCTTGGTACACCCCGCATAGCATGGCCTCCAAGGATCTCGTCAAGCACAGTGCTGGCTGAGTGGGTGTCCTGCCTGACAAAAGCTTTCCTTAATAACCTTTTTCACTTACATGTAGAGAATAAAGTTATTGACTTTATCTTTCTTTTCCCAGGGAAATAAATGTTTCAGGTATATGTGACCAAAAAACAACAACCCCTTGGGGGTATTGTCAATTGTTATTGACTTTCCAGTAGAGCAGAAATCGATGGAACAGGTTACTACAGATACAACTTGCTTGTTACACGTGTGACTCTGACATGGCAATAATTTCTCCCAACATCAATGTTACACCTCCAAGGCCACCAGCAGTGTTCAGTTCCCAGGCAGCAGGAGACCCTGGAAACCTGCAGGACACCCCAATCCATCCGCAGCTCTACCCTCTCTCTCCTAACCAGCCCATGAGCCTGCAGGGCTCAGGTGCTTTTGTTGGCGTCCAGCTCCAAGCAGCTGCCCCTCAGGGGGCTGCTTATGGCCAACACCTGGCCCACAGCCCAGGCTGCCTGTGGCCTGTTTTCTGGGCTCATTGCTGGAAACTTTTTTGCATCTTGGGCTGACAAACTGGCTTTGTGTACTCCTCTTCCAGGAAGATGGAGGGCCCCCTAGGTTATGAAGGCAAAAATTACCTCTTCTTGAAGATGTTACAACAGTCATAGTTCTCTTCAGTCTCTGTTTCAAGCTCAGATGATGCTAACATTGCTTTCTTACCCTCAGTGGACTGAAAGCATATGAAGCATCTGGCTTCACCTGCCCTTTTTTCAGTTGGCTGTTTATCCACATAGAGTTGAAGTTGTCTTTCCGAGAGCCAAGAGTGCACTTTGTGTTCTAACAGGTGAACTTTTCAGCTGCCACAGCTCCCCTTTTCCCATTTCCTCTGTTGTTAGTATCCTTTTCTGCTGAGAAACCTTTTAGATGTGAGACACCCAGCAAAATACTGACATTTCAAGAGGTGCTGCAAAAGACCAGAAAAGAGAAATTTGAATTTCAGTAAACAATTGTGTCTTCAAGGCCTCACTGTCAGTGCAGTTCTAAGAAAGACTTTGAACTAGAGAAGGATATGGGATTTTTTTTGCAGTGACTCATACTTTTTATAGATTACCAGTTTCACAGCCTCGGAGGCTGATAAGTCCGTCCACAGAGCAGGTGCAGCAAGCTCCCTGTGGAGGCCTTACTGGGTGCAGGGGGGTTGAGTCAGTATTGCTGCAGGGAGATATTGTTGTGTGGATGTCCTTGACTTCTCAGCCCCGCTGTTGTGCTTGCTGTGGGGGCTCCCAGGGCTTTAGGATGCACAAACACCTGTGGGCACAGAAGGAGGCTGGAGAGGATGGATGCATGCCTCACGGTGCAAAGTTGCGCTCTTAGAGGGTGCAGGGAAGAGAAAGTTGATGTGGAGAGTCTTGAGGAGAGACCTGCACAGAGGCAGCTGCTTTCCATGACATGGCAAAATGAATTCCAAGTGCTCACAGGTACATGATGACAGTGGCCAGTGTGTCTGAGTGGGCACTCAGCTCTGCCCCTCAGAATCCTTGGCTCTGAAAAGAAGCCTGAATGGACTTCACAGACAGCCCACCTTATTCAAAGTGTGTTGTTATTGCTGCTGTCCCTTCCTTTCCAAAAAGTTTACAGCTCCTTTTAAGACTTTTGCCAGTAAATGGAAGCAGAGGAGAGATGTGAATGAGGCACGACTGTGCTTTGTTACATACAGTTATTAAATAGTTACTGATCCAGCTTGGGGTTAAGGCCTGAATCTGTATGATTTTGCAGTAATTGACAGCAGGCTAGCTTTTGGAGCTGCAACCCTTCGTTGTCTTTTCCTCTGGCTGTGGCATGTTCCTAAATGTCCTCCCTCCAAATACCATGTCCAGGTGCTTTCTACACATATGCAGAGCAAATGCAATATTTGTTTTTTCTCCAGGAAGACAACTTGGACCTTTGGTTCTGTCATCAGACAGATGAGAGCCAGCTGCTCTAGTGCTGCTCCTATTCCTAGTCTGCTCTGGAATGTATATTCTCCCAGATGTTTGGTTCTCACTGGAAACAAATTTCACATAGGACCATTTTGTAAAAAGGTCCTGCCAAAATTTCGTCCCACAGTCGGGCTGAGTGCTAGGGCAAGGTCTCCTTCTCCCTGGGTGCTGTGTCCTGTGCAGTGTGGCTCTGTGGGGCGTTGTTGGCTCAGCATTACCCAGCGGTGATGCAACTGCTGGTATCATGATGCACCTTGGCCTCGGCAAATATAAAAGGCCTCATCCTGCTGGCCTCAGGATGAGTTACCAGCAGGTAACTCTGTCTTTATAACTTTCTTTATAATGTTTGGAGGCAGTGGCTTGTCTGGAGGTGGGAGGATGGCACACAGTTGTCACTGCCTCTTACCTTGAGGCAGGTTAGCCAGGTTGTAGATTAACTGTGCATAAAAGCCCGGCAATTACAGAGCCATTATAGATATGCCATTATATATATCCTTATGTTTATGACTTCATTCTTTCTTAACCCTGTTTCTCAAAGACAAATACATTGGATGTGTGGTGTTTTCTCAGCCTGGGCTGACGCAGTCTTTGCATGACGTGCCTTACTTCTAAATGAGATGTGCCCTCATGCCTACCCTGCCTGCTGTCTGCTGATCCACCCTGGGTCTCAGCAGGATGCCTGGGACTGAAAGACCTCAAAGAAATGCCCATCAGAGCTGCTGGGCATGGGCTGTGGAAGGAGAGGGCCTTGTTTGTGCTGCCTGCAAGCACCACACTCTTCTGTGTGCCCTGTGAGCTCAGCTGAGAGCTGCCTGCCCTGCTGTGGTCACAGCAGCTCAGCTCCACTGGGGCTTGCTGAAACCAAAACACAGCTTGGTGTCAGGAAGGAAGGCATGAGAACAGACACTGTCTTGAAACTGCTGAGCACTGACCATGGAGGAAGAAGGGAGTGAACAACCCCTGGGCAGAGGGAGAGAGCAGGGTGAAGCCTGGATCCCTGCATCCTCCCCATGGAGGCCCCTGCACAAAAGGCAGAGTGTGGTGTGGGGATCTGCAGGCACACCATGGAGGTATTTAGATTCCCTTTGTCTGTGAGCTGGCAGGCTGTGTGGATGCCATGCATCTTGGCCTGACAAGGGGAATAGCCACCTCTCCTCCGTGCTCTCTGGATACCATGCCTGCTCTTGCGAGGCCTGGCTTGCTGCAGGCAGTGGGGAGCAGGGGTAGCCTCTGGCCTCACGAGGGGGCCAGGGGTGTGCTGGTGTGTGGGGTCATCCCTCTTGGCTGTCAGGGAAACCATTGCACTTCAGCCTGTGGAGTTGCTTCCAGTGCCTTCTTATGAGCTGGCTGATTTCTCTCTTAATGCACACATTATATTGGCATGGCTATTGAATGAATGCAGAAAGTGCTGGGAAATGCATGTTGACTTATACACTGTTGGAGATTTAGTGTGATTCACAGAAACACCCATAGCTGAGAAAACACTCATAAAAACAACCAGCCACTTACTCTAGCTTAACACTTCCACTTCTGGCTGGGACAAGAAAGTGCCAGCTCCTCAGGAAAGCAAGTGGGCAGGCTCACTCAGGTGTGTCTGAACTGTGGGAGGAATTTGCCTTGAAAACATTTCTGATTCAGCCTCGTAAACCCAGTCCCTCAGCCCTTGTGCTGGCCCAGGTCAAACCCATTGATGACATCAGGCAAGGGACTTTTGGCATGCTTGGGAGAGTAGTAAGAGCAAAAGGTAAAAGACAAATGCAGACCCAGATTTTGCAACACATTAAAAAAACCCCACCAAACTCCGGAGCCAAACATGGCTAAGCTGGGGAATACCATGAGCACAGTTTGCCTCTTGGGCCTGTCTCCCATGCTCTTCTTTCTCTCCAAGGGGTTGCCACTGAGCTTGCAAACAGAAAATAAACTCAATGTCATTGACTTCAGCAAGTCTCTGTGCATGTGGCAATGGTCCCATGAGCATCAGCAGAACTGCAGTGCCCAGGAAAAGTGGCTCTGGCATAAGCTGAGGCTGGGAGGAACTAGTGAACCCTGAGCAGAGTAACCTCTGGCTGTCTTTAGTGCCAAGCTCAACCCATGGCTGCCCATTAGAGTGGTACACAGGGTAGGGCAAGGGGGCTTCAGAAAGGAACAGCTTTTTGGGAAATCCTCCATCCTTCTCCCTGGCGCTGTCCACTGCAGTGGGAGCAGGCTAGCAGATGTTTCACTGATGATAAGCTTCCACAGTTTCAAATTGCCAAGTTCTGCTCTCTTGCTCCCTTCTCTCCTTCAAAACAACAACAAAAAAAGGACATCTACTTCCTAAAGTTTAGAGATTTTTGGGAGTCGCAGAGTTAACAAGGTGGATTTGAAATAAAATGGATTCTGAGCTTGAAAAAAAGCAGAAAACACAGGACTGAACACTGAGTGTAGCCTTTCAGTGGCACATCCTCACCTGCATCAAGGCACCCTGCTGTTAGAAGGAAACACCCCTGCACAAAGCATACACTGACACCCTCTCCCTTTGCAAGCAGAATTAATCATACTTATGTGCCATATTCCATTTTAATTTTTATTGCACAGTCCAAGATTAAAGGTTAATGTAGTACATCTCCCCATCTCCACTCCCATTACAATGGAGTGCTTTGAATAACTATTAACTTCTCGGTTAACTGAAAGAAAATTGTTAATCATCTACAAGCTTATGTTGCATAAAAATCCTTCTCTAACTTTCTCCTGACTGTGGGAGAGCCCTTTCCTCAACGCTGACCTTCAACAGCACCTGCTACCTGCAGCCTGCAAAGCACAGAAAATCATGGGCTTATCTGCCAGCCAAGGTCATAAACTGCGTGAATCAGTGGAGTGCAACTTATGTTTCTTGGTGTTGATGTTGATCCAACATCCAGTTCTTCTGCCTGCAAAGATACAGCTCTCCAGGTCTTTGGAAAGCACCTAATGGATTGCTTTGTTTTGTTTCGTTTTGTTTTTCTCGAATTTAGCAAATTAAGGCTGATATGCTGGGTGTTGCTGGGACACTCAGAGTGACAGTACAGCCTGTCCTTCCTGCTGCCTGCCCCAGTGACCAGCTCTCCATGGGAATCAGCCATGTGGGGCAGGGGGCAATGCCCTGGAGACTTTGGCATCCCCCTGCCAAAGGAACCTATTGGCACCTCAGGTGGAAGGTGGTGGCTTCTGCTCCTTTCTGCCTCCTGGTTCGGCTGCTGCAAGTGGCCAAGTCTGGCTGCAGAGGTGCGGCCTCCCTGTTGAGTGATTACATGGAGAAGGCTTGAGTCCAGCCATTTGGGAAATAAATCACCCACTGTTTGCGAAGTAGGAGGGAAGCACTTGGGACGGTGAAAGATTAGACTGCAAGCCTCACAAAAATCCCCTTCTGGCTGTAAAGATGGGCTGTGGATGTTGTGTTTTTTAGCTCTTTAAATGATTATTTCTGTGCCAGACTTATTAGGCAAGATATTGTTGGGATCTTGGCAAAGAGATAAACACGGCTGCAGGCTCTGCAGTTGCTCCTCTCCACATCTGGTCGCTGTCAGGCCTTCAGCTAATAGGCTGAGGTCTGTGTGCTACAGTAAACAGCCTCTGCAGCTGCTAGGGGCTAAATGAAACTATATATTGCTTCAAACACAAACATTTCCACATTAGGCATTGCGTGTCCTCCCCCGGCACAGAGCTGCAGCCACTGACCTTGGGAGCCTGCACTGCATCAGCTTGCCCTGGCTTCTCCTTGGCCAGCAAATTCCGTCTCTTTTTATGGCTGTGGCTCTTGAAAGTGAGACCAACAGCCCCTGCTCAGGTCAAGCTGCATTGTGGCCAAGCATTGTGCAACCTCCTGTAGGTGCACTCGGTGCTGAACAGCCAGGAGCCTGGCCAGGAGAGACTTGCTGGGGACAGAGGGCAAGGTGGGGAGAAATGGGTGGTGCCAGCATCAGGGAGCTGCCAAGGGAAAGGTTTTGGAGAAAGGCACAGATCTCCTGGGATTTGCTAGACATCTCTGGCTGGGTGTCGTCCATCCGCCCCCAAGCCCTGCAGAGAACTGGGAGCTGCTCTTGGCCGGACTTCAGACAAGCTGCTGTGCATGCAAACATGAGGTTTTGTGTACAGTGCCCGGCTCCCCAGTAGTGTCCTTCCCTCTTCCTCCTCCTCTGTACTTTTTTCTGCTGTCCAAGACCGGGAGCAGTTTGGTCAAGCCTGCTTTCAGCAAGGTGTTGGCTACACTTGTCTCGTGAGAAAGACAAACATATCTCATCAGCTGGAGCCTTTGTTCACCCATATGATAAAAATAAAATCCACTTCCATCCAGTAGCTGCAGGAGAGCTCACTCACACGTGAGGGAATCTGTGAGTGGAGGGGGTTTGGTGTAGCTGTTTTCAGGTCTGGCCTGTTTGCAAGTTGTTGCAGGGTTCTGTCCTTCAGTACCTGCTCCAGTGGACTGGATAGATGACAGAGCTCAGGGAGGCTTTGCCCCAGTGCAGCAGCTGGGTGTCTAAAGCAATCTTTCCTGAGAAGGCTTTTCCGAGACCCACCATCTAACACAGCAGGCACATCCCAGGCACCAGCCCCCAGTCTGGAAATTCAACATGCCGTGCTGACCCAGCTCCACTTAAGTACCTTCTGATTAATAAAATGTTAGTCTGTTTACATCAGCCCTCCAGCCTGCTTATCCACTGCACAGCACTGCTTGGTGCTGCAGCGAAGAAAGACACCTCTTGCTGTTTGGTTGATTCCAGGCTGGATCAGCTGGCCAGGTGCATGGCCAATTTCCATTGCTGCTTTGAAGCTGAGAAGCATTTTGAAAAGAATAGAGCCTTTAGCCTTGTAAGTAAAAGCCATTTATCTTAGCACGAAAAAGTGCTGGCATGGAAAAATTCCAGTGCTATGAAAGTCTCTTTTCCTGAATGTCTTGGATACTTGCTGGATTAGGTTCACTGGTAAGGAGCTCGGAGTTATGAATGTGTCTTTTACAGAAATGAGCTACAGAAGGAAAAGGCAAATGCTGGCTTGCTTGTAAATGGGACAGAGCGAGATTCCCTGTGGACCAGACATTTCTGAGATTGCTTTTAGAGGTATGGTCAGTATTGCTGCAGTGAGTTGAGGTGGTACTAAATCCCCTATTGTAACCATAGCTGTTACTATTTCCCAGGGGTATAATATCAGCAGAATACCTTACATAAACAAAAGCTAAGCACAGTTGGCTTTGCTCTGAGGGGCTGTTTAATAACGCTTTGTGCTGCGAACGGACAGTATCAGAGTATTTTATAGATGCTAATGAAATTAGTCTCATGATGCTCTGGTGAGGTGGGGATTAGCCCTTTCCCTGGGCTCTGAGTGTGTGTGGTGTAGGACTCCCAGCAGTGTGGGGTGCTCATGCCTGCACTTTCCAGCGGTAAACACCTCGTTGGGATGTGACCTGCTGCAGCCCTTGGTCTGCTCCACCACTCCCTGTCCAGATCGTTTCTGACTCCTGGTGCCAATGGTGGGTGTGAGAGGAGGTGGTGGCAAGTGTGCTGCCTTGTCACCACCCTGCTAGACACAGACTTTCTCCTGGGTCAGAGCAATCTTCCACCACTCAAGGTCTGCTGGCAGGGACAGAAAATTCAGATCCTCCTCTCAAATCGCTAAGTGTGTCTGCTACATTTCAGACCTTATGTCAGCTTGCAGTGGCTCAGGTCCAGGACTTTTCCTACATGGCCAGTGTGGGATAGTAGAGATGCTGGAGAAGAGCTCTCTTGCTTGCATTGTGCCTGGCTCTGACCTGTTTGGGTGGAAGATGGGGTGTTTGCAACAGCTTTGCAATGATCCAGCTCATGTGCAGCAGTCCCAGTTTGGTCACAAACACCAATACTGGCCCCAGGGTTGTATTGGAGCTACCACTGATGCATTGCTTTAAATAGATCCTAAGCAAACCTCTCTGTTTGTTTTTCTTGACATGGTACTGACTGGTGCTTTCCAAGAAACAAGGAAAAAAAAGCCGGATTCACAGTGGTGACTTTGACTCCATCTGGCAAAAGCAAACTGATCTCCTAAATGAGAAAGGCACAGCCATTAATAGAAAAAGTAAACAGGTCACTGTGAGAAGCAGCCTGTTCCTTTCGACCCAGTGGCTGCCAGTGACAAAATCACACTGGAACTTGGTTAGAAGGCCCCCCCACTTTAGGATTTTCTCTATAATGAGAAAGCCAAAGGTCTTTCCAGACTTTAGAGGAGATCTGCATATGGAGTTTAGTATTGGATTTCATAAGGTTTGCTGCACTTTACCCTGATCTTCTAAGTAAATACTTTGCTTCCAAATCATCATTTGCCTTTCTGGGTCCTGTGGCCCATGAGGCGGGACCAGACTGAGGAACTCAGTCAATCACTCAATTCTGCATGAAATAAACTTCTGTGAACCCCTCAGAACCTTACTAAGGCCCTCCTTTGCTGTGTTGCTGCCTTCCAGACTGCAGGAGCTGAGAAACCACCCTGCCTGTGCAGTAGTAACACGCAGGGCATTGAAAATGGTCTCTGTAATTCAGAGTGGTGGGAAAACGCCATGCTCAGGCTGTGAAAACACGATGCTGCAGGTAATTATTTTCATGATGGGCAGAGCCAAACTCCATATTGCAACACAATGCTTAAATATGGATGTACTTGAAGACTTTGTCAGGTTTTGAAGACTGACAGGTCTGGATCTAAATTTCATGACTGGTTCTGTCTTAATGGCTGGCTGGGCCATGCGCTCCTGAAATCCAAATTGTCCACCTTGTAAAGCTCCATTGCTGAAGAGAAGTTGCCAACAGCATTACCCATGCACAGCACATTGGGTGGGCTCCTCATTGTGGGGGTGGTGGTGAAAAATGCACTTCAGTGTTATTTTATGGCTATGTTCACACATCCTATTAGGTATACAAGCACTGATGGGGAGAGCTTGGGGCAGGTTTTTTCTTCCATGCCAGTTGGTGAGCTATGAGGAGAGCATGAGCACTCCAGAAAGGCTCTTCCCTACTGGCCCTCCCCTTCCCTGCCTGTTGCTAATTAGAGCTCAGCTTAAGCCATGATGCTTGAGTTTAAGGGCCACTTCTACAAACTCTCTTATCATGACACGTAACACTGACATCAGTAGGCAGTCTTGGTGTGTGTGTAGAAATTCCATCTTTGTCTAAGCTGACTGCTGGACTTTTGCAACTCTGCTTGAAATTTGGGCTCTTTATAATCTGAATGATAAATCTCTGGTGCTTCCCACTTGGGTTTTTTTTCTACTGCCTGTAGTGCCCGGAATATATGTTAACAGTCTATTGATGGAAATGATAATTAGGGGATTTGTCATGAGAAATGTGCATGAACTTTTCAAGCTGTCATTCAAAAAAAGATTTTTTACAGTCAACTCTCGATTATCTGTGGGTGCATTCTCAGAGCTGCAGATTAGATGTGCCATGTTTAAAAAATGCAGAACTCTTTCAGAGCCATTATAAAGTATAATGTGCAATTTTTTTTCTCTTTATTTATAACCTCATGCTGCTTCTTAAACTTTTTTTTTCAAAGGTAAAGGTAATAAAGTATTACATTCCTACATGCCTTATTTACATATATTTTGTATTATTCATTTTGCTTTTCTTTCTTTGACCTCATTACCCCGGATACTGAGAGCTGAACGTATCAGCTTATAGCATCTGTGGAGGAGGGCATGTGACGTGGTAACCTTTTCCCAGCTGTTTTCTTTTCTTCTGGTGCTGCATAAGAGTTTCTGCAGTGTGATGCTGCACAGCCAGATGGGCTGGAGAGGAAGTGCTCTGCTGTGAAAGAAAAAAAAATCTGTACCTGTAGAAACATGACTGAATGACAAACAGCTGAAAGAGATGTCTTAGAAACCATTTGTCAGGCTGAAGAAGCATCAGCTTGTTAAAAATGGTTAAAAGGATGGATTGACAGACGAAGGCTCAGTGCAAATTCAGCTGCCATCACTTCAAAAGCCCTCACAGCTGAATCAGCAAATTTCTGCTTCCATACATAATGGATGCAGCCAGCATGCCATTATGATGCCCACAAGAAGACTTGTGTTAAGCTCTTTAAATTAGCTGTTTATGATAGTCTCACTCTATAGCTATAACTTATTTTTTTCCTGGGCCTCCTTCTCATCTCATCTCACCCCTTTTGTTTTTGCAGCCCTGGGAACAGCTGCCTAAGCAAGGATTTTGGGAAGGGAATGGTACTGACTCAGTGCTACCATGCTGAGATTTTCATCCATGCCTTTCATGTTGGCCTGTGTATTGCCTGCACATCCCCCTGACTTGTGCTGGTGCTGAGTAAAATATTACTGAATGATTGTCAACATTAATTCAAAACCTACTGCCCTATGATAGATTTTTTTTTTTTTTGAGCTGAAGGAATGAAGCGGAAAAAGAAAGAGTAAAAGAAAAAAAAAAACCCATATATTTTTTCTATGAAACCAAAAAAATTATATAAGGTTGTCACCTTTTTATTCGAATCCAAAGATTTTTTGAAAGCAGTTTTTGGCTGAATATTTTTTTAAACCGTTGGTTGAGAAATGTCAGCCAGCTCTAGTATCTTATGAAAGATGTTTCACTTAATAAAACTGCAGGCAGGGAGGCAGAAACAATACACTCATTGATCTCCCTTAGCCCCTCGCCCCCTTCCCCTGCTGCTCCGCTGTCTCCCGAGGGTGTGAGCTCTGTCAGGTGATGTGAGCCCTTCCAGTGGCTCCAGTGTGATTTCCAGGCTAGGCAGATATTTAGTGAGCCACAGCTGCAGGGCAGCAGCCCTCAGGAGATACGGGAAGCACACATCCCTGCTCGGGGGGGGGGGCGGGGGATGCATGGCATCTCTGCAGGGCAGCGGGAGCTGTGACACCTCCGGTGGATTTGCTGTGTGGAGGCCAGCAAAGCACAGTGGAGGAAGCAGCAGTGCTGGCTAATCCCTGTTTCCTTACACAGGCTTTTTGCTTCCCTCTCTTGACCCTGGGGAGGTGTGGAAACTGTGTGGCTGGTGGAGGAAGGATGGAGCAGGGGAGGTCTGTACAGCACCCTTGCAGTGGTAGCAGCAGGTCATAGCTGCTTCCAGGGGCTTCTCCTGGCTGTCCCTCTCCAGAAGTGGGACCAATGGGGATGGGAAAGTGCCTACGGACCCCGGAGGCATAGGCAATGTTTCTGTTTGCTGTGCTATTTCGGGAAGTCTTCATAAGGTAAACAAGGGCCTCCTCTTGATTCATGGAGGTCATTAGTGAGCCGTAGGATGATATTTACATTGCTAAGGTATTCGCACAGGCTCTCTCCCAGACGGCAAGTTCACCGGGGAGGGGGTGACCTTCAGCATTTCTTGTTTTGCCCTGTATCTGGCACACAGGGAGCCTGCGTGTTCGACTGGAGTGCCTGGGTATTGTAACCAAAATAAATCATCCTTATCGTGGCTGGTGGCAATACTGCAATGGAAACAGAAACAGGCGCCTACTTTGCACTTTGTGGAAATAGCATCGCTGTGAGGAGTGGGATGGGAGGTTGGAGGATGAACTGCAGGCAGCTGCAGCCACCACCTGTCCTGAGCAGGGCTCTCCTTTTTGGGGCCAACCTCCCAGCTTGACATGTGCATGACTATGCATGACAGGAGAACTGATCTGCTGTCCAAACTAAAGCAAATAACTGCTGGAGAGTATTCCTAATGAGAGAAAAGGAGAGAGTGTGGAGGTGTTCTGGTTCAGCCTATCACAAATTGACAAGGGAACCCTCTGTTCTCTCCCGTCCCTGCGCAAATCACAAGACATAACTTTTCATTTTGGCTTCCTAGTCTGTTTCAATGAGTAGTAGAACCATTTAAGACTGTTGGTTTTTCTTTTCCTGTGGATTTATATGGTTCTCACAGTGCTGAGGGCTGACTGACAAAACTGTCATAGTAGTGAAGAAAATGAGCACTTGGAGAATCTACTCAGACCAGCAGTGCTGTGAATACCATAATCATAGGAAAAAGCTTCACAGTTTGCATTGCATAGAGTAGCATTGAAACCCAGCAACTCCATATAAGAGCAGGCCATGAGCTGAAGACTGAATTCCCTGATGTTCAGTAATGTGTAATAATTCTTTCCCTTTGAAGGAGGATTTGTAGAGACCCTGTCCAGCTGCACATTTTCATGAAGCTTGTAGCAGCAACTTCCTATCTCAGAGGCCAAAATGTTTCAAAGAGGATTTTCCGGTTGGTGTCAAGGAAAACAGATGTGGGAAAGGTGGAGAGATGTGCAGGGAAGAAAGGGCTTGTGCTTGAAGCAAAGCCAGGTGAAGGAGGTCCTGTCTCCTACCATGAGCAAGGCACACACACTGCTTGTAACTCCATGGCCTCGCCATAAGGCAGGATGAGCATGAGTGATGTGGGCATTCAGGCTGTGGAGTGCTTTGGTCTCTGTGGGTACGAGATGTCACTCCTTGCTGCAGGCTCTTCAAACCCCAGGCAAAGGCACTGGCACCATCTAGGAGAGGGAAGTCATGGGCATCCCAGCTGCAGGGTCAGCCAGGGAAAGTTTCTGCCTTGACCTATCCCATGTGATATCCCTGGTGATGCTCTGTACCCTGGCAGAACCAGGCAAAGGGCTTTAAGATGAATTGCTTTAATGCTTCCACACTCCTACTTCTCCCTGCCTCAAAGAGACAAACCTTAGCTTTGATGCCTTTGAAATTACATCAAAGGATGAGATTTCTAGAAGAACTTAAGGCAGTTGGGTGCATTTGTCCCATTGATGGTCCAGAAGAGATGGGGAGATGGGTGCTTAATCCCTGGAGGTGCTTTGAAAATTTTGTCCTGTGTGTACATCCTTGCTGGGGAGGAAGTGAGAAGCAGCTGGCAGTTCCTTGGCTTTATAAAAGGCAGACCTTGTCTTTTTTTCTGAAGATAAAACATGATGGATTTGAAAATTATGTCCAAAACTCAAGTTTGCCATGAAAACTTCCAACTGTTTTTTAAAGAAGAAGGATCTAAAAACAGCCTGTGACTTAGCCTGATACAAGAAATGGTATCTGTTGATAACTGAGGTGCTGTTACTTTCTCTCCCTTCACATCACTGCGGGTGTTGTGTAACCTTGCCAGAATCCTCTCAACATAGAGGCTGTTTCATGTGCAGGTAGTGCCACTTCTCTGCCTCTCTTGGTGTCATCTTTCAGCAGTGCTTTAGTACTGGGTTACTTTTTGACAAAGGGTATCACCACTCATTTGCTTCTGCTGGTGAATATTAAACCTGTGTGGTTTAGCTCATGACACTTTGGAGGGGAAACTGTGGGAGCAGTGTGCACACTTGGGATCTTCTCACTGCTGCAACGTTGATGCCAAATGGCTGCTACCAGGCTGTCTTGGGACCCTGAGCTGCAGACAGGACTTGCTGGGAGCTGTAAGTGCTGTTTTGGCCAAGCCTGCTCAGAGTGAGGAGCCACCAGGCAAGCATGGGAGGTGTGGGGCTACAGCTGGTGCCTGTCCTTGGGGCTGGTGGTGGCCAAGAGAGGCAGTGGGAGGAGGTTGTGACTGGGGGCTGTGGCCAACGGCTGGTGTTGATGGGCTCTTGCAGAAAGGCAAAGGAAACTGAGCTGCAGCCTTGCTGTTGTGCTATTTTTGTTCAAGGTAATAACAGGAACTCCACTGTAAATAAAAATAGACAAGTGAAGAATTTCCCGAGTCTGTCTCTGCTCATTTCTTTCCTGATGAGGAATTATCCCACTCCAGAAGAGTAAATCCTTTCTGTCTGTTCCCTGGAAACTGGGACAATAACACTGGAAGTGAAAGAAGAGATTATGGAGTTGTCACGAGGGCAACAGCAACATATTGTACACTGGGTGCCAAAAATGCCTTCTTTAAAGCAAATAATAGCCGTGCTCTGCAGGGCTCATCCTGACAGTGTGAGGGCAGGCAGAGGCAGTGTCTGCTGCCCTCGGTGCCAGCTGCCCTGTGAGACTGGGCTGGGTGCAGGCTCTGTCTCCTGGCTGCCCCAGGGGACCTGCTGCTGCTCCTGGCTTGGCTCCACCACATCCCTTCCCTCCTGCCTATCACCCACACTCTGCACCTCACCTTTGAAAGCACATAGCATTCCTGCACCAGCTGATAATCAAAGAAGGTGTGGGGGGTGTGACCTTCTTTCCCTGATGATATCAAGTGCCTTTTTCACAAAAGACAACATTTTGCTTCGAGGTCTGAATTTCTGGAGGGACTTCTTTCTTATCATATGATCCAGGGCTCTGAAAGTCTCCCACCCTTAGCCACTGAATGTGTCTTTTGGTTAGTAACTGCTGCTTAATCATACAAATGCATTGACTGCATTATTCCCACAGAGCCAGGGGACTCTGACAAGAATTGAACTAACTGACCTTTGTCACAGTCTTTCTGCCCCTCTCATGGTGTTACATGGTGCTCACTTGCTCCTCTTCAAGTGCCCTTCACATTTGAGGAAATCCTAAGTTACCAGGAACTGCAAAGGCATTTTAGGAGCTCCAGCAGATGCTTTGGAGAACCTGCAGATGTGCTGCAGACCACAGATGGGATGTGGCAGAGTCAGAGGCAGTGTCACACAACCCCAGGTGAAAACTTAACCCTGCCAGAGGGCTCTGTGCAAAATGCATGCTCACGCTTCCCATTCCAGACAGGGTTTGTTGGGAGAGTTAGTGACTCACTAGGGGTGGGAGTCTTGTTAAAGCTGTCATATGGAGGGAGCGTCAGAAGCTCACCCAGTTTCAGATGATGATTTTTCCATTCTCAGCTATTTGTGGCTACAGTAATGAGATGGATAAGCTCACTGTGATTGTCTGTACAGAAAGTGAAGGACAAGTGGCATCTACTTTCAGAAGCAAATGCAGGAATGTTGTTGGATTTTTCTCCCCCAGATTGTAAGCAGTAAGATAGTGTTTTCAAACCCCTTATTTTTGAGAAGTTTGATTATGCTTTAACTAAAACCAAAATGTCAAAACACAGAAGGCGCTGTATCTTCTCTGAAAGTGTGTTACCCTTTTTTACAAAAACCAGTCACTGATACTGATGGATAGATGCATTGAAAAGAGAGGGGAGGTTCTTGTTTCTGCCCCCAAATCCCAGCCACCCTATGATCGAACTTCTGATCAAAATTTACAAAGTTTGAAACTGCAGAGTAAAGAGAAATGCAAAGCAGCTTGTGAATGGAGAGGTGTGAAACCAAGGGTGTGAAACAGCAGATCTGATCTGCCAGGTTAGCTTTCTCTCTCTACTGATATGGAACCCACAAAAGATCAGGCAACTCTGCCATACAGGATTTGAACTTGAGAGGACTTTTAAAAGGCCAGTATGAGACAGATACCCAGAGAAAGAGGGATTTGTGTGCATGTGAAACCCTGCTAGCAGAGATAACTAGTTCTGGGAGGCTGAATACAGCCTGAGAAGCCCAAGTTCTGTCCTTATTGATGGATACAGCTTTGGTTGATGGATGCAGATGTTTGAAAGATGAAGCACAAGGAAGGTCTTACCCCCTCTCCACCTCCTGCTGTCTGTGTGACTGACAGAGTGGATCTGGTGTTAAAGTTTTTTAAGCAAACATGAAGCTCCTCCATTCCTCTTACCCAGGTTGCCTTACTGAGGAGCAGAAGATGATTGAGACTGACAGTAAACGCTGCAGGAGAAAAAGTGGGTGGTGGTTCTAATTTAGGGATGCTGCCTAATTTTACCCTTGCTCTCTAATTTTACCTCTTTTCTCTCTAATTTAGGGATTCAGTGCACATTGTTTGGCTAAAGCTCAGTGGAGACTATGCAGAAAATTCTTGTATTATCCACTACCTTGCTGAAGCCTGGATTTTCACAGCAGCCTGCTACTAGCAGTGCTGAGGAGCAGGATACTTACTCAGAATATTACTTCTGTGCTTGTTTCCAGAAAAATTGTTTGTATTTTAAGATTATTTTTTTCCTGGGGTTTATGAAAAAAATATTTTCAGTTCAAAGTTTAGCACTCTTGATGTTTTTTCATCATGAAATTACTGTAGCCAAGCTCTTACATCCATGCTTAAGTGTAAAATGCATACCTGATAGAGTTAAAAGGAGCTTTAAGAGTGTCCCTTGCTGCTCTACTGAACAGGCATAGGCAATGTGTAAATGTAGGTGTCTTTCTGAATCAGAGCTAAGTGATAATATGCTCTCACAAGCTGAGACGGAGCAATGAACTGCATGTGTTAACAAGGTGAGATTTCAGAGTGGAACTGACATTAGAGGACAGGGAAACCAGTTTTTAATAGCATCCACTGCACCTTGACATTGCTGCAAGACAAGAGTCTGAGCTGAAACAGTAGGACTCTGAGACATAACTTGGAAGTGGTCTGGACGTTTTGCATGTCTGTTGGCTTTCTGTGTGGGCATACAGAGGGGAGGATTTCTTCTCTTCTCATGTGTGGAGTCACACACACCTTACCTTCTCATGGTAGGACAAATAGGCCACCAAGAAAGTAGGACACTTGGCCTCTCTTCTCTATGGGAGGTGCAGTGCAGATTGGCTTCTGAGAACTAGGACAGTGCCTCCAAAAGTAGAACAGCTGGTCACCCCATTCGTGTGTTTGTTGACTTACAAATGTATCCTTTAAGGCTCGAGATTTAAGAGACATTTTTGGCCTACTTAGGGAAATGTTTTAATGTTTTCTGAAAATAGGGACAGGTATACTGGAACGGACCCAAACCTCTGCTTTTCTTCTGGAGCACTGAGCACAGCTAGCAACTGGAGGATCCACGTGCTGGGCAAACAAACCCAACAGGCGCTCTGTGTCACTTCTTGCATACTGAGTGATACCACAGTGACAAATCTGGTCTCCTTGTCTGGCAGGTGTTCACTTTTCAGGAGCAGAACATGGGCAGAAAGACTTGCACTGCAGTGTGAGATGATGCTTCGCTGCAGGAAAACAGTTACCAAATAAAACTTGTGTATATGGGTATGCTCTATCTATCTACTATCTATCTACTATCTATCATCTATCTACATAAAACATCTGTTCAATCAGAAACTGACTTCCATTCAAGTACATAGAAAGCATCCACAGAGGGTTTCATTCTCCTGCATTAAGGCCTTTAAGTGTAATTAGATCCATAATGTCTACAATTCCATTTGAGCTCTAACAATGCCAGTGGGATTCTAGCATGTTGTTCTGGTCAGCAGAATGTTCCTGGGGATCATGCAGCAGCCTGTGTAGGTAAACAGGAGCAAACAGTACAAACCAGGTCAGCTGTATGGTTCTTGGAAAGAAGCTACTGTCCTGAGTCGTTGAGAAAAACCCCTCCATGGCTCCTGTAATGATGGCCATTAATATTTCCACCTAGTTGCAACTTGGACTAATCCCACAGGAGCTTCTCACCTTGAGCCAGAGGTTACTCAAAGTCATTGTGCTGCTCTGAAGTCTAGGTTCACTCTCTTGGGACTCATCATTAGTCAAGTCAGCTATGAGGCTGAATCTTAATAGTTAGAGAGGGAGACTAATAGAAAGGGAAGCCTTCCAATTTTTTTTATCCAGTAAGTGTGCTATGGTAATGAATTTGGAGCCTAGTGGCTCCAGTTGGAGTGGGAAGCTCACTGCATTGAAAGCAGGTCTTTAATCCACATAAAGAGGTGTTTCATAAGCCATATGTGATGTCCTGTTTTGAATATTAATACCCAGAGTACTTATTCAGCTCACAGCCATTTCATAGAAATGCCATGCCTCTGTGAGGCCAGACAGAGCCCTTGGGTGCTCCAGTTTTGGCTTTTTTTGCAAAGACTGCTTCAGGTTGCTCTGTATTCTTAATTCAAAATTCTCATTCAGCTTAGAGTCTCTGAAACCACTGCATTTATATTACATAATATTAACTGATTTTAGATTTAATGAAAATGTGAAGGAGACTATAGGACAGCAGGCTTGGTCTACTTAGCCAAGTGATCTGCTAGTTACATACTTCATGAAGTTACTTAATCTTCTTCAGGGCAGGCTCTTCTCAAATGAAGTAACACAGGAGGCAGGGACTGTTCTGGCAAGCACTCGTGTTTTTAAAGGCCTTCTGCAAAAACTGGGGAATGAATATTCAGTGTGAACTGAGATGTGTTCTAGCTATGTCAGCCATGCAGCATTTTTGTTTGTTTGTTTGTTTGTTTTGTTTTGTTTTTTACATTTATACCTGAAATTACAGCTACAGAGCCCCTGGTGTAGCACTTGCTCCCACCTAGTGCCATTCACCCAGAGCTGGGGGCACTGCACCTATGGCAGTGGACAACCCTGATTTTTTTTTTAATATTAGCATATGCCTGTGATAATGCCTGGGGAAGATGGTTCGGGCTGCTAGGCTGAGCCTCGGTCATACTCCAGCTCAAGCAATCAAGAGTGGAGCCAAGCCAGCTGCCTTGTGGGGGATCCTTCCAACAAAGCCAGATTTAGTGAGCAAACGAGTGGGTTGTCACTTCTGTGCATCGATTGTTACAACTGTTTTTCTCTCCCAGTGCTGGAAAGGGAGGATGTAGCACGTATTGCTTTCTCTGCGGGTGGTTGCTGCATTTAAATGTGCTCCCTATTAAAAAGTATCATTGTTATTGTTACTGGTTGTGGCTGCAAAGCACCCTTGTTCTCTGGTGACCAGCAGGACACAGCACATACTTGCAGTGCAAGAATCCTGCTCTGAGGGACGGCATAAACTGGTCCTAGTCTTGACACTGATTAAGAAAATAAGTAAGAAATAGTTATGGAAAGGAACATATGTGTGCAACTCTCAAGGACATGGACCTTGAAAACTGTGCTCATAAGCAAACCATCTCATCCTCTTTACTGTATTAATGCATGAGGCAAGAGGGTCACTTAATGTTTTGGACCAAATCCTTTTGGATTTCAGTTGTGTAGCCTATGACAGAAGTGGTGTACATAGGATCACACAGCTCAGGTACCTTCTAGTGACTCTTCCAGACAAGTGGGGAGGGCACAGCCACACCACTGGCCCGAAAGGCTTCAGCCTGGGTGGATAAGTGCTTGCAGAGAGGGGGGGCCTGGAGCTCCTGTGTGAGCAACCACGGCATTACTCTGCTGAGCCTAATAAATCCTACCTGGGCCAAGGACAGCAACACAATATGATAAGGAGAGACAGTAGTATCCTCCAGGGATTCCTAGGCACACAGGATGGTGTGGAGTTGTCCTGGGCATCTTCATTTCCTAATCAAGATGAAGATGTAACTTACAAAGTACTCTGTGGGGTGAGAAATCAGAAAATGAAGAATGAAAATGTCTACCCAAACCATAACTGTCTGCTGATGAATTCAAGGAGCATCAAGCACCATCCTGAATTTTTAAAGCATGTCAGATAACCCAGCTTGAATTTCAACAGGAGAGTAAGTCACTCACAGCAGAAAGGGGTGAAAAGCTCAGGTGTGCTGCAGGCAGAGGGAGTTTCAATGCCCCTACACGCCAGGGAGGCAGGTGGGAAGGTGAAGTGGGTGCTGGGTGTCACAATCTTTGGAAGATCCTTCTCTCTTACCTGCTGCTACCTTGGATATGGTCTTCTGCCCCAGCAAGTCCCTTCTCCTCACCTGGTGGGTATATTTCTTTTCTTGAGCTTGTCTGGGAGACGAACCAGCGGTGCTGTCAGGAAGCAAGGAGGTTGTGCAGAGACAAAAAAAGAGGCAACAGGGCTTTTAGGGAGAGGGAACAGTGGTCAGAGACAGCTGAAAGTCTGCTCTCCCTGAGAGGGAGGGTCTGACCTCCTGGGCCTGAGAACTGCTGGAAGCTGAACAGCTGTGTTCTTTCTCCCTGCTCCTGTGCTATCAGCTTGAGAAAATAGCCAGGATTGTTTGTTTATGACTGTCCCTCATCTGGACACGCAGAGAAAACTGTATCAAGTGGAACAGAAGTGCTGCCCCCAGGTAACTCCCCCTGCCTGCAGTGGGGTCACTGCCCTTGTGGCTTTGCAGCACCACATGGCATACAGAAGCTGAGCCTGGGGTGACTGCAGCATGAGCGGAGTGGCCTCTCTTCTCTGTTATAACTAGCTGCACAATCTGTTCCTCCTTCTCTGTCTGGGGCTATGTGTCTCTGCAAGCTTTTTATGGGTTTCAGGGGTTTGCTCAGCTCTGACCACAAAGGTCCTAAAAAGAGATGGCTGAAAAGGCTGCTCCTGGTGAGGGAAAGAGTAAAGTGTCAGAGGAACTGATGAACAAGGAGATTCAACTGGGTGTAACAAAAAGGTCTAGGATGGTGAAAGGATCACCTCTTCAGTTAAAGAGAATTTGAGGTCTGGGAGCTTATTTAGAGGGTGTGGGACTGGGACAGGATGGCAGTAAGCCCAGCCTTTAGACTGGAAAGGATTCAGGTCTTTCTCCCTTTGCTGCTCCACGCAGTGTGTGCCATGCATAGGGCGGGACCAGCAGTGGGAGCACGGGGCAGGGAGGAGAGAGCATGGCTTTCTAGCAACTCGCCTCTGCCTCTGTGAAGGCAGCGATGGAGCCTCCAGGAAAGCAGAGGCTGTGCTCACAGGGACTGGGTGGTGAACAGGGAAGTGTCAGGAGCTCATGACAAACAACAGATCTAAGGAGAAGGATTCTTTTTTCAAACTGAAGCAGGCACAGAAAGTGGCACGAGGGTGATTTATGTCCTTAAGCAGGGTTTTGGTGTTTGTGCCCAGCTTTGTGGTTCATTTCCTCATTCACCCAAATGCATAAAGACTGAACAAATGTTTGGTAAACAGGAACCCAAGGTTTCAGCAATTAAAAGCTTTAACTCTCACCCACAGAGCCACTTGCAGCATTGGCTTGGAAATGTTTTTGAAAAGATGATGATTTCCTCCTCCCCAGTCCCATGGCTGGGGTAGTTGCAGCCGTGACCCCCCACATTGCCTCATGGCTGCAGCCCCCAAGCTGCCGAGGGCTGGAATGAGAGAGAAAAGTGTGGGTGAGGTGGGGCCCTTTGGCTCAGCCTCCATCGGCGCTGGCAAGGGCCAGCTCGGAAACTTGCACAGCTGCTGCTCGGGCTCGATTTGGGCTGTGAATAACTGGAGAGCTTTCTCTCACCAGGGCTGTCAGTTTCAGGTATTTGCAAGCACTTTCTTCGGTGGTTTCTTTTTAGTGTGGTTGCTGGACAAGGAGGAGAGGATAGAGAGAGGAACCTTTCATGCTTCAGCTTCTGCAGCATCCGGCGTTTTCATGAAACCACAAAGGATGTTAAAGAAAAAAGAACAAGCACTCTGTTTATAGGGATTTAGACCATCAAAACAAAGAGGGGGCTGTGTTGTTCAGTGATCACTCAGAGTCAAGGAGCCAGAAGACATAGGTTCACAGGAGATGGGCTTCCAGGCTGAAGCCCACCCTTCACTGGACACAGTTTGCTGCCCCTTGCTTGTTCTGCTACAAGGCTTGGCAGAGCTGGCTGGCACTTCATATCCACTGTGCTGCCCAGCATTGCTGTGCATATTAAAAAGTCTCTCAGGATGATGACTCCAAATTTCTGCAGCTGCCTGGGAATTTGTTTTGTGCAGGGCTTTTCCATTCGGAAAAAGCCCCTTGCAGGACATTTTGGATGCAAAGGAGAAGTGTGAAGCACCCGAACAAGGAATGCATGGGAAAGGGAGTTGGGCAATAAGTAGTCCAGACACTGATATCTGCTACTGCACTAGTCGAGAGCAAATCTTTCCATCACCTGTGTTCAGTGCAGATTTTTGTGCAAGCGTAATAGTAAGAGGTAACACAGAAACAGGTCTGATGGCAGTAGCAGAGAGGCTTCTGCTTCCAAAGGTAGTCTGGATGCTTGTTTTAAGAGCATTGTACCAGGACAATGGCAGTGGGAGGAGAAGGGTGATGACAGCCTGTGATTCTTAATCTCTTGTTCATGTCTCCTCAGTGTCCAAGCTGACTGAAATGCAAAACGAAAGCAATTGTGCAGCATAACTCAGATGCTAGAAGTCCTTTTTGTGATCTACGCCCAGTGTCACCACCACTGTGCTCTGTGCTGAGGTGGCCAACAGGGTGTGAAGCTGCCCCAGCCCGCCACTCGCTCACCACTTCAGCCCTTGGAGGAACAGATTGCAAACAAGGAAATAGCCTGCAAACATCCCAAGCCACCCAGTGCTCTTTTGTAGGTATTTGTGGAGAAAGGCATTTTGAAGGGATTCAATATGAATGGCTGCAGTGCCATTGCAGACTGAAGGTCTGTCCAGTCAGTCCTGGTGGTGGCCACAGGAGCCTGCCTGCTCCCACATCCCAGTGGCTGGCATGGTTCCCAGAAAAGCAGTGGCAACACAAGGGTAGAGCATGAGAGAGGCACAGCTCTGCACAGCCTCTGGGTGCCCTGCACCAAGGAGCATCCACGCTCTGCCTCCAGCTTGGTGCATCAGAACTTTTCCACCTGATTTAAAGTTGCTCTGTTTTCCTAGATAAAGAGACCCCTGCCCACTGCCAAAATTCCTGTTGCTGGAGTGTGGTATCTCAGGAAAGAAGCTGCAGGGGGCAGAATAAATAAATAAGTGCTCACTCATATTTTTTTGTCACCCAGTGGCCATTGGACACCTCATTTAAGTATATTATTAGCAACCCAGGCATTTCAAACATAAACAGCAAGCAAGATGGTGTGTGTGTGTGTGTGTACGTGTGCTGCTGGCACATGTCTGATGTGTGGGCTCTGTGCATCCCAAAAGTGTCTCCCAAGCCAGTGGGCAGGGAGAGCCAGGAGGATCTCAGGCAAGTGCTCTTCTTTGCTTTACAGGGAGGGTGAGCACCCAGTTCTGGCCTTCCCAAGTGCTCAGCCCCCTTCCAGGGTTCAGGCTGCCCCAAGTCAAAGGGTTGGCCATGTGTGGTGCTCTGTTTCAAATGAGCTATGTCCAAATCATCTCCTGTTAACCTGCAAGGAAACTACTGGGCTAAGAATATTTTAGAAGCCTTTGGAAGGGTGAGGGCTGAATCAAATGCTACTGTTTTATTATCCAATTTTCTTTTAACAAGCTGTCCATTCACGGAGTGCCAGTGGAATTTGGAAGTCCTCTTTTGGGTGTGGAAGAGACTTCATAGTTTCTAGTACTTATGGAACCTGTGAAAGTTATTTTCTTTTTGGGTTTATGTAAAAACATTCCCAGAGTCAAGCATGTGGGGATTTTTTGAGGAAAAGGTGTGGAGATACAGTCTAAGAAATCTTCACGGTTTTCCTCATCTTGGTAGAGAAAAAAATCACATGTTTTACAAGGATATTTTTTTCCAAAAAAGGCTTGATTAGGAGTCTCCACATTACATAAGTGACTTAAAGCTGAATATTCAAGCTAATTAAAGATATTTTTGGTGTACTGTGCTGTCTGTACAGATGCTAATCAATCTAGTCTAAGACTTTTTGGCCCCTTTGTAGTCAGGTATTCTTGCCAGGTGATTTTAGCCAATCAGACATTAGTTCTTTTCAGCACTGATTTTGTGAAAAGTTTAAATTTGCTTCTAGAGCTTTTTGCTGACTCTTATGGACAGTCATGTTGGCCCACAGTACTTTTACAGAGCTATCAAAGTAAATGTGCTAGTGAATTTTGGATGTGTATCCCACACAATTGTGTCACCCTCGTGCATGACTTGGAAAACACACATAAAGGCAGAATCTTTACCTAAGGTTTCCTTACAGTTAAATTTCTTCATTAAATAGCAGATATTCCTGTCCACCAATAGCATATAACAAATCATCAGCCAAAGGAATTCCTAAAAGGCTGCAGGACTGACCACGAGGTAGCCAGAAAGTCAGTGAGGTCTCTTAGGTAGCAGCAGCATGAGAAGGGTAACTCCAAATTCAGCAGCATCATCCTAGACTTGCATGCTAGTGAATTCCAAGCTAGCCAATACTTGCAATAGATTAGTTTTTCCAGACCTTCCCATCAACATTTTTCATAGCTAAATTTCTGTGGATCACATCTTTAGTGTTATCTTGAAATATATTTTGGTGTCCTGTAAATGTGTTATCACTCAGAGACAACACAAAGTGCCTTCAGACACTAGGCGGAAAGCCAAAACCTGTCCTTGGATGAATATTTGCAATTCCTCTTGACTCCATGTTATCTGAAGGTCAAGTCAGACCCACACTGAAATGTTAAGTCAAAGCCAAAGAAGTTTTAGGATGACAAAAGTAGTTATCAGTAGTTTCCACTTGCTTTTTTCTGGTGGTGGGTAGGTAAAATGTAAGAAGCAGCAAAGGGAACATCCCAAATGCATCTCATAGGATTCTATGATCCCTTGGTTTCTAGCTGTTAAAGTGCAAGGTATTTTGCTCTTACCTTATAATTTGTGCTGAGCTCTTCCATAGCCTTTTTTGCCAACATTGAGCCCAACTGTGTCTTTGACTCAGTGCTATTTTTTGTTTTTTCTACTGACTTTTTCTGTTGGGTCAATCTTGCTGGGTGGTAGGGGTACTTGCAAAAGGCATTCAGCTGGGTGCACCTCCTCTCTTCCAGTTTCAGGAAGGCATATCCAAATGTAATCCCACATTCAAACATCAGCACTGAGTCAGCAGTATTAAATTCTGTCTGCTAAACACTGATGGTGTGCTTGGCCAGCATCTTATGGGACTCAATCCTTTGCATGGAGATTACAAACTGGGGAGCTGGGGCTGCCCATGGTTCCCCTTGGTGCAAGCCCTGGCGATGTGCCTCTGGCTGGGGCTGTCCCAGGAAGAACCCTCCTGCTTCTGTCTCCATTCATGGCTGGGCTGGCTCCCACACCCCATTGCCATGCCAGCTAGGGAGGGCTTCTTTCACCAGGAAAACACCTTCCTGCCAATTGCTGGCCTGGGACCACCAGCATGCTCCTCCTCCTTGGTCTCAAAGTCATTTCCGAATGGCAATGAATCCTCTGAAGTCCACTAAATGAATTTGCTCTTTACAGATAACTGGTTAGCACTGGGACCTAGAATATTGCCTTGTGGTTGCTAATAACCTGGGTCAGAACTGAGCTGGTGATTTATTCAGGAAAGGATTTATATCTGCCTCCTTAAGTGCCTGCCTTGCTGCTTTGCCTCTCTCCCTGATCTCTCTTCCGATCCCCTTACTCTCACATTCTGGGTATTTCCAGCTACCTCTGAATGAGGCATTAATGCAGATAAATATTACTGCAAGGAAGTAATGGCCAAATACTCTCTGCATCATCTATATGCGTTGGTTGGGGAGTGATTTTTCATGTCATACATCATTTGCTATTTCAGCATGTGGCAATTCTGCAAAATAAGGAGGAGAATTAGAGAGCTGTAGAGCCCATCCTTTGTTCTTGCTGTTCCCAGCACTTGCAAGCACAGGCACGGGGTGATTGTTGTACATTTCCTGGCTTGAGAAGCCTGGCCTGGCCTGAGATGCATTCGGATGAGCTCATGTGAAACTTGTTTGGACCCTGTGTTAGGACACCCTGCACAACTTTATCCTTGTTTTCTTCCTGTCTTTCTGCCTCTCTCTCTTATTTTCTGGGCTTCAACATAGCCATGTAATTCTAATCTCTTCTCATTCCTCAAACCTCCCTTTCACTGTATTCTGCATTTTTCAGTGTAATTGGTCCCAGCATATAACATACAACTATAAGCTCTTTCCCCTAACTCCAATAAGAGCTCATACCCAAGCAAAATAATCTTTCCCACCTGGGCTGCTCCAGTGGTTTCATATCACTTGATTCTCCCTCATGAGTTGAGGACAAGTCCAAGGTAACATCTGCTCAGCTTTATGTTGGTTCTGTTTGTACTAGGAGTCCCTCGGCTCCCATTGTCAAGCAAGTGAAAGGAATGGCTTTGCCAGAGTTCCAGAGTTCCACATTTTCTGTGACCATTTTCTGGAAGATAACCAACTCTGCTGGGCTCACCCTGCTATTAGAGGCCCCATTAAAATCAAGGATGTATGTTCAGTGAATTTATTCTTCTGGACTGCTGTGCTTGTTCCACCTTCCTATTTTCCCCTCAAATTTCTTTGTGAATTCGTTTCCCTCCTGCTCTGTCCCTGTTGCTGGTGGCACTGGGCTGTGAGGCAGGAGCTGAGCTCCTTGCCCTTGGCAAGCTGCAGGCTTTGGTGGCCCTGACTTGCTGTGATCCCACAGCTGGCAGTGCTGGCCTGTCAGCCAAGCTGCTGAGTCTCCTTTCAAGTCCTCTACTGGAAAGAGCTACCAGATTTGCTTTGTGAGGGCTGCTCCTCAAAGGCAAAGTACGCACAATGCTCTGCTGGCAATGCACACAGTCCCCGCAAAAGCTGTGGGCAGCAAGGCTCTCCTGCAAAGCATTTCAGGGACCTGCTGATCCTGGGGATGTATCTGAAGGTCATCTACTCTGCCATATTGCAAGTGTGGTGGGAACTAAGGGGTGTCTTTCTGAAGATCTCTCCTCCTCATGGACTCACATGCCATGCAGAGCTCATTCATCTCTGCAGTGTTCTACTGAATGCCTTGAAGTGAGCCATCATTTCATTTTCGGTGACTTCCTAATGTGTTTGTTCCTTTTTTTCTCCAAGCAACAGCAGAGGCATTGCTGTATTTGGCAAAAGAACAAAGCCTTATTGTTCAAAGCCTGTGCGCTCCAGTATCAGCTGGGACAAACACACCATTGCACTCTTAGACCTTCATCTCAAAAGCCAGCTGGACAAAGAGTGAAAAGGCTCAAAATCACAAGTTAGAAAAGCATTTACCTTTATCTTCTCTCTAAAGGACTCTGTCGAGTGCAGTTTTATATCTGTGCTTTATTTCTGTTAGTAATATCTCTCTAGAAACCTGAAAATAGCATCTCTTTCTCTATTGATTTCTCCCCCTGAGCAGCACAGAGATTTCTCCACCTCCAATTGACAAGGCTCATCATGTTGATTTGCTTATGCAACTCTGTTATCAATGAAGGTCAGTGTGGCTCTGGTCACACAAAGTGAGCACGTTATCCTTTTCTTTGCAATTGCCTGGCAGCAGCAGCGCTTCCCAGGAGTCTCCTCCACAGGCAGGTGCTGGGGTGATGCCCCAGCTCTTGCACAGCTCAGTGCTAGCCTGGACCCTGGCAGCCAGCAGTGGATGAGCCCCAGAAGGCTGCTGTACCACTGAAACTGCTTTGTGGCCAACCAAAACGTGCAATGCTGGTATAAATATCTCATATGGATACAATGCCCAAGTTTCCTGTCATAATCATGCCTGGTAAAAAGGGCACTTTTCCTGACATACTTATCTACACCTTAGAAGTGTGAACCTGGTGTTGCTTTGCCATGGAGTACCAATATAATTCTCTCTCCATAAGCCAGTATTCTCAGCTTTCAATTATTTTTGCTGGTTTTCACAGCTCTTCCTGCAGCCTGGCAGCCACGCTGGTCAGGAGGCACCCAGAAAGAAAGCTTGCACAACAGTGATCAGACAGTTGCTTATCTCTCTGCCCTGGGGTATGTCATGCAGCCCAAAGCCACACTGAGACTTTTTCTGTTGACGTGATAAATTGTAAATTCCTGTTCAATTTCCTGTATGCTAACCCTGCAAAGTGTTTCATTGCATTTGGGTCTCCTTCTCCCATAGAGTGTCTTAATTTTGGACTACTTCTTTCCTAGATGTATTATTCTGTATGTCTTTTGAGCTAGGTCATTTTGTCCCCATGCCATATATATTTTTTTGTCCTTTTGTGTTATTTTCCACTCCTGGCTGGTGATTGCATCTCCTCCCCACTGTAGTATCAGTTGCAGTTTTAATAAACACACTGTCTAATGCTTTTTCTAGATCATTAATGAAGATGGTAAATAAAACTGGAGTTAACACCAGTTTCTAGTAATAACCTACTGGATGCCTCCCCACAAGCTGACAGTTTTGTCGCTGATCACTATTCATCACCAAGCCTGAACGTCAGTGTCCCTGTGTGAGGTAATTAATATTAATTTAACACCATTCATCACAAAATTGGAGAAAAACATGGCTAGAAAGGACCTCAAGAGGCTGATTTCAGAAATATTCCAGAAGCTTCCAACTTTCTTTTAAACACAGGCAAGGATACAGGTTTTATATCCTTGCCAGGCAGGTGGGTTTAGTGTTGGTTAACCTTCCCCTTTGCCAAGCATCTGACTTTAACCCTCTCTCACTGCAATCCAGGCACTTTTTTTCTTACCACACTCACAATGGATATAGAGAACTGTCTGGAGGACGTTTATTCCCTCCTTCTCTGGAAATAGTATTGTCTATTCCTCTTTTCTAGACCTCCCATCCCACTTCCTTCCAGACTTTCCTGAACTGAACAAGTATTGTAGCAGCACTGGGTAAAACTGAGGGCACAGCTGTGTATTTTACAGGCAGAGCTTTTCTCTGAGTGCACTGATATGGTGACTGCCTTGTGTATGACAAATTGAACTTTTTATTCATTTCAGGTTCCTGTATTGCTGCACTGCTCCACACCTGCCTAATCATCTGTCTCTCATTTTGTCCCTGTGCAGCTGACTATACCTACCTCTGTGCACAACTTTGCTTCTCTCCTTTTTTTCAGACCTTTTCTCTAACATGACAGGATGATTTTTGATTATAATCCTCTTTCAGGTCTTTTCTGATCCTCTCAGCTTGGTGTCGTCTACATATCTGATAAGGATGCCTACTATCTCATAATCCAGTGGCTGGACCTCTGTTAAACCATCCTCAACCCTTTCTTGTATTTTCACAAAGACACTTTCTTTCTGAGCACGTTTTTTCCAACCTGTTTTGCACTCCTCATTTAAGGTAATTTCTCTAGAACATGTTTCCTTAAATTTACCTCTTATAACATGAAATAAGATGGTACCAGAGATGTACCAAAATCAAGATACAAAAAGTATCCTGCTTTGTCTCTATCCACAAGACCTGTTGCAGGATTAAATTAGGCTGATTTGACATGATTTGCTCCTGGCAAATCAGCACTGGCTGTTCCTCTTCTCCTGGTCGTTTCCTAGGTGCTGATGATTAATTTGTTTAATTATTTGTTCCAGTGCATTTCCAGGAACCGAAATAGAGCTGACTGGCCCTAGCTGCCTCACTCCTCTTGTTTCCCCTTTCTGCAGCCAGGCAGGGTGCTGCTCTGCAAGGAGCCCCACTGCCCTGTACTGCTGCTGGGGGTTCATGGAAGATCTCAGCCTGGGCTGACCCTTGTGTGGGGTGCTGCTGCAAAGCTCAGACTGATGCTTTCCTCAGCCTTCCTCTGACCACCAATGGCCAGGATCTCTCCCTGCTTGCCTGCCTGTCCTGTGCTAGTTACGTTTCCTTTATGTCTTTCTTGATTTTATCCACCATAGTACATGCTGACCTTTGGTGTCAGCCCTGAGCTTTCTGCATGTATCTCAGTTTCTCTGTTTGCTTCCTCCTTCCCTGTGGACCCCTGAAAACCGACTGATACAGCCAGTTGATCTTTCTCTATCTTAACTTTCAATATTTTCCTCAGTGTGACTTAGGATTGTGCCACTGCAATTTGCTCCTGTAGACAATTCTGACATTCCTGAAAGTCTTTGACCTTATTTCCCTGAGTGGCTGCTTACCAATGTGCTGTGTTGCCTGAATATCTCAAGTGCTCAGCACAGCCTCTCAGTGGGGAAATGCAGAAACTCAGACTTTCAATGAAATGATGAGCTTCACCCACTTCCAGCTGGACTTTCCCAAACTGCACAAGACTTCTTGTTTTTGGTAACCCCCTTATCTCTTAGCAAAAGTAAGCACACTGAGCCAAATTCTGACCTCATTTACACCACTAAAATCTGGACCTGTTCCAGGAAACTGCTGAAGTTGTTTTGGGCTTACAGTGATGAGAATGAAAGCAGCATCTGCCTCATTAATTCTCCCAATCCACAGAAAGTAAATGATTCCGAGAGGAAATAGCTCCACAGAAGAGAGCCCTGGAAAGAATTAGAGGCTGACTTAATGGGATTAAGGGGGGAAAATGCTTAAGCAAATTCAAATTGATCCTCTCTTCAAAACATTCAAGGTGCCAAAATAAATACAAACATTGTTTTGGGAAGGAAAAGGTTAAAAAGCTATGAAAACAAAGTATCTCAGCCTCTTCTAATGATGTCCTGTTGCAGAATGAGCGCAACCTAGAAAGGGTTGCTGAATCAGCAATACCTACCTGCTGCTTGGTGTTTATCCATGGAACTCTAAGGATGGAGCCTCATTTCCCACTATATCCATGGGGCTCATTCTGCATTTCCAGGTCTGATAAAATACCCCTGGAAACCAGATGGCATTACAAGTAGGGTTGGGTGAACAGGCCTGGCAAATGAAACCCCCTCTCAGATTCCTCACCAACCTGACATCCAGACCCTAGAGCCATGCTCCAGTTGTTGCTTTGGCTTTTTGTTCTGCAGTTAATTAACATCTTTGCACATTCCTTCACCCATTCCACACTGTGCATGACACTAGGATTAGATGAGCCGAAAATTACGTGCAAAGAGCTTGCTCCTGATGCGCTGCTAGATATACTAGAAGCTGCAGGAATTCAGCCTGCTTTCATACAGTGATGTGAAAGGGGAAATATCTTGAGCAACTGGCAAAAGCCAGCATGATTCAGGCAGGCAGGTGGCCCTGCATGCTGGCTGGGAGAAGGGCAGGAAGGTGTGCAAGGCTCACTGCCTATTAGTGATAGCTGGAGGCAAGCAGGAGCCGTGACCCGCACATGCAAACTCTCCTTTCATCTGCTGCCAGTGAGGTGCTGCCCCCATCCACCCAGCCACCCTGATCCACCTGCCAGAAGAGCTGGGGGAAAATAATTAGAGAGCGGTCAAGACCTCTGAATGACACGGACATTTCTTCTCCTTTTAGAGATGAGAGCACAACGCTGCCAAGGGCAGTCAAGTACCCAGGACGTGGAATGTCTACTCTGATGGCTTTTGAGGGAGAACAGGGCTTCGTGCAAAGACCCTTACACTGCAAGTTGAGCTTGGCTAAATGAAAGCACATAGAGGGAATATGTGAGAATGTACAAGGGCCACGAAGCACTCCCTGTGATGGGAGACTACAGAGTGATCTACTTCACATAATTCAGAAATTATAAGGCAACTTGATAACAGTGCTGCAATAGGAAAGAGATTTCTGAATGGGGACTTCCGTTTAGGGAAAATGTGCAATCTGCTAGAAGCAGAGGCAAAACGGATGCAAAGGAGAAAAAGAGGATCTAAATGTTATATGAGGGTAACTAACAAACAAAGAAACAAACACACAAAAAAAACCCCACCCACCAGGCTTTTCTAACATCCTAGTATCCTGTTAACTCTGCAGACCTTTCAGTCTTTATGCAAAGACTAGGTGACATTCTAACAGATGCATCTGCAGACCTAAAAGTTGTGGGCAAGCCTCAGAAATGACAGGGGTGGTACCGTGGATCTCGTATGCTATAGGTTATACTTGATGATCATAATGGTCTCTCCTGACCTTAAGCAATGAATCCCTGACATTCAGCTGTGCTCAAGTGTGCCACTTTATTATGCAGCAGTTTTGGATCAAAAATAGCTATTATCAGTGAAGTCAACGGAAAAATTAACGTTGTTGCTCCAGCACCCCTTGTGCTCCTTAATTTGTTGTTTCTTTATTTTATGCTGTCCTTAAATTTTTAGTGTGCTGCAGATCTATGTATTGGATATGCAGAAGCACATTACAGGGGTAATTATAAGGCAGCTGGAGGGTTTTGGCAGCTGGGAAGGGGATAACAAGCACTCTTGGCTCTTTGAGAGGCAGTGTGGGTTTGTGGGAGAGGGATTTTAGCTGAATGATAAGATTGTCAGCAGGGAAAGTCAAAGGGGCTGACAATAGTATTTGCATCATTTTGGAGTTAACCACTTCCAAAAAAGAACATCAGTTTGCAGCAAAATAGAAGCCATTGTTTGCCCTGCAGACTGGTAATCTCTTGAATCTTGCAGCAAAGGGCTTTTTTCAATGCAGCTTTAGACCCAAAGTATAGGGCCTTTACAGAGGTTTAAGGCCAAATACTTCAGGAAAGCCACTGTCACAGCACAGTGTAGGAGTCTGCCCTGGTGCAGAACCACATCCACAGTAGTGCACAAGTCAGGGAGACCTTGCTTCATTTGCTTCTCTTTGCCCCAATGAATCTAGCTTGGAGTATTTGCTCTCCTCAAAGCATAGATACCACTACTCTGCTGCCTGGTTGCCTGTGAAGACTTCAGCCTTGCAGCTAGGGAAGGGTGGTCCACACAGGAACTTGGATTTAGGGAGAGTACAAGCAAAGCTGGAGCCAGGGAGGCAGGACCAGGACACATAAGGTGTCTCTCACTAGCATTTTAGTTTGGATGAAAGAAACACATATCCTGGTCAGGTCACATAACTGTGGTTTGATGATTCATACTGTGAAAGAGGATTGCAGCATGCAAGCTGGGCTCCTCTCGGGTGACACTGTGCCAGGAGAGGAGATGCAGGTGTGCACCTGAGGTGTTCCAAGCTGTGGCTGCTCAGTCACAGCTAAAAGGGACTGAGAGCACACCAGCACTCTTGTGCTGCTCTACTTGCTAAGACGGATAGAGCCCTTACCCTCTGTGGCTGTGTCAGTCAAAATACGCAAATGCCTCTTGTTTCCCAAGATCAGAAGTGATTAAGTGAATTTATATTTCAGAAGGACCCATCAAAGGAATTGTCTTGGTCATGATGTGGTCATCAGGAAGTCCAGAGTGTCTAGCCTCTCTTCTGTGACTGACTGAGGATGTGAGGTTGGCTTTCTAGTGAGAACCAACTCATGCCTATCTCTCAAGTTTCCCTGCTTAATATTCCTGCCCTGAACCAAGGCTGTGCTAATTTTTCACTGATGTCTGGGTAGCACTGTGGGGGAAATATAAAGTGGTGGGTTACAGAACAGTCCTGGGCTTGGTTGTCAGAAGCCAGCATAACCTTTCACTCTCCTTGGTCAACATTGCCACAGAGATGATTTCCAAGGTGAACCTTGACCTTCTCATTAGCAGGACCATTAACTCCATTTATTTTAGCAAAATCCTCTCTAAGATGATCATACATTTCCTTCTCCAAACTTAAAATTTCCCTTTGGTTTCATAAGTATAAGCTATTTTTTGAATTGCTAGATGTTGTTGAAGACTGACCCTCCCAAACCACACCAATGATGAGCAAATTGAATTGTAACTTGTATGTTGTTTCTCTATCAGAGAACAAAGTGCTTTGGCAGTCTGGATCAAAGGCACTATGTAAATTCAGGATTACTGTTGTTATAGTGAAATGAGCTCCTGGAAAAATCATGTTGACTTCTCTTTTGAGATTACCTTGGAGCCTTTGATGTCTAATGGCCTGGCACTGTATCTCTTGTAGGTATAGCCTACAAACATAAATTTATAATGAATAAGTAAGTTATTATTATTTTTAGGACCTAACAACACAAGCTTATACACATGACACAATGTATATACAGGGCCCAAAGGTGTTAGAAAGAGATTAAAAAGTGAGGTGTTCTGTTTAATCCAGCATGGACATCTTTTATACACTCTCCATCCCATTATAGATGGATGTTCAGCCAGCAAGATGAGGTGTTAGTTCGGATGGTAAATCTTCAAATTTTGTGTTGTTGTCAAATCAATGTGAACAAAAATGATATTCTGTATGAACTCCACAAAAGGGCTAGGGATTACAGTTGAGGAAGAGTCAGGATTCCATGAAGGCTCTGGGGGAAATTCCAGATGGCCAGTACCTGAAGGGAGACCACAAGAGAGCTGGAGAGGGACTTTTTACAAGGGCATGTAGTGATAGGACATGGGTGACTACTTAATACTGAAAGAGGGTAGGGTTAGATTGGATATTAGGAAGGAATTCTTTACTGTGAGGGTAGTGACGCACTGGAACAAACTGCACAGAGAAGCTGTGCATGCCTCATTCCTGGAAGTGTTCAAGACCAGGTTGGATGGGGCTTTGAGCAACGTGGTCTAATTGAAGGTGTCCCTGCTCATTGCAGGAGGTTTGGAACTAAATGATCTTTAAGTTCCCTTCCAAACCAAACCATTCTGCAATTCTGTGAAATTCAGTTAGCACTTTACAGTATTCTTCCAGGCCAGAAGAAATGTCATGTGTGCTGTGAAATGCCCTAACTTATATTCCTGATTCCTCCTACATCTGTAAAAGACTTGGGGAAAAAAAACATTTAAAAATGGGTTGTGGTTTGTGGTCACTCTTCCGTGCAAGGTCCCAGAAATGGTGCTTCTGCCCTGCAGCAGCTAAGCAGCCCCTGGTTCATGGTAACCTGCCACCAAAAAGCCATACTGGGGCTGGCTTTTTTGGCTGACTGTGTCTCCTACAGAGACAGAGCCAAAAGAAACCTACTTCACCTTCTTGCTTACTCAGGCTCCCCACCTTGTGACTGTCACAGTGTGCCATGCCCTCACGTTTCTCCTTGTCATTTTCTGAACCTCTGTGCTTCCCAAATGACTCCAACAGGGATGAGCATATTGCCATGGCAACCAAAATACAGAAGCTGGGCAAGGTTTTTTCCCTGACCATCCCCAGCCTGTGTCTGTGGGAGCATCTCTAGCACTGGTACAGGGAGTGGCTCTGGGAGGGGACCTATATGGGGCTGATTTTCCTAGCAGGAAGCAGAATGTGCAGTCCTCATGAGGCACCTCTCATTAACTCTCCAGGGTGTACAAGAGATGAGAGGATGGAGGGAAGGTTTCTTTCTCTTTCCCCATACGTGGGCCAGCATGGCACAGGTGCTGCATGCAGGACACAAAGGCTGAGGCCAGCCTTGTGCCTGCCATCAGTACTGGAGCACTGGTGGAAACACAGCTCAAAGGTGAGAGCCAGCACTGGCACAGGGTTCCAGGAGAGAAGCACATGCTCTTGCAGGGCAAGTTTCTTAGCCCAGGCTCATCTTGCTTGTTTGTTTGTTTGCTTGTTTGCAACATCAGAGACAGTGGAAGTGGCATCCTCCAGCACCTCTGGAAGCCTATGCAGACCCTTCATCGCCAAGGCTTTGCCAGGAGGTTGATATGCCCTCAAAGGGCTAAAATCCAGGCTTGGGATATGGTTGGAGCAGCCCTGACCCTCCCCCTCCAGCTGCCACTGCATGTATGCACATCAGGAGAGAGGAAGTTAGTGGGGAAACATCGTGAAACTTCTGAAGGTGCTAATTAAACAACTCTAAGTTATAAACATTTTTAATTGGACTCATTTCTGGTGTCACATACTATCTCTTGATGAGACAAGTCCTAAAATTAAAGCTGTTTTAATCTCTCTTTCTCTGCTCCTCCTCTCTACCCTGGTTGTCTTTCTGGTTGCAAAGTAGAAAGAAATCACTGAGGCTTCTGGGCTTTGCTGAAGACTGCTATTTTTGAGGTGTTATATTTGATTTACTTTAAATCTGACCAAAAATTCCACCTTGGGACCAGACCTCCTTTATCAATGTTATAGCTAACTTTCTGCTTTTGCATGTAGATTTTTAAGGAGGAAATACAAAAATTGGGTGTGTAAGAGATGCTAGGTCACCACCTTAATGATGATAGCAGCATCCTTTAGTGTAACCTTTGCCCAGGGTTAGTGCAGCATACCACTGTCTCCTTGTGATAAATGATATGTCATCATCTCTTTTTCTTTCTCTCTCTTTTTTTTATTATTATTATTATTAAATGTTTCTTAAATTACAGAAATGGGTTTGTATTGAATTACAAGATCCAAACACCATCAGGTTTTCCTGTGTGCTCCTTTGTCACTGTCATGGGCTAACCAAAACTCTCCAGGTTTTAAGAGAGTGGGGACTGTGGTCCAGGCTGTGCAGGTCATATCCTGTTCTGCCCTCGGAATAGCTAAAGACATCACATTTCCACCTGTCTCTTAAGAGCCTATTGCTGCTTCACATGTGATCTCTACTGTGCAAGACCAATTTTAAACCCAAGGTCTTGAAATAAATGACTCTCTGTGACAGCCTTTCTCCAGGGGCTCAGGAGGACAGAGGTGGAACTGGCTGAAGATTTCACTATCAGTCTCACCTTTTCTTTCCTTGCCATGCAAGCGTCCCTTAACGTGGCACTCTGCTGACAGCAACAATATTTTGGTCAATGTGCAAGTACAGAGATGTCTGTTCATCTGCTGAGCCAGGGATGTTCATCACCAGCCAGGGATGTACAGGTCAAAGAGGATCTACACTGGAAGGGTGCTTGATCATCCCTGCCAGTAGTAGCTGGTGCAGGTCAAAGGCTATGCTCTCCACTGGGCAGCTCCTGCATTTTGGGAGAGGTGGGAGGAATGGACAGAACTGCCCTAGGACTGCCCTGTGCTCAGGCTTCAGCCTTGCAGCTGAGGTTTGCTACTTTTACCTCCCCACTGATGGGGTCTGTACACTAAACTTCAGGGGATTTATAACCTGCTCTGCCAAGAGGAGACAGACATTTCTGGAAGCAGCAAGATGTGATCCTGGCAGCTTCCTCAGTTCAGCACTGAGGCTAGGTATTTCACAGCTTGCATAACCCAAATTTGCTTTGGGATTTTTACTGAGGGGATATGACACCAGGAGCTGCACTCTAGAAGTTTTATTTCACTTCTAGGAGGCTGCCTGCCATTTCTATATTATCTCACATGGTAATGGAGCACTGCAGGTAATAGAAACCTTTCGTTTTCATTGATTATTCATAGCACAGTTTTGCTCTGCTAAGCATCCTCATAGGCCACAGAGCCTGCAGCCTCCCAGCATGGGTGAGGGGACACATTTCCTTGCTGCAGACAAGTTGGCTTGGAAATTTCCTTGAAGTGTTCCTGCTCTGCAGATAATGAACACTTGGGCGACATTGACTTGGGTTTACTCCTTACCAACTGCTTATGCCAGCTCTGGACCTCCTGGATTCCCCTGGCCCAGCTGATGCCCCTGAAAGGGGTTGGTAGCCCATTTATGCCAGGACCTTGCCTCCTCACATCCAGCCATGAACTCCATTTGCTAATCCTGATCTCTGCCCTGCGGGGAACTGACTTGGGTCCTTGACAGTGTGAGCTGGGATCTAGCAAGGCCAGCAAGCAAGGAAATGTTGAAACTCAGATATCTCCATTTCACTTTAAATTTGGGGGGCAAATCCTGAAAAGCTCTTTATGGAGATTGTATTTTTGCAGCAACCCGTTTCCTCTTTCCCTCTCCTTCTTTGCTTTCCCCACCTCTTTGTCTGCTAAATAAAACAACCTACATTTTTGACCTGAATTACTTTATGTGTCCCTGAAGGCATAGGCAGCTCCTTGGACTGCAGGAGAGTTTTCTTCTACCATGCAGTCATCATTAGAGATGACAGTCAAGCTGGATCTGCCCACCCTCCCCAGTCTGAATACTGTATTTTTATTTTGCAATATAAACAATAACCCCCTGAATTCTGTAGCACTGGCTGTCAGGGAGAAGGCTGGGCTGCTTTACAAACAGGCAGGCATCAATCCTGTGGGCAAAAAACCTCACTTTTTCTGCAGGTGAGAACTGGAAAAGTAAAAAAAATTGCCAGCATCACTTAGCAAGGGCCTGAATCTGCCTGCACCTGGATTCATCTAAATCAGCAATAACTCCAATGCTGTTAGCAGATGAACCAGCAGCACACCAAAACCAGGACCCCAACTCTTGCCCCTGCAGCATCTTCCCCTCTGCCCCACTAGTGCTTCTGTCTGCAACCAAACTTCCCCAGGCTTCCTGGAGGGTGTCCAAGGACCACGCATCTCAGAGTGCAACAGGAGAATGAGGTGGGGTGTCCTCTCCTTTACCCTCACCTCTCTCTGCTGCTGGAGCTGAGGGAGCAGCTAAACCCCTGCAGAGAGGCTGTGGGTCAGGCCTTAGCAAAGCCCCACACAACGCACATGTTCCGAGCAGTGAGTTTTCTGAAAGGACAATGAAATTTCTCATTCTAGCTCATTTTAACACTCTACCTCTAACATGCATGGCAGACTTGCTGAATTAAACCAGCCGTGCTAATTTCTCTTGTTACAGCAGCCCTGCGTAACACACAAAATGCTCAGCTTTAGAGGATGATATTATAAAGAAGGACACTGTAATTTAGTGGCTCATTTAATGTGAACCAGGAGAAATATGAGGCATGCCAATGCCGCACTGGGGCTCTATTTATATCCTTTTTGGTGTGCAGTATGATTTATAATAAAGGATCATTTTTATATAGTATTAGCATGGTAATGGAGCTTACTGGGTTACCATGTCTGAAGTTAGAAAATATTGTATTAGAAGAAGCTCTGAAAACGCCATGTAAGAATAGCCCTTTCTACAATATTAAATCATGATTCAAGCTTTTTTAAAATAAATATTAATGCACTCTATTTACCTAGAAACCCAGGCTTTTATCAGTGCAGCAGGAGGATCTACATCTCTGAGCTCAATAGATTTGTGCAGCCTCACAGAGTTCATTTTGTGGCTCCCAGCCCCGCTGCTCAGCACCCTGTGGCACCCTCTGGCACTGGGAGCATCCTCCTCTGCCAGGAGCCCAGGAGAGGAGCAAAAGGCAGAGAAAGCAGAAAGGCCATGTTCTTCTGGGGAGCATGGTATCACAGCTTATGAGAAGTATGTCCTTCTTCTGTACCCCTGTGCATGAAGCCCTGTGGACTCCTGCAGGTGTCCCCTGCCTTGGGGATGTTGGTGGGGAGGAGGAAGGACCAGAATTTACCCCCTAAGAGGTTTTTTGGAGGCCACACAGTGGAGCCAGGATGAGAGCAGAGCCACTCCTGGCACCTTGCCCTCTGGATGATTCAGAGCTTGTTTCAGAAGCAAGAGGACTGCGTAAAATTTCATTTGTCCATCTAGAAAGCAAAGTGTTTTGCTTCCCATTTAAAGCTCAGGAACCTCATGATGATTCAGAGCACATATTCAGGAACGCACCTCTACACTGATTTCTAATGCCAGGTACCACAATGCGTGCCAGTGATTAGCTCTGCCATGCAGGTGGGCAAAGGAACAAAATTTGGTTTAGGAACAAGGGGGCAACTAATCAGCTGGAGGATGCCAACAAGGAGAGTTTGCACAGGCTGAGCACTGTCTTTGCAAATGTCACTTCCACTGGGGCAAGGTGGGGAGATATGAAAGGTTTTCTTCAAAGCATGGAGGCTGCTGGTGTTGCTCACCCCTTGAGGAAAGATGCTCAACCCTTCTTCTCATCCCTGTTGGGCAGGGAGGGGCTGCAGGATGCGGCAGTGCCCCAGTGCCAGAGTGCCTCTGATCAGCTGCACAGCTGAGGCTTGGCTTTTGGGGCACAAAGTGACAGTTTGATTATTTTCAATGCTGGTGGGGCTGATGGCTACGCTGGCCATCCCGGACCAACCTGCAGGAAGGGCAGCCATGAGGAAACCACCTTTGGTGCTATTCATAACAGTGCATGCAGCTGGCAGACTGTGCAAGCACATGTTCCCAGTCCATGCTCCCTCCTGGTTCAGGACAAGAGGGATGTCACCCTGCAGCTGCCAGCACATGATGTCTTGCTGGAGGTAAATAAGTCCCCCTGCTCCCCATTCTCCCAGCTCTGTGGGGACACAGCCACTGCTGCCAGCCAGGAAGATGACATGCAAGAGCAAACAAAGCCAGAGCTGACTCTGCTTCCTGCTGAGCCAACCTCAGGGAAATTACCCAGCCACTTTGAATAAAAGTGAATTAAGCAGCCTGGCAGTAACTCAGACCTTATTTTATTAACTTGGCCAGAACCAAGTAACATTAATCCACCACCCCGAAATTTCGTTTTTTACAGCCATGTTCTAATATATGAAAATGCGCTGGCAAAATTTTCTGTAGGTTACAACCCTCCAATTAGCAACACTCAACACAGTGGAAGGGTTATTCCTTAGACAGGGGATGAGATGCAGTGTGGAGCCTCACATAGCCCACCTGAGCACCAAGGAAGCAAGTGATGGCTTCCCGTGCCGCTTGCTCTGACACCTTGGGGAAAGCCCCAGTGGCCCATCACTTTTTAATCGAGGGATGCAGGTGCCTGAGGGGCCTTGATTGTCACTGGGAAACAGTAGGCGCTGGCTTCAGCCCACAGGAGTGAACTGCTCTGCAGAGGTGCCTCTCCTCCCTCTCTCCCTTGCCTGTGTAGGAAAACAGTTTTTCTTGGCTCAGCAAATGCTATGTCTCAGTTTTGCCAAACTAGGGGTGCATCTGCTCAGACTGCTGGGTATGATGCCTCAATGCTCACCCTTGCTTTAGACAAGGTGCACCCCAGAAAGAAGTCAGGCATCTAAGGAGAGGCAAAAATCACCTCCTACACAGGTTTCCCCCTCTGGGCCACCCACAATACTTGGTGAAGTTTAGGACAGGGCTGCAGAGCAGGCCTCCACTCTCTGGTGGCTGAGAGCTCCTGCCACTGACCCCAGAGGGGCTTCCAGGAGGTCAGCACTCCTGGGAGGTCTCCAGTGGGCTAGCAACCCACCAGGATCCCAGGGAGTTTATCTCTGTTTTTTACAGATGCTGCCTTTAGCACTGGCAAGGGGGTCACCTTTGGTACAAATTAACATCTTTCCCGGTCTCTGCATTCTTGTGCCCTGTGTAAGCCTACCAAGAAATAAAATTGCCCTGCCTTCCTTATTTATTAACAATAATAATCCTAATAATACTTCACACATCAGTAGGAGCTTCCATCTGAGGAAATGAATGCACTTTGCAGGCATTAATGATTTAAGATGCTTAGCCCATCTCTGAGATACAGAGGAAAGCCATCCTTTCTTTTTACAAATAGGAAGCTGAAGCGTACCATAGCTAACTGACTTATCGCCATGCAGGAAGGCAGCAGTGAGGCAGGGTGAGAGTCCAGTCTCCTTCATTACCTCCTGTGACTGTGGCTGCCTTTTTCTGCTTTTCAGCCAACCTCTTCCCCATGCCCACAGTGCTGCAGTGGTGCCACCAGAGGAATTGCTGCAGGCTCTTGGGGACCAGACCCAACTTGCTCATGGTTCTGTTTTGGGGGCTGTTTGCCTTCTCATTGCTTGCTTGCTCAGGGTGTGCTGGTCCTTGAGTGGCTGCAGCTGTTCAGTACTGCTTGGACCAGGTATGTTCCAGCAGTTCCTACATTTTGGGGATGCCCTCTTAGTGCCGTGATATCCTACACTCCATGAATGTCCTCAGGGAAGGTGGGTAGCCCGTCCAGGGCTTTGAAGAGGATGGCCCACTGGGAATGGGTTGGGCGTTGCATCCTATCCTGGGCAGTGTTATCTGGCCTTTCACTGCAGCCTCGCCTGCGAACACACACCGGCTGCTGGGCTGGCTGCAAACACGGCCACCATTGCCCAGTGACTGTCCCAATGCCTGAAGGGTGGGCGTGGGGACAAGAGATGATTATACTCAGATGAACTCCAGCTCACTGGGCAGTGAACTTTTTTGTATATGGCTTCTTTGTAAAATAAAACTAGCCCGTGCCTCTCAGGGTGGAAAAAGAAAGCGAGTAGGGACCACACCTCTTCTATTATGCGTGTAGATCTGCCCATCAGGGTCTGGCAGCACTTGCATAGTTATATGAAATGCTTGCTATAAACAGGGGACTGCTGGGTGGTTGTTAACTATTTAGAGCACAACTTGAAATGATATCATTTGGCCTGAACCAGAGGCTGAAATGGGATTTTCCGCCTTAAGATGCCACCAGATCTGGGTTGTCTGCTTCCCTCTGCTATGCAGAGCTTATAAATAACTCCCTTCTCATCCTCAGAACAGCTTCTTCTTTTTCTCCTTCCTTTTTTTTTTTTTTACACATGAGAAGGAGGAAAAAAAATAAAAAAGGTAGGCAGGCAAGCAATAGTGAAAGTGCCACCATGTTGTTCTATTTTAAACCCGGTTTGCCTGCAGTTTCGGATGCAGGCAGGGGAGGAGACCACTGGGTCAGCCCACCGCCGCCTGCCCGGCCGCTGCGGTGTGCGTGTGCCTGTGTGAACTTATTGTTTTATCCTCACGTCACCTTTCAGCCCCTGCCGCCCGCCCTCCCTCCGTCACCCAAATCTTTGATTAATAAGTTTGCTTGCTTTTTATACCCACAGATGTGGCGCATCTGGAGCGAGGCGTGCCTCCGCTCTCTTGTTGGTTTTTTATCTCCCTCTCTATCTATACGTGCGCGTTATTTATTTATTTATTTTTTTTTTTTCCTACTTTACTTGCGACTGCCATGGCAACTGTTACATGTTTGGCAAAAAGCTCAGGGAGAAGAAAAGGGGCTCAGCGCTCAGCTGGCAGATGTCCAGTGTAATCATGCTGCAGCGCCGAAATGAGGCCTTTGGCCGGCTGCCGAGCTGGGGAGAACAAAGATGTCAGTTCCCCGTGTTGGCGGCGGCGCTTGTTTGGCACCCTTATATGGTTTCCCAGAACTCCTCGCCTTGGCGGCTTTCCATTCCCTTTAGGGCAGCAAACAGGATTAGCACACACAGACTTGTTTTTCTCTTTTCTCCTCCAACTGTTCCAATGACATCATCCCTGCTGCATTCAGCTGCCAGCAGGGTGACTTTGGGGGTGGATTTTTTTTTTCCCCTCTTAAAAAAAACACCACCGCGCACACACCAGCAAGCAGGATGATTTAGGTAATGCTTGCACACCTTTCTTGTTAAATTAAAGCCCCCAAAGTGCAGAAATCTCAGGCTAACCAAGCCAGATGCACTGCATTTTTTTCCTTTTTTAAAAATTTTCTTTCTTTTTTTTTTCTGGTCTCATAATTGAATTCCTGCAAGATAAAAATCTCCTTTTCCTCAGTAGGCTGTAATCAGTGCTCGAAGAGCTGTGGTTTCCAACTGCCCTCGTCATGTGCTTCCTTATGAAATTCCACAGAGAAATCTTGGCTTGGGCGCTGATTTAAAGGGCCCTGGAGTGGGATGCAGCCCCTGTTGGTCCCCCAAAATTGCAGGGCTGCGACCACCCAGCCTGGGGTGCAGGGGTGCATGGGGGCCCATGGGGCTGCTGTGGGGTAGGGCAGGAGGCAAGCCCTGTCTGTAAAGGAAGGACTTTGCTCAGGAGAGTTTTTAGTTGCTGCTAGCCGCGGGGAGTGGGGACAAAGACATCCAGGAGAAACAGCTGAATTTTCTGCCTTTTCCCTCAAAGTCCAGACCTATTTTCATCACCTGGACATGTTCTATCCGGACATTTTCCTCTTTCCACCTAGTCTCTTTGCCAACCAAACAACAGAGTCATGTCCCATTCCCAAGAGAGCCCCAAGGGGTGCCAGCATCCCCCCCAGCAGGAGGTGGGCAGCCCTTGGTGGGGAGGCCAAGCCCAGCTGGGGCAGCAGGGCTGACTCCCCACTCCCGCACCTCCTTCCCTCCCAGCAGTGCTCCTGTTTTCCTTGGCGCAGGCCACAGGATGTGATGCTTGTTTCCTCCTGTTGATGCAGACGCAGGGAAGGGGCCCGAAGGGGATGGTGGGCTTTGCGTGAAGTGTTGCTCAGTGATGGAAAAGCTCCCCAGCTCAAGGCTTGCCGCAGACCACTGGATGTTAGTCAGCACGGGAAGAGCTGGCCAGTCCAGTTCCTCATTGGGTTGTTCAGTTTTTCCACTGTAGAGGTGGACAGACAGACAGATGGACAGACACATGTAGACAGCAAAGCGCGGTTGCTAGGAAAGCTTTATGTAAGTGGCTCTCGGCCGGCAGCTGACAGTGCAGCAAGTGTTCTGCTCCCAGAGCTCCACATCAAACCTGGCAGCACATCAAAACCTCTGTTTCATAACCCACTAGAAATAGGATTTTCTAACAGCGCCAAGAGGACTCGCCTTGTTGTGCAGGGACCTGGGATTTTACCAATTGTTAATGGTTAACTTGTCAATGGCCTAAAAAGTTCTGTAGTGCCCTTCCTCATGATGAAGTACATGATTTTACCAGGCACTGCTGCCATGCCACCCTGGTCCACCTGTTAATAACATAACTCTGGAATTAATCAGCAATTAACAGCAACCAAATAATTACAGGATCAGCTGTCAGGAGAGAGGCCATGATGCTATGAGTGGCTTTCCCAGGACAGGAACTGCCCTCCACTGGGTGCATAAGCCTGGCTGCAGAGGGACCAAGGCTGGAGGGGGGGCTTCCCCAGGGAATTCCAGAGGTGAATATTTCATGGGAAGCAGAAGGCACCAAGAAACAAAACGGATGTACCTCCGTCCTGACACCTTAACCCCCATGCCGTGGCGACCCTCACCTGCCCACTCCAGCTAAAGAGGCTGGGCTGTATCTGGGCTCGTCTGGCTCCCTCCTCTGAGAGAGAGAAAGGCAAGAGTCAGCCATGCTTTACAGTGCAAGACAAAGCTCCTGGAGTGCTTTGCAGAGCAGGGTTGGGGTTTTGGCTGTGGGGAACGGGCTTGCTGCAATGCTGGAGGGCAGAGAAACCAGAGTGCTGCTTGAATTCCCTGCCTGCTTGCAAAAAACCCCAAGAGCCACTCACCTTCTCTGCCCCCGGGCACCAAAGGAGACGGTTGTGTGCTCCCACCCAGGCCTCTCCCCATCCTGGCTCCATGCTGAGATGTGCTGATGGCACAGGAAAGGCACTTACATTTTTTTCAGACATTGAAAAAGCACTGAGTGCATTAGATACATAGATTCATGGAGATGGAAAACACTAAAGTATTCATCTTATTCACTACTCTCTCCTTGCTGATGAAGAGTTATCCCCTCTTGGACATGATCCAGTATTTTGTCCAGCCTTATTTCCAGTGATTCAAGTGATGAGGCTTCCTTTGGGAAACTTCGTCACTGCCTAATGCACTTTGCTGTTAGGAAGTGCATCTTGCCCTGCATTTGGCTTCAGCAGTTTGTCTCTAGGCTCTAGGCTTGCTTCCCAATGTGCCAGCTGCTTGTGGGCTCCTGATTCCTCTAGGCAAACTAGACGTCTTGGGCTCACTTCACTATCTCCTTAGGTCAGTCTTAATCCTTTAATAATTCACTGCTTTCCTCTTCTTGCTGCCATCTGCCCTACGCTGGCCTGGTTCTGCCATAAATGGATAAAGGGTCTCTGGGTGGAGAAAGCCTCCCTGGTGCTGGACTGAGGCTCTGTGGGCTGTGACGGCAGTGGCTGCCCGACAGCTATGTGCTTCTCCAGCTCTGGGCCAGGCAGTGTGAGCTCAGTGGCTGGCGCAGGAAAACACAGCTGGAGGGATGCTCTATTTAACACCAACTACTAATGGCCTGAAGGGGTTGTTCTGGCCAAGTAGGACTGCTGAGGCATAGAAACACCCTGGCTACACGGAGCCTTTCCCCTGGCCATGCTCCCTGTATAGGAGCAGGAGAGAGGTTTGGGTGAAGGAACTTCTCAGTGCAACTCCAAAAGGGAAGCCAGATCAGTTTGAGCAGGATGTTCTTGATCCTGTCCCTCCGAGGAGCATCACCAGTACCTTAAAGGATGCCTTATACCCAGCTGAGTGCCTGAGCTGGATGGAGTAAAAACTTCCTGTGTAGTGAAAATGGCTGTATTGGCCCAAATTATATCCCTGAGGGTACCTCATGAAAAGCAGTCTTTTTTCCTCCATCACATTCACAAAACTGGTGTGAATACCCCTTGTCATTCATGGAAGTTATGATCTGCAGCTGGTTCTCATGAGATTGTCCTCTGTTTGGAGGTGCAGGATGTTCCTGTTCCTCACCCGCCACCTTGAATTGACCCCAGAGGAATACATTTTTGTGGTCATATTCCAAGTCCCTTTTTGTCCTCTCACCCCATTTCCCTTCTTTTTTGTCCCTGTACTTGCAGCTCCTTGGTACGGAGCCAAAGGGGCCGTGAGCGCCTCCGCCCTGTGCTCCCGACCGCATCAGGAGCGAGCCCCGCTCCCTGGCTCCCCGCCGGTCCCCTCGCACACCGCACCCCCTCTGCCTCGGGCATCCGTCACACTGCTCAGAACAGCTTGGCCCGGGTCAGATGCCTGCATTCCTCCTCGCCCTGGGACCCAGAGCTCTTCCTCTCTTTTTGTTTCCTTTTGTTTATGGTACTCAATCCAGCTCTCAGGCCATGCGCAAATGCTCTGCTCTTGGCCAAGTTGAATTCCTTTCAAGGAAGATTGCACAAGAGTTCAGGGCTGGTGCTCGGAGCCAGGCCTGCTGGGCTGGATGTTTTGTTCTCTCGGCCCCGGTCCTGCTGGAGGACCTGCTGGCATGAACCGCCGCCAAAGCGGAGTCAGCAGGATGCCTCAGGGCTGCCTGGCTGGGAGGAGCCAGGGCAGCAGTCCTGTGAGGTCAGGGACAGGCTTTGCAAATTCAGTTTAAAAAAAAAAAAAAGTATATATATATACACATATAATAAAAGAGAAAGTTTGTTTGGGATGTTTTGCTCTTTGTTAAAACCATGCGGATTGATGGTAAGCCCAGCTTCCTTCAGGTATAAGTATTCTTGTTCCAATCTCACACTGGGGCTGGGCAGTAAAAGCTGTACTGGCTGTGGTAGAGGAGCCAAGCTCTGAGTGCTGAGGAAGGGTCTGACAAGCTGAAATAGCTCCCTCGAAGTCAAAGGGGGTGAGGTGGCAGGGGGTCTGATGGTGCACAGCTGTGGTTGTGTCCGGGAGCCTGAACCTCCTTCCCTTGGCTCAGGGCTGGGGCTCGCTGGCCTTTGGTGAAGGAAAGCACTTACTACCCCTTGACTCTCACGCACAGCTTGTATTTCAAGTGATGTGAAATCTTTGCTCCATGGGTTTAAAAAAGCTGCAGGTGAGTAGTAAAAAACCACCCCTCCCTTTTTTTTTTTAATGATTCCTAACTTTTTTTGAAGGTGGGTTTGTTATGTCTGGTTGTTTGGTCTGTCTTTGTTGACCTTGTCAACAAAGATATCAGCAAAGAGATGATATGGGAATACTTGGAAAAATCAAACCTATCTGCACGAGCAGGCTGCAGTAGGGTGGACCCTGTGAGAGTTAGCTGACCTGCTGAGCCTCTGTCAATTATTTTTGAAAAATCACGGGGAACGTGAAGCTTGAGGGCACAGGAGCTTCCTCAGCAGCTTGTGCTGAGATGTTGAAGTGCCTCGGGACACCCATTGTCATCACAACTAAGAAATTTTGTTTACTTTCCTGACATAGGACCTCCCCACTTTGAAGGAATTTGGAGTGACTTAAAATCCCTTGGCAAATCTCTGTCTTTCTCAGAGGTGGGATTCATCTCAGCTGACTGTAGAAGTGTGAAAGTCACATGACGATCCAAGCTAATCACCCTTTCTCTTCTCTCACAGCATAAGGAGCAATGTATATCCTCCTCTATGGAACATAATGGGAGCTTGGAAGTTTTGGTTATCCATAGCTGTCCACTTTAGAGAAGATGAGCACTACATGGTATGTCCTGCCCTGGAGAACAGGCTTATTTTTGGTCCTTTGGAGCTGCAGAGGAGGTGCTCAGTGACTTACAGTGGCTATGCAATGACACACAATTCTTTCTCTGGCTCCTAGGTTCTAGCACAACTTCTTGGCTGTTGGCAATCTAATCAAAAACCCTGATGAATGCAAAGATGCAGCTCCTGAATTATTCTCACTTCCACCAGTTTCATTTGAGAACATGGCAATATTCTTCACATACTTTACAGTTTAACATAATGCTGATAAATGATATGACAACGATAAATTTTCATTTTATTTAAAGCTGTTTATCATCTATATCTGTTATGGAAAGTTATCAATTATGCAAAAAGCATGAATGTTTAAAAAGCCTCCAAAGTGTCTCTATTTATGGATTGTATGTTGTGTATTCTTTACTCCTAGCTTGTGCACACACTGGAGAGGCTCCTCCATTAAGTATCATTTTTGCACAAAGAGCCTGAAAAATTGAACTTGACAGGGGGATCTTAGACAATCTGGAGGCTTGTTGCAAAATGTGACAGAGCCATAAAAATTCCACATTCTTGGGAAAATCCCTCAATGCTTGAAGCTGGGTCTGAATCAGAGGAGCAGTGAACTAGATGGATGCAGTGTATCCGGGGTCAAAAAGCCATGCTCTGTGGCTTGCCTGAAGTCACCTTCCATAGCTTTGCCAGAGCCTCTCAGTGAAGGGGAAATAAATGCGTCCTTCATTAGCAGAGGGGTCCACACTGTTCACAGCCCAGTGATTTTTCCAGTCTGTGGTCCTTCCTAAAAACCACAGGAACTGCATCCCGACAACTGGTGCGTGTTTGGACCTTGCTGCAGGGACTTGTGGCTTGCAAAGGTGTGCTCCTGCTGCGGAGTGAGGGAGCAAGATGGATGAAATGGCTATGTCATAAGTCAGGCAATACTGCTCATCTCTGAGTTTGCACAGCATCCTCTTTGCCATGGAGAGCCAGATTCTGCTCGCAGGCAGCATCTTTGGAGCCACCTTGCTTTAAGACCTGTGTAATTGGCAGCTTGTTTTGGCATGTGCATTAAATCATGGGAATGGGGAGCTTTTACAACAAGGAATGCAGGTCAGGGAGTGAATATCAAACAGAGACCCTGTAAAGGAGTTGAAGATGTTGGCATCTTGAATCTCTTCTTTCTTTCCTTTCAAGATGCTGTGGGTAGAAAAAGAGTTAAAGCAAGGAAATTAGATCACAAAACCCAAATTAACTAAACAGCACCGTCCTAGCCTGATGCTGATCTTGCACACGGTGTGCCAGTAAATCCCAAGAAACCCAGCACACATCTGGGTGTTTGTGGGGCAGCTCTGTCTATTCAGGCCTGCCAGGGTGTTGGAGGGGGCCCGCAGCTGCCAGAGCACTCAGCAGCGTGCGACAGGAAAGGGAGAGCTTTCTCACACGTCCCGCACAAGAGGTTGATTGTGGGGATTGCTGACGGGTGACCTCCCTGTGCCACCGGGGCTGGGGCTGCTGGTTCCTCTGGCACAGGCACCCACCAGGAGACCTTCTGCTCTTGCATTACAATGCCTGCAGCGTTGTAAGTGTCCTGTATCTGCTGAAGACTCAGGTACTTAAACATGTCCCTGAAGTAATTAGTTGTGTTTTTAAATTACTTACAACCTATGCAGTGCTGTAGGGGATGTGACAAAGGAGGGAGCATGAAGCCTGTGGAGTGGGAAGTACGTGGCATCTGCTATTTTTAAATATGCCACACAAGGTCACCTCCACAGTATCCCCACACCCAGCACCAGTGTCTGCCACCCGCCTGCCCTTCATGGTGCTTGGTGGTCTTTGCCATGAAATCTTTAATTCTCTTTAATTCTTCCTTCCCCCTTGTTGCCATCAAGAGATACCCTTTACACTGCCATGCACCTTTAAGCCAAGTAAGCACTAACACAAGAGAGGACTTGCAGCCATTGTGCCTTTTAGCAGTGCATGAAAGGCCTGGGATCAAAGGCTGGCTACATCCAGCACTAGGAGGGTTGCAGTGACACATTAGTAGGACTTTTTTTTCCCTTCCAGTTCAAACAGCCACACAAATTTTCCATTTTCAGCTTCTATTTTTTCCCTGGTTTATGGGATGAAGATGAATGCCCTCTGAATCCTAGCTTCCTCCTGACCCTGCCTCTCACTGCTTTTGTCCTGATCCAATCTGGCTGTCACAAAGCTCACTGTGGCTCTTCTACCCAGTGCTCTGACTGTTAGGCTGGTCCAGAACAGCTCTGCCAGAGAGGGACCTTTTGCTTTACAGTAATGAGCAAATCAGTTTCTCTTGTGCCATACACAGAAATGTTATTGTTTTCACAGCTTTCTCCTGTACATGGTGATGAAGGGAGAGAGGTTCCCTTGGGCAACTCCCCATGGCACTCAGCATCTCAGTACCTATCTGTGCATGTCAGCATCTCTGTTTTTCACCTCCCCTGCTGAACAAACTCTCCAACACATCCTGGGATCATGCTTGTCTTTCCATAACTGCATCCTCTTGGTGCCCAGAATAATTAACTACCAGCATGTCCTTTTCCCCTTCAGCCAGTGCCAGACGAGCTCCCAGTTCACAGCATCAGTCCTTGCTGTTAATCCATATAAACTATAACATTTACATTGGGTACAGTTCATTGTAATTGGATTTCTATTACAAGATGTTATTTCCTGCAGTTAAACAAGACTTGCCTTACTTAAACAGCCAGCCCCAGGTGACGTTTCGTTGTAACCTTAGCATTAAAGCTCTGTGCTGGCACACCGTTCTCTCAAAGCCTCCAGTCCAGCACACCATAGCCTGTACTTATCTTGACATGACACGTTAGCAATCATCCGTAGCTCTCTGGCAGTGAGACCCAGATTTGTCCTGCAGGATGTCAGCCCTCTTCCAAGGACCCGCTCTTTTCATGAAGAGAAGAATGAAACCAGGATGGCTGTAAGTCAGGTCACTCCGACTGCAGTGTTAAGCACACTACCTGCTCTGGTGCAAGCTGGAATGAAAGACAAAGGCACAATAGACCGAACAAGGTCATTAACAACAATTTGATCCAATTACACATCTAAACCCAGGACTCTTTGCTTGATGGTTTTTATTTTGTGCTGAGAGGGAAGGGAAACAACCTTACACATAATGGAGTGGTGCTGGGTTGTGAAAGGTGTCTCCTCTCACATAAAGCAGCAGTAATGCTTCCTAAATCCACCTGTATCTTGGCTGAATGTTCATTTACCCTTGCTCTCACTATTGCCATTCCCTGTGGTTAAAAAATGTTGGTATGCAGGAAAAGTTTTCTCCAACAGTGAGAAGTCTGCGGCCACCCCCCTGTCTGAGCTCAGTGGCTGCTTTGATGCCACAAGAGCATGACAGTAAGAGAAATGCCTGGGGAAGTGAATCAATAGCGGCAGGCTGGCCAGCTGCAGGGTGAGGATGGGGTAAATTGCTGGAAGAAACTTTCCCAGCCACCGGAGGAGTTGGGAGAACAATGTGGAGAAGAGGATGTGAGGCACTTCCCGCCTCTGGCCAGCCCTGTGCCAAGGAGTGCCGCAGCCTCCAGTGCTATCTTTGTCCCCCTGTCATCCTCTGGAGGCGGCTGTTGCTGTTGGCTGTGGGTTTCTACAGTCGTTGTTTCTTTCAGCTCTCTCTTAGAGATCTAACTGTCACTGCAAAACAAGGGGACTGTTTTCTGCAACCTTTCTGGCTGACATCCACTCACCCTGTCCAAGGCAGTTCTCTGTGCCAGACTGAGAGTGTGCTGGTTCCTCTCTAAGATCTGGCTGGTAAAGCAGTGTCAATTCTTTTTTTCGTTTTCCCATCTCTTTTTCCATCCTCCCATTCCTGAGAGATGGAGATAGTGGATTTCTTGTTTGTTCTGCTTTCCCATCACATTTGTCTATTACCAACCACTTGAATCTCCCGGTCTATTTCCTGCAGAGCTGCTTCTCTCCACAATATTCAAGTGCTTTTTGCAAGTGGAAAAAAAAAAGCCCAACCAAGTAACCCAGCCCTGTGATTTTCCTCCCTGCTATCAGGAAACAGGTTTGTTTGTTTTTTAATGAATGCAAAAGAATGCAGATAGCGGTGAGGAAAAGCTTGGGCAAGGAGTTCAGCACTTCTTTATTTAGGCCTCTCCATGTATATCAGCTGAGCCCAGCAGGGGACAAAGCAAGAGCTGGATGTTATTTCAGGAAAAGCCAGGTCTTTCATGCTTGAGACAGAGTAATGTCCCTGGAGGGAAACTCTGGCCTCCTGTTGTGCCTGGGTGATTTGAGCAGAAAAAGGTCAAGGAATTTCAGCAATGCTGCTTTTCTTCTCTGTCTTCCTGGCTCTTTGTAGCAGGTATCCCTAGGGCTGCCCACTGCCACTGTGACAAGTTGGAGGGGCTTCACATCTGCAGCTCTGCCTGGCCTGGTACTTCTCAGTGCTCTCATGCCAGACATTTTTGGCTGCACATGACTGGAAACAGAACAGGCAGATCCATGGCATTATGTGAGAGATGGACAGTGCACGGAGCTGCTGGGGACTCTGCCACTTACGCCACGTGGGCAAGGCAGCCAGTCTGGGCAGAACAGGCTGAACACTAATAACAGGTTCATTCCAGATGTGTGCTTGCTGGTAACAATGGACTGAAATCACGGCCCCACTGATGTCCACACCAAAAAGAAAAAAATAATCCCAAAGTGATGTGGCAGATAAAGCACAACATTTATCTTGACTTACTTCTTGGCACTTTATGCTATTTAGTTTTAGGTCCTTACTACAATTCAAATTTCAGTCTTGAAGCATCACTTTAGCATGAAAAGTAGAAATGCATTACATAGAACAAGATGCTTAGACTCATAATTTATTTAAAACAGAATATATATCACAGATTTACAGCATATATATAGCATATTTTGGCCATGGCTCTTCGCTAAATTCAGCACAGATTCAGGGTTGGTGAGACTGAAACTACGTTTTTCAGTGCACAAAATATTAATTGCACTTTCTTTACCTGGCTCTAGCCATGATATGGTGTGACTCACATCTTTGGGATACCTCAGTAGTTAAAGGCACATTTGTTCTTTGGTATCAAGCAGCCCAAAGACAGGTCATGTCTAGTTCCAGTCCTGATATTAATTTTCCTGTGATGAGCATATTTCTTCCTTAGTCATGAAGGATTTTTGCTTCTTTCAAAATATGTCTTTTGTAGCAGATTTTTATGCAGATTTTTATGCAAGAATGTATTACTAGGTTGTTTTCTATTGATGCAGAGAAATCTTTCATACAATTTGCATCCCATTAACAGCTCCATAAGAGACGATCCTGATTCTAATGGCTCTGCAAAATAAGCCAATAAAGCCAAATATGGAAGGGATTGTGGAGTGTATTGCTGCTATATCCACAAAATGGTTCATACGTTCAAGAGAGGCATCAATTCATCTGACACCTAAGGTTAGTCCTAAGAGTTACTACAACTGATGTCTTTCAGCAGTCCTTCATCTGTGTTTTATCTCCTGTTGGTTTCCATCTCAATTTTTTGCACTGGTAGCAGAAACAGAAGAGGAACCCCAGCCTACAGCCTTGCATGTGGGCATCCTATGCAGCCTGATAGGTGGATGCTGCTGGATTCCAAAAATGTACTGCTGTTACATCATTTCTCTAGTGCTGGAATAACAGCAGAGGCTGCCCTGTGGCACGTGTAGGTGCTAGCCGGTGTCCCTGCCACTGACACCTTCCTGGAGGCATATTTATAGCCTACACTTTTCCTGTAGGAAGGGCCAGGTGTCTGTGCTGAGCCTTTCAGATCTGCTGCCCATCTTTGATGCTGCTGGCACGATGTAGGTCAGTGGGCACACTTACCAGCTGTGGAGGATGAATAGCTCTCTCCTCCAGTGTCAAAGTTTCAGTCCTTAGCCTTGAGGGGTTTTTATTGAGTTTTGTAACCACTCCTGAGCTGTGAAGTGGTTTCTGCTCCCATCTCTCAGAGAGCATATCTGTACATTGCTTTTTAGAAAAGTGATGTCTGTGAGGGATGAGGTGGTGGAGGAACGAAACTTGTGGGAAGCTAGCTTGGAGGAGAGAGGTAGCATGGTGTGAGAGGGAAAAGTGACAGCCTTAGAAGCTTCTGCAGCACTGGGCCAGCATCTATGGATTTTGTCTTAATCAACACAAGTCTGGGAGGGTTGTAAAGCGAAGAATACTTCAGCAAAATTATTATTTTAATGACAAGTTTTCATTATTTTAATTTCAAATTTTTGAAACTCAGGACTATTTTGGGTTATGGTTCAGGCCACAACACTTACAAGTCAAATGTTGTGCTCCTCAGTATAGCTTCTTTTAGCTACACTTTTATTTCTTTGGGACCTTCTGTTAATTCTCTCTAATGTTTTCCACCGTGGCACTGCAATGCCTGCACTGGCACTGAAGGCTTTTAAATTGACTGGATGCAATTAGGATCGACATGCACATATAGACAGGGTCAGAGCTTCTGCGGTGACTTTCTTAGGGGATTTCAGGCAGGTTATGCAGGTTTCATTTAGGACATTGGCTGTGTGCATATGCCTTCAGGCTTTGGGGAGCAGAGAGCTTCAGGACTGCTTTTGGTTAAAAGACAAGCTGATGTGCCCAAGGCTGAGGCCTTGACAGGTTACAAAGAATCATAGAATCATAGGCTGCTTTGGGTTGGAAGTCATCTTTAAGATCATCCAGTTCCAGCCCCCTCTGCCTGGAGCAGGGACACCTCCCACTAGACCAGGTTGCTCAAACACGTCTGTTTGCAGTGTCACTTCCTATCACGCCTGCAACGGAGGTAAATATTTGCCCTGTCATAACATTTCTCCTGCTGGAGCTCCCTGGCTGGGGACACTGCAGCGTTTTCTGCAGGGCACGTCGCCTGGTGTGGGGGCGTACGAAATCTCATCAAACAAAAGTACAGCTAGGCAATGTTTTATATATTTGACATATATGACAATGCACACTGCAGCCAGGAGCTCAGTGTCAAATCAGTACACAGTTAACAAGAACCCAACAAATGGTAAAACAAGGGAATGTACCCAAGTCAGACTGTTCTACACAGTGCATGATCATATCCAAGGCATAAGCTCAAGCGATACAGCCTGCAGCATTTATTTTAAAATGTGGTGTGTGGTTTTCACCTGTGCCACAACCCCCCTCCTTAGAATATCTTTGTGTGTTTAAGGTCAGGAGGCACCTTTTCTAGCCACCTATTCTGCTGTACCAGTTGGAGACTGGGTCATGAAAAGACAAGAAGGTGAAGGGAGAAAGGAATTCCAAGGATTCAGATGGGATTGCTGAGGACTACCAGAGCTTCTGGTTTGCATTTTACTTGAGCTGAGAGGTAGTTTCCTTTCCCTGTGCCAAGTGCTCAGTTTTGTGGGCAGCCAGGCAAATGTATGGCACTGATTTCGGGTGATGAAGTGTGGAAGTCTAGGGTGGCATATTGAGTCCTGGGAAGAGACTAAGGCCAGAGGGGAAAATATTAGTGAGCAGAGAGGGCTAAAAACTGCATGATATAAAACCCTGGGAAGGGCTTTAAGGAGAGGGCTGACATGAATTGGAGGACAGCAGAGCTGCATTTCTAGACATCAAAGGGAAGGCAGGGAACTGTAGGGGTTGGGAGTATCGCGGCCAAAGAGGCATTTGAGGGAAAGATTTCTTCTAAGAGCAAGAAGCAGGAAGCATTTGCAACACTAGGACAGTCCCTAAAGTATACCAGAGAGGAGGATACTGTCAAGGTAACAGAGGACAAAGAGTGAATGTGAATATTCAGAGCCATTGTGTAGCTCAGTAAGCTGCAAGAGGAAACCTGTAGCAGCAAAGTCCTGAAAGCTTGCAACAAGATACGGCTTTTTTCTATGGCACAGTACCAGGTAGGCTGCAAGCAAATTCTAATATCACCCCATTGTATTACACTGGCTCAATTGACACTGAGTTTATGTCTTCCTGTTGCCCTCCTTTTTCTGACCAAAAGTATTTCATTAAAGATACAATTACTCTGATTGGTTCAGTTGTCCTCACCGAGAACTGGTCTCCACTATTGGAGATGTTCAGATGCAAGCAGTGAGTTGAATCCCAAAGACTATCCACTCCTGGAAACTGTTAGAGGTGGGGCTGTCCGAATCACTGGCTGCTCCTCCACAGGCCCCATGTGGGATTTTGCATTAGTCCTTAAAACCCTCTAACACTGAGTGTTCTTTGACTCTGGGCAGCCTACTCTGGTGCTCTCATTTAAGACTTTAGTAGCCCAGATGGATTTAAAAATTAGATTATTCCCTTCCTGGTTTATATACTAGATAATCACTATCATGTCTTCCTAGCCCCTACACTGTGGTACAGACTATTTTATTAACAGAGTTTTTTGGGTTTAGACTATTCAGTGTTTTCCACTAGGCACCATTTCTGGACCATTGCCATTGCTCTCCTTTGCACTTTCTGCAATCAGCTCAATCTCCCTGAACTACAGTGGCTAAAACTGCAGAGATTACTTCAAACAAAGCCTTGACAACATAGACAACAGGGGGAGAATGGTTTCCTGTTTGTCACAAGCTGCACTTCTGTTTGTTCACCTCATTAGAACACTTTCATTTTTTACTGCAGCATGACCATGCTCATTCATGTCGAGTTGACATTCCTAGATCTTTTTCTCAGAACTGCTGCTGTGCTGGCTTTTCCCAGTTGGTCTTGTAGTCTGTGATGACACCTACAAAAACTCAGAGCTCCATTTGTCTGTTCTGGACGGCACTTCACTTTCCTTCCCTCTACCTCATTTGTCAAGATTGTTTTGCATTCTCCTCCTGTTCTCCAAAGTGCTTGTTCTTCATAGTGTCCTGTGCTAATTTAATAAGTGTTCCCTGCTCTTGCTTTTTTTTTGTTTTTGTTTTTTTTTTAAGATATTAATGAAAATACTGTGTGCTGCCAGACACAAAACAGATGGCTTCAGACTTCATTTGATACGTACTGCCAGTTTGACAGTGAAACATTTATAACTGCTCTAAGTCTGGTTTTCCAACCAGCTGTACACTCCTCTAATAGCAGGTTCTTCAAAGCCGTGCTTCTTTGCTTGGTTTATGAAAGTGTCAGGTGAGACAAAGGCAAAAGCTGCACTAAAATCAAGATCTAAGACCCACTGTAGAAGGAAATTAGATTGATTTGATGTAATTTGTTCTTGTCAAATCAGTAGTTGGTGTTCTTCATCTGCTTGTTGTCTTCTAGGTGCTAGAAAATAGTTTATCCAATAACCACTTCCAGTAATTTTCCAGGAATTGAAATTAATCTGTTGGGTCTCTGATTCCTGGTTCCTCCTGTCTGTCCTTCCCTTTTTGTAGTAGGTGCTAGATTTGCCTTTCCCAGTGTGCAGAAACACATGCTCCCATCCCTGACTTCTGTGCTGATGGTGTCGAGTGGGCTTCAGCTGCTTTACCCATCATGGCAGCAGACTTTTAGGGCTTGCCAGTTGGAATGCATCTGACTTGTTTAGACACTGTCTGACCTCTTTGTTCTTTCTTGCAGCCAGTATTCTTACCCTTGGACTGCTTATGCTGGTTGTGTTAAACGGGGCACTTTCGAGCAAAAACTGAAGGAAAAAATATCAAACACTTTTGATATTTGACATCATCAGTTCAGTGTCTGCTTGTCTTTGTGAAACCCAGCTCTTTCTTTGGCTCTCCTGCTGCTATTAGTGCATACACTTCACACCCACTGTTTGTTGCATCACTTATATCTTCATGTTGTTCCTCCACGCTTATGCTGCTCTTTCATACTCACTAACATGACCTAGTTCCACTTTCTGTGTGCTTCCTCTGTACTTTTGAAACTAATGAAGAGCTCATGACTTAGCCAGTTGATACCTTACTATCTTCCCTCTGTACTTGTGTTAAGTTGCCCCAATACAGAGGCTCATGGTAGTTATGTGCCTTTCATACTACTTCCTTAGGGCACTGCCAACTTCCCTTTCTTTCTGCCTTGGATTTGTTCCTCTGGGCTTGTGTTTACTAACACTGTGAGTTAGCTAAAGCCTGTCTCCAAGTCCACTGTTTTGTCTTTGTAGGGTTTTTTTCTCTGCCTCCTTTTCCAGAAATCGTGACTTCTAATACCTCAAGATCACTCTCACACCAGCTGCTTGTCACCATCACCTGCAAAATCAGTTCCCCTGTTTTAATTAGAATAAAACATTTTCGGAGAAGATGGCCAGGAAGAAGCTAGACAGATGGCAGCTGCAGTCAGTTCAGGGAAAGGCATAGACAGAATACCAGAATAGAGCCAGACAGAGAGGACCCTGCATATTTAGCACTTAGAATTATTTGCCTATGAACTTGTTTCCAGGAGATAGGGCTAATAGTGGTGGAAATATTTGTGTTATTTGTGTAAAACATGAACAGTAGAAGCGTGTTATTAAAATACTTTCTCAGTTCTGTTTGTCTGTTTTAGGATGGTTTTATGGTCTTTGCACAGTAAGAAGGCTTAGGCCTTACTAGCATATAGTTAATCTTCTTTATTCAGTTATGCATTGACACTAAAATGTGTTTTTAAACACAGAGATTCAGGCCAAGCAGAGCTGTTTTGTCTTCATTGCATCCATCAATGAGCCAGACCCTCCAGCTTCTTCATGGCCAACCAAGACACATCTAGCCTTCAAGACCAGATTAATCTTTTCCAGACAGCTTTTTCCAGTGCACAGGGTGCACTGCTCCAGGTAATGTCTCACTCTAGCTGCATTAGTGCTAGAAAAGCTTTCTTATGCAAAACTACCTTTTTGGAGCTGCTTATCCTCTCTTCTCTGCTGCCATCCCACCCAAGCTGACCCTCACCCATCCTGGGATTGTGCATGGGTGCCTGCCCCTGTGCTGTTCTGGAAAAGCTCCCCTGAGTAAGGTGAAGGCAAGTTGGCTTTCGGCTGTTATCCGTGGCCCTGGCATGTTCCTGCTGACATCCCTTTAGGTACTGAGAGATTTGCCAGCAGGGTGTCTGGTAACTGCTGCAAGTTATTTTAATAACATTATTGATTTCATGACTTCACTGTAGTTTTGCTTCACTACATCAAGTCTTGGCATTAGGGGTAAAGTAGCAGCTAGTTAATTCAGTACACACGGTGTTTCTTTCTGGGGTAGCCCAAAGCTCCCATGGATATCTACCCAGAAGCTGGGATGGTTGCTAAAGGAGCTGGTGACTCCAATGCTCCAAACAACCATATGAGCACAACTTTGTAACTGATTCCTGTTGATATAATCATATAAAAAGAAAACAGCTCTTCCGCTATTGTAGGAGAGCTATGATGATACATCAACAGCTGGTATCCTTGCAAGCAGTCTGATTTCTGTTCTTTGTCTAGCAATTGTTGATCTGATGTGTCCTCCCATGGTTGCCCTTTGAGTCATAGGAAGCTCCTTGGGAAAGTGCAGAGACCTTCAGACCTCAGGGAGAATAAAGTCACACACTTGATCACAAGTGTTTGGCTGGGTGAACCCATGGCACTAACATTGCACATTCTCCTACTCAGATGGGTCTAAAAAGCCAGTTCCTCATGCAAAAGGAAAAAAAAGCCCAAATTTACAAAATGCTGTCACAATGCATCCTTCTTTTACGGTGTAATTCAGAATCTAATTCTCAGTAGTCGGAGAATACTCCTGATCATGCTCTTGGTCTTTGGATCAGACTGTACAATGCTTAAAAACACTTGATAAAAAACAGGTGGGAAGATTTGAAAGGCTGCCCTGTAAAGACATGGATGGGTAATGTATTTGTTTTCTAAATACATACCTAGAGGCTTAGACAACTGGTGTATTTGCATCAGCCTACTCTGATTAAAAGAAACCACACTACTGGAAGCAGAGAACCCCCCTGAACCTATAGCTCATCTTCCCTGAAGTAAAATCAAAAGTAGCAGTGCCAACTCATCATTTCCTAAAAAAAAAAGCATCTATTAAAAGTAACTCACCTGAGGGAAAAGCACGTTGTAACAGATAGTCTTTCCACTGCTCCTCTGAGAACGCCCAGTGGCACAAACCCCTGCACCACCACGCACTGCTCACATCTCCTGCTTTGCCAGGAGAGGACTGAAAGCTAGTCCCAGGACTCATCCTGCTATTAACATGTTTGCAGAAGTAGCTGAAAGGACAATTTACCCCACATCTTCCCTATTGTTTTTTTGTTCCAATTATTCAGTTCATGTCCATCCTGAAGAATTAACCAAAGTTCAGCAAAGAACTTACCTTGTAGGAAACTGAAGAATCCTGGAGAGAAAATAAGTCCTAGTTAGCAAGTAGCAAACAGCTCAGTAATGTGTAGTACGAGTTCCAAATTTACATTTAGAACCTTTCAAAACTAAACCGTGAAGGTAAGGCCTGGCTTCGGTAACATTGCTTAGAGTGAAAAGCCAGCATGGAAAAAAACCTAAGTGAAATTGCATTTGAAAATGTTTTCATAAAAATAAGAATCATAAGATGCGAGCTGGAGTATAAACCAAATATTGCAATAGTACAAATTGTCTTGATTTTGAAAGGATGCAGAGTGCATGCTAAGATCAGCTGCCTGCCCAGATGATTTTATAATAAATGGCACTATGTTTTTCATCCCCAGCACAATCTCACAGTACTTTTATTTATTATGTGAGTGTTCAGCTGCAATGACAGCTGAAGTGAGGAAGGAAATGGCTTCAAGAACGTGGGAAGGATCCCATAAGGTTAAGGGAGTGAAATGAGGAACGGTACTTTAAAGTACAGGTGGTGATGTAAATTATTGAACATTTGAAATGTTTACCCTTAGTAATTTTGATCACATTGTGAAAGCAGTCACTCATGCTTTTGTGAGCCACTTGATTTACTGGAAGCTTTATGCCTTTATCACCTACCCCTCAGGAGCCAGCCCTGCACTCAGGGTGCAGCAGCACACTGAGCTGGCTCAGAGCCACTACTGCCAAACACCCACCACCATAAAAATAGCAGCAATCATCCAAAATGGGGCAGTGATGCCCAGAAGCATTGAAGCTGACCCATGAATTCTGGGTGGACACCAGAGAGCATCCTCAAAGCCATCCCTGCCTCCAAGGGAGATGTGCTCCCCTGCAGAGCCATGCTGGGCTGAAAGCTAGGGTTGGTGTTTGAGTCTTCTTTGCTTTGTGCAAAGAATGAGCTGAGCATGTCTCAGTGTGCAGCATCTCTGACTCTTTTTCCAGAGATGCCTGCTGGGGTCTAGCCACCTCCTCGTGTGCCGCTCCAGGGCCAGGGCCATGGAGGTGCTCCCTCAGCCTCCAAAGACACGTGGACCATGGCAAGATGGCCTGGGAATGAAGCTGGTTTTGACATACCCCATGTAAATTGTACCTACGGAGAGCTGGAAGGGCAGCTCAGGGTGCTTCACACAAGATGAGTATCATCAGACACAGAGCTGCTTTACAGATTTGGTCACATTTCCCTCCACACTGATTCCACCTCTTGCTGTTCTTCAAGCACGACTGACCTTGCCACTGTATTTGGAGATTTCACTTGTCTTCTTTATTTTCCTTGATGCTATTTCTTACCAAAAAAAGGATTTGTTGAGTCAACTCTTAAATCGTTAGCAAATGCTATCAAAAGTCACCCACAGTATATCACAATGAACACAGAGGTGATCTAGAAAAAAAAGGGTTGGTATAAGCAGGTGATATTTCGGTGTGATTAAAGCATGAACAGATCTAATACTTGTCAAATGACTGGATCTCATTTATGATAGGCAAGATTTGGGTGCCCTGCCAGAGCCGATGACAAAATTTTCCTCACCCATTTATTTTCTTTTTTTTCTTCTTTTTCTCCTTAACTTCCCCTTAATTCCCCTTAGTTGGATTTCCAGAAACTGTGTGCTGGATCTTTTGCTGGGAGTTTTGTCTTTGTCATTATTGAGGTAGGTTCTGATCTTAAATGTTCAGTATTTGAACCACTCAGTCTGCCTGAATCCAATTTCAGCTATTAACAGGGTACGTAGTAGCATAAACACAGTACGCTTGTTGGGGCAGCTTTTTGCCTTTTTCCTGAAACAGATTTAGCAGATCTGTAGGCTGAAGGATTTCCCCTTTACTCTGTCATCAAAGTACTCTACAAGGAAATCCTTCCCTTCCATTGGACTTCCCAGTGAGGTCCATGCTCCCATTTCTGTTCCCTGAGGGGTGACTGTAAGGTAATGAAAAACGCGGCATGACTGGGCACCGCTCTCTCTCAAACAGCCTCCTGCCCACACACCAAATTCCCCTTGTTGTCAGTCAGTGTAATTACCATGATATAAACATTGTCCTGAATGCTATTAAAAATGCAAATAATGTCCATCCAGCCTGAGGAATGGCGAATAAGCAGTTCCTTTGCAGCCCACTTCCTCCTGCCCCAGCACGTGTTTTGCAGACGATGCTCTGCTGTGACACGTTTGTGAGCTCTCAGAGTTGCATCTATTTTTTCTTAAGCTAAGCAATGAAGCTGCAGACTTAGAACATAACAGCCATTTAGAAACTGTATGACTTTCTCTGTAAGAGTTTCAAGATAAGTCATTTAAAAAGAATTACTTTAAACTGAGACTGCTTTAAACCAGACCTTTGTACTTCTTGTTTTTGCTTTTATCTTGGCACAGATGCTTACCCTCTCTCCAGCTTCTTTGTAGGGTTCATTATGCAAAGGCAAAGGAGCTACACTAACATTGTAATTTTGTTTGGCAAGGTGAGCCACAAAACATATGCTGTGTCATGCCTTTTTATTACTGTGCAAGAATTGCCAAAGCACCCTAAAGGAGGAATCAAGGACACGATCGTTGTGAGGAAAAGAGGAAATGGTCCAGTTTTACAACACCCAGGCTTGTAACCACTTGCGGTAGATAGTTTCAGAACTGGTTTAATTTTAAATTATTTTCTTACCAACTGACAACAGCTTTGAAGCGACTGGTGTTTAACACGACCACTTTCTGATCCACACTGAGTCATTTTTCAGTGCCTGGAGATCCAAGCCCTACCTGTGAAGTGGGAGCTGCGTAGGCTGGGACTGCCCCATCCTCTCCCTGCACCAGGAGATGGCAGATCTAAAGCCAGCCCAAGTCAAAAGAGAAAGAAAGCCTCCTTGAGCAGGCACTGACATCTCTTTTCCACCACAGGGAGGATGGCATGTCATACCTTATTCTGATCATGCTCCAAGAGCAAAACCTGCACTTCCCAGTCTAGACAACCTGTAATCAGGCAAGGGAAGAGCAGGCAAAGGGAACAATTAATGGGTGTGATCTCAGCCTCTTGCAGCCTGCCTTAAAAACCTCCAAGGATTGGTTTTATGAGTGGGCATCTGTGGGAGCATAGAGGAGTCCCCTTCCATATCCACGTCTCCTCTGGGGGCCACCCATGCCTTGAGTGCCCCACTCCTGCTCCCTTCCCATGCAGTGCTTTCACTTGAAGAGGATCAAGGAAATTATGTGGCTGGAAAATAACCCAAAAGGTTATTTTTAACTTGGTCCAAGATGTGAGCCTCCATGGAGCCCCAGAACAGGGCTGGGCATGAGCAAGAAGTTTGAGAGGGGAAGAAGAAAGACAGTTTTCACTATAACAAAACGTCCCATTGCAACATCTCCCAAGTACTTTGGTTGCAATTCCTCTGAGCCCATCTGAAACTTCAGAAACAGTCTGAAAGAAGCAGCAGTGTGGAAGGAGGCCCGGTGCCCCCAAAGGGAGCAAACTCCAGGCACAACCACTGCCTACCCATCCCACAGCTGCTGCCTGCACTTCACCAAGGGTAGGTAGGGGTGGCAGGAAAGCACAGGCACAACTCCCTTCACTGCTCATCCCCAGATTTGGTGAACTTTTGGAGGGCAGAGGGAGAAGAGGAAGGGATATTCATATTACAGCATACAAAAGAGGTAACGAAAGTGCGGCAATGCCAGTCACTCGCTGCATGCCACAGAAACACAGGGACAGCCTCGCCCTTTTTGTTGAAGCCAGTGTGTTCTTTGCATTGAGGGAAGCAGGAACCACCCCAGCCAGACCCTCCCTGCCTCCAGCCACTGCAGGCTGGCACCGGACAGGAGGATTGGCGGAGGGAAATGTGATGGGGGATGTCTCTGTGGGTCGTTGCTGATCTGTTGACACAGGCTGAGTCAGGCTCAACGAGATACTTCTATGAGCTGGGAAAACATCCAAAAAGGAGAAGTGGAGATCTTTGCCTCCCCAGTCAGTTTGCTTGCCATTAGTGTTTTCCTACTTCCCTGTTCTAAGTAAACACACTTACTGAATGTCAGACTTCAAAGAAGTGATAGCCGTTTGCTTGGGGCAAATGCCCATGGGAAAGAGACAAGGCTCTTGCCTTGAGAAATGCCCCAGCACCAGGCTTGCTCCCACCCTGCCGATGGCCAGCCCTCCATGGAGGCACAGGCTGGAAAGGCAGAGGCTGGTTAAAAGCAATGATGCCTGTGAAGTGCAGATATGCAGGGAGCAATGGACAGGTTTGCAAGCTGGAGCTCAGAGAAGGAGAGCACAGCAACACCAGTGTGCTGGGAATAAAAGACAGGTTTCCTCAGAGACACAATGAAACCTCGCTGTCCCACTTAGAGATGCTCTCAACACCACATATGGCAGGTGTCTGAAGCAAGGCAGTGACACTAAACATATCCCTTCAAAGGACAAAACACAGAAGAAATTTCCCAGTTATCAGCTTTTCGTAACTCAGACAAAATGCCAGAGAGGCTTCTTTGACTGGCCTGCCCTTCTCCTCCCATGGGAGGACACGGAAGGGACACTGGCTCCTGGGACAGGAGCTGTGCTGCACTGAGCACCCATTCTCAGCACATTTGCTCTGACAGCCGCCCTTGTCTCTGTGGATTTTGGAAAAAAAGTGACCACTGCAGAAATCTGTCACTTAAATTTAATATCCTGTTGTCTGTGAGGATGTAGTCCTTTTGGGAAATTCAGTCCTGGCAGTTAAAAATAAAGCAGCCATGTGGAAATAGTGAGACAAACAGTTCTGCCCCTGTGCACCCACAGCAGCCTGGAGTCCTCAAAGTCCGGTTGTATTTAGCCCAGATCAAGTCCATTCTCCACAGGAGAGCTGTTCTGGAAGCTACTTGGAAACGCATCCCAGCAGAACAGTATCACCCACAGCATTTACCTGAGGTTGATGTGGAGTTACAGTGACATGAGACTTCCCTATGGCTGCACCAGGCTATTTTAAATTCGAAGCAGGCATAAGGCATGTGACAGTACATGTTGTTCATGTGGGGAAACTCTCATTGATATTCATGCCTTGGGACTGGCCTAGGGTAGACAGTTTTTTTGAGCATGCAACACATTTAAAAAATCCAGGGTTGCCTTTAATGCCTGGAACACTGATGCAGCTAAAATCATTGGTTCATCTAAAATCAGACCTTCACAGAAAACCCATTTCCTCTGAGCACCAACAGACTTACTTGTACGGGTAGAAACATTCTTGATCTTCAGTCAGCAAAGGCTAATCTCTCTCAGAGTGAAAGAAAAAGTAAAACCTCAAGAAGCTGCAGGATGTGTGGGAGTTAATTTTTATATCTAAACAGTTATTTGAAGCAACACACTGGTATAAAAACATGCCTCCACCCTCCTCTAAATCCTCTAAACTGTGCTCTGGAAACACAGTTGAGAGGATTTAGAGGACACGTGGATCTCCAGGCCACACTGTCAGTAATTTATTCCGGGTTGGCCACAGAAGTGACACATGTCCCCACGGCCTGCACTGCTGCTGGAACCCCCGACTGTAGTGGGACACTGCGGTGCCCGGACTGCAGCAGCTGCTCCTGCAGCAGCACAGCTGCCCGCTGGCAGGGCAGGCACTGGGAGGGCAGATGTGTGCAGCCTGCACTGCATGCAGGCAGGGCAGGCACTCGGGGCAGGAGCTGCGTGCCCCTCACGCCAAGTTGTCTCTGCCTGTGAGTCACAGCCCTGACTCATGAGCTGCTGTGGATTAAGCTGTAATTTGAAGATGTTGCCGCCTACATCTGTCTGCACTGCTCCTCTCCCGGAGGTGGCAGAAACAAACACTCATTCAGTCATCCCAAAAATTCGGCCAGACGTGCTAATTCAAACCCCAGGTGAGGGCAGGTTAGGGTGAGTGAGCAGGCGAGCCCACACCTTGCAGCAATAAACCCGGGGAAAGAGGTTTCCATCCCACTCAGTGGCTGAAAGATGCCACTCCCACCTGCCAGCTCCCTGTCGTGGCTCTCTCATCTGCCCTTCCCCAAATCCCTTGCCTGGCCCCAGCACCTCATGGAAAAGTCTCTCTGCTCACCCCACACACCACAGGGGTCCTCTAGCACCTAAAACAGGGGAAGGGGTTTGTCAAATGCATGTGTTAACGCTCTAAGAATCGTGAGCACCATTTCTCTTGCCATTTGCATTGCCTTGGAAAATTAGTTATATTGGGACCTAAGAGCTAGAAACATTTGTACTGACATATATTCAACTGAAATAGCCAATTAAACTAAAATTGCTTTAAATCAAAGTGAAAATTAAGACAAGTGGCAGTACCCAGGATAAGACTGATCAGGATTATTTGTGAACTCGCAGGCACATTTCTGCTGGAAGAGCCAAAATTCTGTACCATGTGCTTATTCTGGCTCTCAATTTTTTTTTCCCCTGGCATTAAACCACCTGTTGGAAGACAAACCGTGCCTTATCCAGCATAAAGGCAGCCAGCACACTTGTCAACAATTTCTGAACAAATGGAAGCATGCATTTGTACAGGATCAGCACTTTGCACCAGTAAGCCAACATGTTTATGATATTTCACTGGAAGCCATAAAGCCAAATTTTTTTATTCCACCAGCAGCTCACGTGTGCAACGCTTTAACTTAAAAATTGTGTAACTTTGGCCCTTTGATTACAGCAGCACAAACCCTCCCCACAGGCCAGTCCTTGGCTTTGGGTTAGTCATTGCTTTTGGTTTACACACAGGAATTGTATTTGATGCAGGGGCAGATAAGCAATGCATCTGCTCAGTCATATTTCCCCAGCGTCTCTCTCTTTGTTCTTTCGCCTTTTATCTGCCGAGTTCTCTCTGCAGAGATCCCTGCCCTTGCTCTGCCGCTTTTCCCGTCTTTTCTAAGCTTGCCCTTGCCCACCTCTGCTTCTGCAGGAAAACAACCAGCCACTCGCATTTAGCAATGCCCTTACTGTTTACTGATGTCAGTTCCCCCACTCAGAAATAATCTCCCTTTTCTTTGCCTTAGCTAGAAAGGTCTGTGAAATTTGCAAGAGTTTCTCCCTAGATGAGAGCAGGGAAGAGAGAAGCTCCGCATCTCCGCACGTGTCAGCGCCGGCCATCCCACGGCGCTCCCTCGGCCGCGGGCAGCGCTCGCAGCCCCGAGGCAGAGCTGTGCGATGGATGGCTGTGCGTGCTGAGTCACCGCCCGGGGCTCGCACACCGGCCCTGCTGCAGCACAGACCCATTCGTGCGACAGAAGCCATGCTGACATGCCCAGCGCACGGCTAACGCTGATGAAAGGCCAGCTTGTGCCTTCGGGGGAGGAGGGCGAGAAGGGGCCGGTGCCCAGGGCAGCCGCAGCGCTCCTCTGGCTGACTCAGCCAGAATCGCCCCCGCAGGTCCCCACTCGGGGAGGGCCCCCAGCCCTTCTGTGGGTACACGGAAGCTTCCTTGGCACATATGCCAGTCCTACGGCATGTAGGTCTGGTGCCTCCAGGAGCAGCCCCAGGATGGGCTGGAGCTGGACAAGACGAGGCAGGCAGGGAAAGAGATGCTCCTGCCCATGCTGTGCACAGCAGGGATCCCAGCTGGGACACATTTGCTTGCTGGAGTAGTCTGCAAAAGAAATTGTTATAGGCATGAATATTTAAATTTCCTTCCAATGGGTATCAAGCCAAATTCCACATCTCAGTTCCAGGGTGAATCAGGATGATCAGACACGTTGCTTCACAGAACAGAAATGTAGAGGTAAGACCAAATCCCAATGCCTTCCTCCAGAGGGGACAGAGTACCTGGCCAATTAATTCAGCATAAAGGGAGGGAGGAATCGTAGCCCTGCAGGCTATTGGGTTTTTTCCATCTTTGCTTGGAGGGCTTACCTGGCAAAGCTGTTCCCTAAGGTCAGCAAGTTAAAGAACAGTGTCTGTTGAACAGACAACCTGTGACTCTTTTGCAAAGCTCCTCTGCTGGGTGAACATGACTTGTCTCTGTGAAATACTGCTATTCCCCTGGGAATATGTGCTATGAGCATGGGGCAGGAAAGAAAGAGGCAGCTAGACACAGCTTCCCACCTTCTGGGATCTGCTTCAAAAAGGACAGGGATATGGGTTTCAATTCTCTTTTCTTTTTCTCTGAGTCAGCTAGACTTGTCCTGGGCCCTAGCTGAATGACACCAGCCAGATTGTATGGCTGGATAGTGCATCCTGGGATAAGGGGCACTGTACCCCAGTGTGGTCCTCCAGCATTACCCAGCACCTCCATCCCACCTGGCAGGACTGCACTGCAGCTGCAGCTGGTCTGTTCAGGTGCATTAGCACCACTGCTGGCTTTCCAGAGCAGCCTTCCCCATGCTGCAGTTTGCTTTGGTTGTGCCCCAGCTGGGCAGCCCTGCCGCAGGCAGCAGAAGCATGATGTGCAGACAGGCTGCAGCAAGCCATCCCCGGCACTAGATCCAGCGCCTGGAGAAAAGTGTCCTGATCCTGCCAGGTTTGCTCCTTACTGGCACCCACGTGAGCTAATCCTTCCCAGCGTGTACCCAACCCTCCCATTTCCTTCCCTGGGAAAGCTGTCAGCCTTCTTACCTGGCAGCATCGCACTGGGCGGCTGAGCTGCCACCCATGGGGAGAGCAGGAGCCACCCCTGCCATGACCTGGGCTTTCAGGCTGCAGACACAGCACGGGCTGCCCTGGCTCACAGCTCAGCAGCTTCTTCTGCAAACCTAGCAGACACTCACAGCAAAGAAACAGAAACCAAACCAGAAAAATGAGGCGTCTGCAGAAACGCTTTATTGGTGGACTGCTGCTGGGTACTGCTGGTTCTCCCTGTTCCTGTTGGGATCTACCTTTGCTGCTGTTTGCAGCCTCCTCGAGCTGCCTCTCCGGCAAGAAAGCACACAGCGATCACGGGGATGACCCCTGGGGATATTACTGCATGATGGGGAAAGCAGCTACAGCAGCGGCTGGGCGTGATGCTGAAGAAGTCATCTTCCTACTGTGTCCTTAATACAAATACTCTTATGGAAAATGAATCAGCCCTCTTTGGGCTTTTTTCCAGAGGCCCCTCTGACTAATTTTGTCCAAAACAGCCAGGCTGACCCTGCACAGCAGTATGACGGTGGCAGACAGAGGACCTGCTCACGTTTGGGTGGAGGCAGGGAAAAACTGTTTTACAGGCCTGCCCAAAAAAATCCTCAGGCTGACTCTGCCAAAAACCACACCAACCATATGGTAAATGAAATCGCTGGCAGGGAGCTAGCTTGGACGGCAGAAGTATTTCAGCACTGTGGACTGCTTGTTAGCTGGCCTGAATTGTATTTATGCTGCTTTAAGCAGCTCCATATTTAAGGAAAAGAAGGCAAAGGAGAGGGCAATGCCAATTTTTCGGGTGTGCTTTTGATGCCTCCCCATGCACATTATTTTCCTGACGGTGTTAGTATGGTCACAGTGCTTGTCCCATCCTGTGGTTAAGAGCACAACAGCATCACAGAAGGTTTCACCTCCTCATATGGCAACAGTCTCCTGTGCAAAAGCAGACAGAAGGGTTTTTCTCTCTTGGAACAGGGACTCTGCCTCTTTCACCATATGAATGTCCTGTACATTTCATGGAGCTGATGAAATCATGTACAGATGGGATCCATCTTAACAAAGGCTCTTATTCACAGGGCAGGTTTCTCGGTGGTGTATCTTGGGCTGTATCCCAGCTTGCATAGCCATATCAACCAAATGCATCCACAGAGCCAGGCAAATTTCTGAGAGGATACCAGACATGGAGATGCTGTGCCCCGGGTGTTGTGAGCAGCATGACTTACTTGTGCAGCAGTTTGGCCCCTCTGGAAACCTGAGCCTTGGAGTCATGGCAATAAACATGCCTTTCCTCACGACAGCCTTTAAAAGAATTCAGGTATCAGATACCATTTCCAGGATGCTGCCAGGTGCTGTGGAGAAAGCATGGCAGAGTAGCAAGATCATAAGAAAGAGGTGCCTGATGTCTTCAGAAATTTGATAGGCTGCCATAAGAATAGCTGTGGTGGCTACAGCTACTGAAGGAGGATGAAAATAGAGCAAACAGCAGTTCCTTTCCTTGAGTCTAGGGAATAATTTTTCCTCCTGGAGCTAGAGTGGTGGAGTGCAACGGGCAGAGCTCACCTCCACATTCATGGGGAGCTTTCCACCACCCTTTGCATGCTGCAGCTTGGAGCTCAACCATTCCCCAGCCTTACCCCATCCATTAGTTTCCCTCATCTCTCTGAAGGCTGTGGAATCCTGACTAGTGCACTGGCAAGGGGCTTTTTCAAGAGAAGACAGGGGGACAGATACCTCGGAGCTGCTGTCCTGCTCCTGACTCCATGGGCACCTTTTTGGGGCTGAGTGATCATCTAAGTAAATGGGATGACCGAATCCCACAGAATCTGTTTGTTCAACAACCTGACCTGGACAAGAAAAATCAAAGTTTCAGAGCAAACTTTTGGGCACAATCCAGCCCAAACAAGGATTAATAAACCCTTCCCCCTGCTTTTCCTTTCTTGATGTGCATTCAGCCCTCAGTCAGCAGTGCCTTAGAAACATCTCACTATCTGCCTATGCTCAAAAGGACTAAAAACAACAACAAAAGGAAATATACAGAGGGATGACTTAAGAGAGTTTGGAAATCGCTTCCCATATGAAACACTCCTTTAGTCACAGGCACAAAAAAGTATCAAAATTCCCTGCCACTGATGTAAACAACAGAAAGAAAAAGTCATCTGGAAAGACAGGATGATTCATACTGAGGACCTGACTCGTAATATTCATCAGTGTTGAAATTGCCTCTGCAAGATGACTGCATCAGAAAACAGCATCAGTGAAATCCCAGCTTCTGCCATGAGAAGTATCATTAGCAGCGAAGTGGTGTGGTGAGACTCAGTGGCACAACCCTTGCTCCGGTGAGTAATCGTAAGTCATCCGACCAGTCCCAGCTAAAACAGCACCGTCATTCAGGTAAAACTGCTTTACATAAGGGCAGCTGCAGCAGACTGGAGCACGCTCAGGCTTTGCAGCCCTCTTCAACAGCAAAATAGAAGGGATTTTTCTTGGCCCTGCAAAAATTCCTGCTGAGGGCTTCCTTATAAAGATGCTGCTCAAGTTGGATGCTTGAAGAAGACTGGAAAATTGGCCAGTCTTTTCCTTTATGTTAATTGCCCTGAGCCAAGCGGTAAAAGGGCAAAAAAGGCCATGCTGACTTTATGCATTGTTAGGAGATACTTTCCTCTGCACATTTGAATCTGTTTACTTAATCTTCCAGGCCTTTACCCATGAATATTAAATTCCTTGATCACTATGCATTAGGAGTCATCTTCACACCATCTGTTTGTATTTGTCATCTAACCCTTGTAAATAATAAAATGTACTTTGTTCTCAAGTTCATGGATCCAGGCAGGAGAGCAATTACTGTTGAGGAAAAGTACTGTGTGAAACTATTGGCAGTGACAGGACTCTTCTTTAGCCTCCCATCTTGCCACTATACAGTAATTAAATGAAAGCCAGGATCTGGCCCAAAGAGCAATGCATGGTTTCTTTGAAGGGTCAGAAGAGATGATGGAGGGCTCTACATGACTGAAAGTGGTGCAGGTGCTCTTGCCCATGCTTCTAAAAGAAGGCAATGTCAGAAGAGAAGGCTGCACTTCAGGGGAGCAGCCTTACTGAGAGTCAGGCATGCCAACAGGATGTAGCTGCTCTGCTCAAGCAAAAATATAACCTGGATTGGCAGGAATGGCTGTGGCTGTTTAACAGGGTGGCCTGGGCAGCTGGCCTGAGCAAACTTCCTAAGAGGTACTGGCACAAAAGACATCTGAGGAAGAAATAAGTAAATGAGCAGATAGACAATGTTTCTCTCACACCTGGGAGTGCCATTAAAGAAGTGAAATTGTCACCCATCAGCTGAGAGGTAAAGTTCAGAGAAGGCTAGGCAAATATCAAGGGAAACAGTGATAAAGTGCAGTTGTTACAATATGAAATTAATCCTTAGAGGGAACTCTGCCTGAAAATTTTATTAGATCATGCAATGAGAACAGCCTTGACACATATTATCAAGGTTCAATTTCAACTATATCAATGCAGAGACATGTGTGAATCCCTAGGACAGTAGACCCATGAGTAGGAAAAAACATGTGCCATGGCGGGCAACAAAAGCTGGCTGGTGAGCACAACTCATAGGCACAGTGCCTTGGGGAGCCAGTCAGAGACATACTTTGCAGAAGACTCACAATGGTTTACATCCCCTAAGGATTTGTCTCCCTGTGCTCCTATAAATTATCTTATATGCCAGGCAACAATCAATAAGCACTCGAATTGTTACTGTCTAGTTAAAACCTAATATAGTTGGTTAAAAAAGGGATCATTTAGGAGATTATATGGAATCATATTATTTTTATCCAACATGTTGGTAGCAACAAATTTAGGCAAGAGAATGGTTGTCAAATATTTGTTTAACTGGAAGAGTTATCTGGGCTTGGACAAGATACCACTTGCCAGTCTACTCAGCCTTGCAAACATCCCACACCAGGAGGTTACCTATTAAGTGATAGACAATATAACTTGTTAATTGTTAGAGCATTATGACCTTAGACTTTGCCCAGGTATTTAATAACACCATCTGCTGTCTAGGTCTGCAATACTATTATTTTTACATGAGGATTACTCTTCTTTCTTCACAAGAAAAGGTTGCAAAAACAGTGCTAAAGGAAAACAGAGCAGCATGGTACTTAAACCTGACTGCCCAAGCAAAATATACAGAAGGTACAGTTCACCCAAAGTATCTCAGATGCATTGTCTTGAATCTGGAAATCTTGATGTGTTGAAGGTTGAGGGCCTGTGATCCAGCCTTCTGGGCTCAGGAAAAACATTGTCTTGCCTGAGGACAAGCTGGGAGAGAAATGCACTCTGGTTACTTTGCTCTTTCAGGCACCATTGCTGTTTCCTTCACCAAAACAACAGCAACAGTCCAAAGGCCACCATTTAGGAATGACTGTGCCTTCAGATCTTTTCCTCTTTGATAACATACTTTTAAAGCATGTACATTTTAAACTAAGCAATCACATTTATCAGGTTTTCTAATCCTTTTCTTGCTGACAGTGATGTGATTTTTGGCTTTGGCTTCTTAGGGAATTTAAGGGAGGGAAGAAAACAGTGTATTTCTCTCAGCTGGTGTCTTCTGGTCAGTGTTTCCACGGGGTTTCATGTAAAGCCATTCCCAGTGCACTGGAAACCTGAACCTCCTGGATTCAGTGACAAAAGTTCTAGCAACTGAGACGAGCCAGTTTCTCTCTCTGGAATGTTGCAATTTTTGTGCAAATAGTCTTTTCCTCCAAATAAAGAGAAGCTGAAACCTGGTAGCTGGTGAGATGCCAGATGAAGGAGGAAGCATTAGAGGTGTGAAGACCAAAGTGCTCCAAAAAACAAGGCCAAGAGAAAGAGCCCAGAGTGTACTTTAAATATAAAAGTGCACATTTGTAGTGGGCTTTTAAAAAAAAGTTTTCATTTTGCTTACTGCTTATTGGTGTATGTTTGAGGAAGAAAACAATCATGAATCCTCCACACTCCCCAGCTTAATTCCTATATGAGACCTAGGAGGTGGAGCGCTTCACTTGGCACTCTGTTGTAAGAGAGAGGTCAAATATGAAACTGAACATATGAATGTAATTAGGAGGGTATGTAAAATATGGGGGCTGGATGTCTTAACAGTGTCCAAAGCAGGCATGTCTTGACATGTCATTGGTTGAAAATGATTTTAAGTATTCCAGTCTGTTGGACAGTGTATCTGATTACATTTGAAAAGAGTTTCTTAGTCTTTTGCTCATATGATTTTTCTCATATTTCAAGTGTAGAAGTTTGATTCTGAAAGCCTAGCATGCAGAAACATTCACATCTTTTTGAAGTATATGAAACAGTATCTTTTTATTACCAATGCTAGTTCTGGAAGAAGATGTGAAAAAGTCCAGATTCTTCCCACTTCCCACTTGCCCTGTATTCCTTCTGAGGCAAAGAAAGTTCTAAGGACATTTATGCATGCTACCTGGAGGTGCATGTAGCAGGTTGTGATGGGATATGTTTTTCCATTTGTAAACAGAGAAACTGGTATTTTCATATAATATACAGCTGAGTAGGTTTTCTTACTGTTGTTCCACAAATGACAAAAGTAATGGCTAAAATCTGTGCCAAAAGTATGCACAAAAATCTATCTCTACTCTTTGCCTATGATTTGCATTTTCTTTTAAACCTTTCCAAGTGAAGCAGTAGGCAAAACCCCTGGCAACTAGAAGCATGTGCAAGGATGCAGAAAGCTTTAGAAAATGTTTCCACACCCTGCTGACCTATTCATCAAAAAGTCTGCCAAAACACGTAACTCTCAGTCTAAAGCAAAATTCACAAGAAAGGGCTTTGCTTGCATTAACCTACTTCTTCCCAGGTTGCGTGCCACTGCAGGATCTCCCAGAGGAAGAGGAGCTGAGCCCATTCTGTGGCTTTCCTGTCCTCCCTAGGAATTTTTCCAGCTCCTTGGCAGAGGGGGACACTGGCAGGAGCAACCCTCCTTCAGCTCTGGCGGTGGACCAGGCTGGGACTCTGAGTTAAGCCAAGCAGATGCAATGGTCCTCTGGATGAGGCAGGAGTGAGCTGTCAGCTGCAGGGCTGCTTGACCCCATGGTCAAGCAGTGCAGTGCATCATCACCTCAGGCCAAATGCTGCTCTAGTGAAAATTCAGTCACTTAGCAGAGCTGCCCCCAGCAGGAACCATGATTCCCCTGTGATCACTGGCTTACTGAGGCAGGGAGTGGTGAGTGATACTAGGTTTAGATGTGCCTGACTCCTTTCCCCAGCTCTCTCTCCATTTGAATCACCATCCTGGTTCATGAGCATGGTGCAGTCCTAGGGTAAGGTTCTCACAATCCCAGAGAGCATTTGTGGAGCCATAAAATTGACAGCAATGGCTTCAAATGGAAAGTAGGCCCCCATATTGAAGTAGACATGGGAGTATCTTCCTCACTTCATACCTCATTGCATGTACTAATTTTTGAGATTGTAATACAAACTCCCATTTTATTTACCCACACACACATGCACACGTGTTTTATTCTAGTTTTGTACCTGTTAGACATAGGCCCAATAAGAACAAAGGAAAAATCATGCTGGTAGTTTTTTTAGTGCTACTGAGTGATAAGGACACCCTTCTGCAGTGAAGTCCTGTGCAGGGGTTTCCCCACATTATCATTACTGGTGATGGAGGCAGGACTGTCATCTTGCTCTGCAGGATACGGAGCCCAGCCATTACGCTCCTCAATGTGCTGGCAGGAAATCAGACCCATCTCCAGCATGGCCCTGTGCCGCTGGGAAGCCCAGCTGATCCATGTGTCCCTCCCTCCTCTTCAGTGTGCACTCTGGCAACTTGAGGAGGGTTTTCACAGCTGTTGGTGGGTGATGGGAGGATGCCTGTGGGTGCAGCATGAGTGGCTTCTGCAGCAGCTCCAAGCTGCTGCTGCTGAGGTCCCTTCCCAGCCACCCATCCCGACCTCCTCCCTTCTCCGCAGAAGCACCCACAGCAGGATGGTGGCACTGGGGCAGGTTTAGTTGCCCAGCAGCTCTTGGTGCTGACAGATTTGCTCCAGCAGCCACACAAGCAAAATGCCAATGGCAGCGCCGGCAGAACTGAGAGCTGGGGTGGGGGAGAATGGGACCACTTCTTCTGCTGACAGCACCAGCTCATTGTGCCCTCCAAAGCAGACCTGCAGGTGTGCTGCCTGCTCTCCTCTGGTAGCTGACTGAGCTCACACCCAAGGCCATCTGGATCAAAGACAGGATGAGAAGTGCTCTGGAAACCAGGGCCAAGCTCCTCTCTTCAGCATGGCGCTCTGGGGTGGTGATTTGGTCTGCTATTATGTAAGATTCAACAAAAGCTGTATAACAAAACTATTTTAAGAAAGAATGTTAATTGAAGGCTGAGTCAGGCTGCAGCTAAAGCAGAGATGTTTTTGAGAGGCTTGTACTCTTTTTCATTTGGTCTATATTTTTTCCACTTAATTACAATGTGTGTGGAACAGCAGTTCGCAATAATAGTAACTGGCAGAGGGAAAATGTATGATCAAGATGATCGTCCTCTTGCCTCTGGATCAGCCACTGAAACCCATCCCAAATCTGCACTATTCAAAAGTCATTCGCCTCTGAGGCTGCACAAGGCATATGGGAAGTGCAAGCAGACCATGGAGCAAAGAGGCAGCCACTTGGTGCTCCTTATCATGATGGACTGCAGGTGGAAGCTGGCGAGACTTGTTAGGGGGAGGCTTGCTGAAGGATGCCTGTGTGACGCCTTCCATGAGCACATGCAAGACCCCTGAATCATCAGCAAGAGGCAGCTGTGCAAGCAGCCTCTGCAGCTGCCCCAGCAAGCTCACAGGCATGGCCATTCCTTAAGCAAGACACAAGGTTCTTCACAGGACCCATTATCAAAGATGACTGGTCCTCATCCAGTCCTGTTTGGGAGACTAAGAGATATGCAAGCCCCAGCCTTTGGCAAGCTCCTCTAATGACTGGAATTTGCAGGAGGAGACTGAGTTTAATTGACAGTTCCAGCACAGGTCTACCAGTTATTAATGCTGCTGCTCTTCTTTTAATCGAATATGAACTCAACTGTACTTCCTAGCAGGCACCTCCTTCTGGAGCTCAGCATGAGCAGAAGGGATGTGGGTGCCTGGAAAAGGGAGGTGTATGATTTTCTTTGCCCAAAAGGAGACACGGACAGAATGAAGTAATGCAATACAACTCTGCTGTTTAAGTTTACAAATACATCATTAATGCCTAAACTCGCAAGTATTGGTCCTCAGCATTGCAACACATAAACATACTACTCATATGACAGAATGTACAAGAAGATAAAAATACCCTTTTTTACTTGTTTTTACTTAGCATATTACACTGCAGTCAGCAAAAAGATAAGGCTATGGGCTGAAGTGCAGAGAGGAGCATTTCCTCCCTGCTCTGCCTGCTCAGAATGCTCCCTAAGGGGTTCCCCGCAGAGGAGGGGCACTGCCTGAGCATCAGGAAGAGAGAGAGGGAGAGCATGAGAGGAAGTGCTAGGAGGCCAAAACCAAATTTTGTTTGCATTCTGTGCTTTCTCAGATTTAGGCACCCTCCTGTTGACTCTTGTCTCATTGCAAAATTGAAATAGTGTAGCTGCAATGACTAGCAGAAACATGGGCACTCCAACAATATCTCAACGTGCCTGGAACAAACCAAGGCTGCAGCCTAATGAACCATTTTGCAGCCTTTGCATGCCAATGATGAAAATTCCTCCTGAAGGAAAACTGGTCTATTCAAGGGACTCTCCTGTAGCAGCTGCCCATTGCTCCCTGTATTACAGTCCTTTCCCTAAAGAGCAACCCCCCTGAAGTGGGGGAATAGGGGAGAACACCAGCATAGTGTATCTTGCTACCCAGCTAGGTGGGTATGTCTGGTTTGCACCCAGTGTTCGGTAGCTATACAACCCTAGCAATTGCTAGGGAATCAGAAAGGGAATCCATGTCCCCTTTTCTCTCCTCCGAGTTTTTTTGAACTAGCTGATCTGTCTGGAGGCCAAAGCCATCTGCACCTGCCCGCCGGAGCCCCCCAGTCCCTCCAGGTGTCCACTCCCTGCAGGAAGAACGAGACAACTGCTGCTGTGTGAGTGGAATAATGGGATTGCGAAATGGCCGGTGCTGCCAGGAAGCCTGGAGAGCAGGAGCAGCACAGTCTCCCTTTGGCTGGGCTGCCTGCCCCACTGGTGGTGGTCCTGTCCTGCCCCAAACTGTGGGGGCCATCAAGGCAGGGAAGCTTTTGGGACGATGAGTTCTTCTGGCAGGCCCGGGAGGTGATTTGCCAGCTGGAGCTGTCAGCAAGAGCCAGTTTGCTGCTTCGGGGGGATGTTTGGGTAATGCAGGAACTCCCATGTTGGAAACAGCATTAATAGCCCTGGCCCACACTTTGAGAAGGTCTGGTCCTCGGTTTTGACTTTTATTTTGTGTGAGGACCCTACTGCCAAGTCCCACAAAAAGCATTTCCCAGCCTGAACTCCCCAGCCCATCTGAGAAAGCCTCTGGCGCAGCCTCCTTGGGGCTCCTCTTTGTGCTCTGCTCAGGCACTCCAGCACTTCCACACATGCAGAGAGGGAAGCTCTGCCCCTCTGCAGCTACTCTGAAAGCTGCATCGACATGGACTCAGGGGAATGAAGCACAGACAATGAATACAACTATCCAGAAGCCTAAAAAGGAGGAGATTTAAAGCCCTCTGTGATTTTTTCAACAGACGATCTGTTTCTGCTCTTATTTTGTAACGTTTCCTGTGGAGTCCTCGCCCCTGTCCAATTTTTTGAGGGTATTTGGAAGCCTGTCGACTCCCGCACAGAAGGCAGCGAGCAGAGCCAGCGCGGTGTCACGGAGGGGTCACTGCTTCCTGGGCTTCCTGTTTATTTTGGGAAGGGGTCACCCGGCCAGCCGGCCGCTCTGCCTGCGCCCCGGGAAGCCCCCGGCCACCACATTCCTGCCCCCCTCGCCCGTGGCTGCAGACAATTGCTGACTGTGGCTCGAAATGCAGAGCACCAAGGCGGGGTGTAAATGGGATAACCCGACATGCCTATTTACTCAGCCTGGGGATAAGGGGCGGAAGCTTTTCCACATCAATTGCCCTTTCTTCTGGTATCTGGAAGTGTCTCTCTGAAGTTTTTCGTTCTCTTCAGAGGGTAGTAACCTCTGAATTTCGCAAGTATTTCCATGATCTTTTCCTTGCTGCTTTTCTACTTCTACTTGAAAAGAGGGCATAGAGTCAACTGCGCTGTTAAAAACAGAATTGTCTCCTTTTTTAAAGAAAGCATGCAAATTTTTCCCCAAACTGCCTAGAGCAGAGCCCACCAATGGAGCAGAAGCAGTAGCACACGGGCTCTTGCTCACAGTGCGAGTCCCTGGTAACTAGCCCTGCCCAAGCTGTCTAGAGCAAAGCACTGGAGCAGAATAGCAATGTACATCACATCCCCATATTTCAGGAAATATCCGTGAACTAATGGTGAATGATTGTCCTGTTGCTGTTTTCTCTTGTAGGCAGGCTCTGCTTCGGTTGCCTCGCAGCTCTTCAGAAGTTAACACCAAACAGCAGCATTCAATGCAGCTGTCTTCAAGGAGTTAATAAAAGGCCCCATGTAGGGGAAATAGCAGACACTGAGTAGCTGCTGGAGTCCCTCTCAATCCTCTGGCACGTCCTGCCTCACACTGAGCTAGTGCAGTGACCTCTGTCCAGCCTCAGTGGAGTATTTTTGTGCCAGTGGCTCCGTCAGCTCCTGCCATCAGCAGTCAGCTCCAGGCTGCAGGGCAGCCGTCAGCACGCTGCTGACGAGTGGCTCTTGGGGAAGCATGCTCTCATCCTGCAAGCCCATAAGTGCACACAGCTTTACACTCATAGTGATGCTTCTGTGAATAAAGTTATAACTGGTTGTAAACATCTGCAGGATCAGTGGCTTACCATGAGCCTGTCCAAAGCCTATTTATGTCAACAAGCTGTGCCTGATGACGCCCTCATTTGCATCAGTATATTTTTCCCCCTCCATAGCACTAGATTAAACATTGTTGGCCCAGAGTCACCTGCATCTGACTAAATCCAAAACTTCAAGGACTATTCCCAGCCTCTCCTCCCTCAGTCCTGGGAGACCAACCTCCATAATTCATTATGGATCAATGAAGGAGAAGTGGTAGCATCTTTTAGCATAATTGCCCTTCCTAACTTGGCTCTGGCCATTTTGATATTACCCTACAGGACTTCTGCCACAAGAGAAGGATGCAAATAAGAGCCATGGAGGAAGCAGTGTGTATCTTCTGGAGAAGGATGTGAGACAGCCCTCAATCAGAACGGAAAGAAGAATGCCAAGGGCAGAGGTGATCAAGTGAGGAACACTGGTTTGGACACAGATGGAAGGGCAGGGCCCATGGGGGATAGGTATGGGGGTGAAGTGCAGGCTGGGGGCAGAGCTCTGGGGCAGTGATTGAATGCAATCACTGCTGCCAGTGCAGAGGATAGGTGGGAAAGGATATAAGAACCTGCAGGGAGGAAGAGAAACACAGCAAGATCTCTGTGTGGTTCAGTGACAAAGGCAAAAAAACACATTGTGAGAAGGGGCATGGCATTGACGTGGGGGTGGGAAAAAGAGTTCATCTCAAAGAGCTGCCCCACTCCAACCTTTCCTGTCCCCTCCTTCCCTCTCCCATGACACTGGGCACACCATAACACGACAAAAGCCTTCCACACTGCGCTGGACCCTCATCCATGCCACCATGGTGCTCCTTGGTCAGGGACTGCCCCAGACCTTCACAGCCCTGCACCCCACAAGACATTGTCCAGCACTTGCTGCTCCTATCTATAGCCTTGCTGTGTTGCTGCAAGGGGCGTTTCGCAGAGATCAGGCACAAAGGGGTGGTTTCTGTTTCAAAAAAGAGAGAAAAAGAACAAGAGACAAATGCATTATTTGTTAGATTCCTCCGCAGTTACTGCTGTAACAGTCAGCAGCTTTGAGGTATTTTTTTTTTTTGTGATTTGATACATAAACCACATTTTCTATGTAGCACTGCCACTATTTTTTATCAGCTTTTTGACATTGAGCTTGGTAACATGATTTTGTTGTTTCTTTTTTTCTTTTCCACCAGAATGAATTCAAAGGCAGCAAATGCGGCAAAACCAGAATACTGCTCATCTTGACTTTTCCATGCAGCTAGTTTTCATTAAAAATAAAGGAAAATAAATACAGATCACATTTTCTGTCCTGCAGTTAAAAGCCTACCACAGCTCAAAGCTTTGCTTTCTTCTTACCCTGCAGCCTCGCTCAGCTAGCACTCCAGCTCTGCTCATGATCTGAAATGCGCAAACACGCTGTTTCTTGGCTTTCCACCAGTATATATAAATATATGTAATTTTTTCCTTCGGAGAACCTGGAGGCTAAAGCAAGAGGGCAAAGGAGTACGTGACTAAAACATCCAAACTTCCTCTTTCATAAGCCATCACATGATGAAGTGCAATTACAATTCCTGCCTTGTCCCTGCCAATTGCAGGCGCATTGCTTCACCCGAGAAACCCGGCTTCTTCCCCCGCCCCGCGTGTGTGAGTGTGTGTGTGTGGAGGCAGCGATCGCTGCAGCCGGTTTGGCGAGGCTCCAGCTTCGGGCTGGAGAAAGAGGGCAGTGGGTGGAAGACGAAAACAAAGATCTGTTTACTTAGCTTGCATGGATAAATCGTCTTTCCAGCCGGGGAGGGGAGGAGGGAAGAGAAACAGCTTTAAAGGACTTTGATGCAATGTGAAAGGAGGGCTGCTCGGGAACAGCGAGCCGATGTTAACCCTTGGCTCTCCGGGAGCACGTCGGGGCCACGGCAGGGCTGCCCCCTTCTCCTTGCTGCTGCCCACCGACCCCGGCCGGCACCGCAGGCTGCTACGAGCTGTGAGGGCTCCGGGGGTAGCTCCCGGATAGCAGCCCTGGCTGCCGCAACAACGTGCGGGCTGGACTGGGGGCCGGGCCGGACTTTTATTTCGCTTATGGTCAGCCCGGCACCTCCAGGGCGCCCAGCCGGCCGTGCAGTTCCAAAGTCACCCAACCTGGCACGGGGGCCGGCGCTGCAGCCAGCGCCAGGAAGAGAAGGAGGCCGGGGCAGGGGGAAGCAAGGATCCTCTCGCAGCCCCGGGGGACACGGGCGGCCGTGACACCCAGTCCGGGACCCCGGCAAGAGCGGGGCGAGAGGGGCGCGGCTCTGCCCCCGGTGTCCGCCTCACGCCCCTCGGTAGCCCGGCCGAGCAGGAGAAGCGGCGCTGGTGGCCGGGCCAGTCCCGCAGCGCCGGCGGGCGGCCCTCAGCCGCGGGACGCACCTCCCGGCGGCGGCGACGGACGTCAGAGCTTTCCCAGCCCCGGCCGGCCCCCGCCTCCCGCCCTGTTTCCCTCCCTCCCCCGTAACCTACATAACGCCGTGGGAAGGGCGGCTGGAGCACGGCTGTCGGGGGGAGCACCCTCCGCCGTGTTCACCCTGCACGGGCAAAGGCGTGCAGCCGACCGTACGTGCCGGGATGTGCCCAGTGAGGGTTTGCTTCGCCTCCCGCGGCAAACGAGGAGAGCGAACACCCTCTCTTGCTCCCTCCCTTGCCCCCCACCCTGTGTTTCAGTGAGGATGCAGGTGGCGGATGAGCGATTCACAGCGTGGAAAGGGGTCGGGGAAACAGGTTTTTCTTTTTTGGGAACGAGACGGCGTGTGCTTAGTCTGTGTGAATTTCGCTAATCTGCATTAGAGAACTGCTGGTTTGTGGTTTAAAATGACAGGAAATCTAGAACGTCCTATTTCCTGTGCACAATGACAACAGTTAAGAAAAAAAAAAAAAGAAAGAAAAAAAGCTGGGTAATCGTTACATTTATTTCTAATGGTGCCTCCTGCTCGGGCGGGGAGAACAAAGCCGAGCGCTGCTCGGCGGGGCGCCGGCCCCTGCCCGGAGGTGGCGATGACCGGCCCGGCGGGGGGGACCCCGCAGCTGCGGGGCGCGCCCGGGTCGCCGTGCCCAAGGTCACAAGGCGAGCGGGGCGGGGGACAGGAGGGGGCACGCTGAGCCCCGCACTGCGGGAGGCGCCCCGTGCACCGCTGCGGCCGCGGGTGGGAGGTTTCGGCAAAGCCCCTCGGCAGTGAGGGAAATAGTAATACACCCAACAATAATAAAAATAAAATCAGAAAAGAAGGAGGGAGCTGCGGGGCCCCCCCCGCCCCTCGCCTTGTCCCTCTGGGCTCCCACAGCCCTCCCAGGGGGCGAGACGGGGCGGGGGCACGGCGGCCCCCCGGCAGCAGGAGGAACCCCTGATGCTGGTGGCGGTGCCGGTGGCGGGGGCGCGGGCAGGGGCC
>VWZS01002405.1:448088-516052 GCA_013397075.1 Rhabdornis inornatus
CACGCTGCTGGCGCTGCACCAGCACGCGGGCCACGCCGTTGCCCCCTTCGACAGCAAATTCAAGAAAGAGCCGGGCATGGCGGGCGGCAGGCTACTGGGCTACGAGACCAACGGCTCCGTGGCCAAGCCAGGTGAGGAACCGGGGGGCGGCGGGCAGGGGACGACGGGGCGGGACGGGGGGCGCTCTCCAGGGATGCGCGGCGGGGGATGCCGGGCGGGTTTGGGCGTGCGGGGCGGTGGCCCGGCCGCTTGGGTGGCCGGGTGCCCGGCGGGTGGCCGAGGCTACCCGTTTCCGCGGTTGCTCGGCGATGCGTTGTGACTGCGCTGACTTCTTACCGTCCTCCTTCCCCCCACCTCTGCCTCTTGCAGGGGCCCGGGCCGCCCGGAAGAGGAAACCTTCCCCCGAGCCGGAGGGCGAAGCTGGACCCCCGAAGATCAACGGGGAGGTGCAGCCCTGGCTGCCCACCTCGTCGGAAGGGATGAAACTGCCGCTGACGGCCACCCCCTTCATGTCGCCCCCGCCGCCCACCGCCTCGCCCCACTCCAACCGGACCACGCCGCCCGAGGCGGCACAGAACGGCCAGTCCCCCATGGCCGCCCTCATTCTGGTGGCGGACAATGCCGGGGGCAACCACGCCTCCAAAGACGCCAACCAGGTCCACTCCACCACGCGGAGGAACAGCAGCAGCCCCCCCTCGCCCTCCGCCATGAACCAAAGAAGGCTGGGCCCCGGCAGGGAGGTGCCGGGCCAGGGGGCCAACGCAGCGGCGGCGGGCGGGCTGGAGCCCGTGCACCCCGCCAGCCTGCCGGACTCGTCCCTCGCCGCCAGCGTCCCGTTGTGTTGTACCCTCTGCCACGAGCGCCTGGAAGACACCCACTTCGTGCAGTGCCCCTCCGTCCCCTCCCACAAGTTCTGCTTCCCCTGCTCCCGGCAGAGCATCAAGCAGCAGGGAGCCAGCGGGGAGGTGTATTGCCCCAGCGGGGAGAAGTGTCCCCTGGTCGGCTCCAACGTCCCCTGGGCCTTCATGCAAGGAGAGATCGCCACCATCCTGGCAGGAGATGTGAAAGTGAAAAAGGAGAGGGACTCGTGACTCGCCTGTGCTCGCCACTCGACGTCACCTTGAACTCGAACTGCTCAAATACTGTATATNATATATATATCTCCAAGACAAGGGAAATGTAGACTTCATAAACATGGCTGTATAATTTTGATTTTTTTGAATACATTGTGTTTCTATATTTTTTGAAGACAAAAGGTATGTACTTATTATAAAGGCATTTCTTCTAATTCTTCTCTTTTTTTCTGGTTTTTTTTTTTTCCTTTTGTTATAGCAACTATTTGTTGTGCTTCCCTGGTGACAGTTACTGTTCAATGTAGGCTGTGACTTGCGCTGCTTTTTTTAGAGAGCACTTGGCAAACCAGAAATGCTTCTAGCTGTATTTGTATGCACTTGTTTCTTCTGTTTTTTCTTTTCTTTTCTTTTTTTTTTTTTTTAAATGCCAAATACACTTTCTGACGTTGTAAAGATTGCCTTACTGTCTGTGATTCCTTATTCCTGGCCCCTGTCCTGTAGAGCTGGTCGCATGCAGGCTTGGTCTGAGGCAGTTGGGGACAAGAGTGGCTAGCCAAGGCAGGCATGCCCTTTGCCATCCCGCTGGCCAGGCGAGCTTAGGGAGCAGGAGGGCTTTTTCCCAGAAGTTCGTGACTTGGGTTGCGATGGAAGATCCTCCAGATGCAGTCCCAGATTGCTCACTGTTTCTCAAGGGAAGTTGCCACCGAAGTAGGATGTGGAGAGGTGTCCAAGAGGCGCTGTTGAGTTAGGGAGTTCTGGGTTTGTTTGTTTTTGGTTTGGTGTTTTGGTTTTTTTTTGTTTTTTTTTTTTTTAAGGCAAAGTTGACCGCAGTTCTTGTGATCAGTTGTAAGATTACGAAACTGCATTTATTCACCAATTGCATACCATAACGTGGAATTTTGATAACAAACTTAGTTATGTGATTGGCGAAGGTGCCAATGTAGCACTGCCATTTCTGAAGGTCTTCAGTGTCACTTGTGGGGCTTTTGTGTCTTTGGACAAAGCTGGGGATGTGGGGAAGAGACTTTATTTTATTTTACTTTAATTTTCAATAGTGCATATGGATTTTGATTTTGCTTACTAGTCACATCTAGTGCTGTTGCTATTGTTACTATCGCTGACCCGGTATTTCCAAGTAGTGGCAGGTACGGTGTGGTACAGTGACAGCAGTGACTGAGGCTCTGCCAAATTGCCCGCGGGCATATCAGTGACAGCCCAAATGTGGGTGGAGGAAACCTGTAATTTCCTTATTACGTATGCTTGAAACAAACCTATTGCTATTCTTTGAAAATGAAAATACAAACTGGTTGAAATGAAAGCAATTAGGGCTGCACATAATGGCCCTGGCCCTGCCTTTTAAGCTACTTTGGAGAACTCTTTTGTAAAGCCACTTCTTTTGATCACGCTTCTGCATCACCAAGCAGACTTCTAAAATCAATAAATCATTGGTTACTAGAAATAGTTCAAGTCTTATAGTGATGTTTTTGTGCTGTTTATAGTTCATTGGCAACACTGCAGCTGTACAAGCCCTTCTGTCGAGGTGTTTGTAACTCAGTTATAGGCGGTTGTTTCTGAGCAAAAGGGTGTCGAGGTCGTCCCTTCCCAGGGACCAGCTAATAAACACTTCCAGTATCAGAAGAGGAGGAGGAAAAATCTGTTCAGCCAACTATAAAATTGAAGATTTTTGGGTGCTTTTTAGTCAACTGTTCTTATTGTGATAATGTTCAAACTGCAATTTAATGCAGAGTAGTTTTGGGTTTTTTTTAAAGACTACTTTTTTTCTTTTTAAAAGAAATGGTCATTATTAGTATTTGAAGATCAGAACTGCACATGCACAGTAATTTTCTATGGAGTGTTTGATGAGCACACCCACTACATTGTGTTCCATATTACAGGTCAATGTATAAAAGATAAGACTTGCATGATAAACAAATTCATTGAGTCAATATTACGCTTTAAAACTTATAGTCAAGATTGGTGTCTTATGTAAACACATTTAGCCAATTTGAAGAAAACGCACATTATATATATATACCTATATATATACCTATATATAAAAAATGCCAACTGTAAAGGATTCTTTGGAACCACTATGATCTGTGTAAATGTGTATTTAGGCACTTTATTAAAAAAAATGGAATTTGAGCTGATAGATGGTAACAAGTTCTTCAAAGTTGCTTGGCATAATACCTTACATGGGATGAAGTTGATGTTTTTGATTAAGGTGGTATCCCTACGCTTAAAAAAGAAGCAAAACTGAATTCCAAAGCCTGCCTAAAAGAGCTCCCCCTTTTGTGTCGTCAGGTGTCCCAGCTGTGAGCATGCCGAGGGTGAGACCTGCTCCTGACAAAGCACACCCTTGTTTTGGGGCCAAGGGACATTGGTGTGACTCGGCCTGTAGGGAAGCACACCTTCCTCCTCCTCCTGCCAGCCGCCCACTCCTGCAGCTCTGTTACTCCTGGAGAGGATGGAAACTCCCCAGCCGGTGATGCCAGGCAGTGGCCCAGAAACAACATAGATGGAAAAGAAATGGCACACGGTGGCTATGCTCACTCAGCTGACTTTGAGCCCCCAGCCAAGTCTAATCTCTACCATAAAACTTCAGAACTGCAAAAGAAAAACAAAACAAAAAAAAAAGAATTAAAAAAAAATTGAGGGTGTTCATACATAGCTCATTTTTCTCACATTGAATGTTGCTTTTTCTTTTAGTTGCTTTGCTCAATTACAATAATGCTGCAGTGGATTCTCCCTTTATTACTACTTCCTGGGCTACAAGCTTTTTCTTTTTCTTTTTTTTTTTCCTATTTTGAAGTGCTTTAGCTGCAACAGTGCTACTGTTAATATTCCTTTTTAAACTTTTTAAAAGGTGATACTGTAACTTGTGTAGTATTAAAAGTGTTTTAATGAAGAATGTGTGATTATATTTTTTTTCAGCCCACTTCCATTGCTTTTTTTTTTTCAAAGATACTTTTTCCTGGCAGTTCAACTGCACGGTGCTTTTGTTGATAGCTGCTGAACTAACCTGCTGCCAGTTTGGCATTTAACTTTTTGTCTTGTTTTTTCTTCTGACACTAAGCATAGGGAAACTAGGAACTTGAAATACTTACTGCATTTTTTTTGTATATAAAAAGAAGAAAGAAAACTTAAAAAGCAATAGTTGTATATCATAATTTTTTTTTTTAATACTGTCTTGACATTTATTTGTAAACAGGCAGCAGTGTGGGACAAGAAGGGATGCACGGAGCTGGTGGGTGCTGCCCTTTGCCTGGGTCCCAGGGGGTGAGAAAGGTGCCACACAAGGGAGGCTTTGACCGCCTTTGCAGTGGCCTCAGAAAACCTGGTATGTTTGGGAGCTCTTTTTAGACGTGCTGTAAACCAGGCCATGGCAACCGCGTGTTTTTATGAACTAGCACTTAGGCAAAGGGTATAAATACATTTGAGAGTGCTCTCTAGTGGCTTGTTATGTCAACAGAGTCCCTGGATCCTTTCCTTCTGCACCCGGGCCAAGCCCTGCTTGCCTGTCTGTCCAGCTGGCAGGGCAGTGGCTCTCAGTGGGACAGGATGGGACGCTGCTCTGGGGACACCCAGTCACCCGCCCGCCTGCAGTGGAGCACCTGCCCTGCTGCACCCACTCCATGTGTCCAGCTTGTCCCCAAAGCAGTGTGGGACATGCCACGTGCAGTGCAGGGTGCTACAGTGCAGCTGCAATGCCCACACCAACACAGCATCTCCTCAGGAGGGAGGAGGAAACACTGGACCATGTGGAAATTGATGGCACCAGGGGTGGCTGAGCTACTTGGAGCCCTTGACTCTCCTGCTTCTCTCCAACAGGGCTATGTCCAGTCATTAGGCTTGAAAAGGCTCAGCCTTCAGCATTTCATGTTTCTCCACCTTGAGTGTTTGCATTTAGGTAGCTGCAGCTGCATCTTTTAAAAAATAATTGAAAAAAATCCAAACTCAACCACCACCTTTCCTCAAGTGGACTCGTCTCTACAGATGCTGAAGGTCCAGCCCAGAATAAACTACCTCTAGTATATGCTCCCATAATGAGGCAAATAGAAAGAAAAGAAAAAGAAAAGAGAAAGAAAAGCAAAGCTGAAATTTCTTTTTTCTCCTGTTAAACAGAAGATGGGCTTGGGTAGTGTATGGATGCACTTCCTGCAGTGGGTGCATTGCAGCCAGTGACCCTTGCCATTTGCCAGGCATGGCCATGGAACAGCCCAGCTGCCCTGCCATGATCCCATGTAGTCCAGCAGTATTCCTGAGCCATCCTCCTTCCTCTGCCCTTTGTTCCCAGGAGCAGATGCCTTTCCTCTGCCAGGGCCCAAGGTCAGGCAGTGCTAGAAACAGATGAAGGAAAAGCCTGCTTTTCCACTTCATCACCTGGAGCTGCTGCTCTGCTCCAGAGGTAACTCTTTCACTGCCTCAGGACAGCCTCTGGAGCATGCCACTGGCTTTGAGCACTAAGTGTGGGATTCAAATTCTAATCAGGGAACTCCCTAGGAGGCTGAACTCTTCCTCCTGGGAAAGAAGGCACACTGACATCTCCCATAGAAAACTCCCAAGTGCATGTTAGTGCCCATATGGCTGTCTTGCTGGCTGGCATAGGCATACTGAAGATAGGGTGACAGCTCTGCAGGTATTTTTAGACATCACCTAACTTTGCTTTTCTTTCTGCCACTCCAGAGCTGGTTTTGTAGAAACTGGAATAGAAGAGTACATGCTAAACCCCAAAATGTTGCATCAAGTTGAAACCTCCTATAAAACAAACTTAGAAACAAGAAGTGCTCATAGAAGCTTCTCATAGGTATTTCTTCATCTCATCACCTCTGACTCAGCAAACACCACAAGAAACATCCCTGCCCATCAGCTCCCATCTCCAGCAGCACTGGGCCAGGTGTGAGAACCTGTCCTGCCTGGCACAGCACTTGGCCATACCCCCATCTCAAGGTCCCTTTATCTGCCCCTCCTGCCCTGGTGGTCTCTGGCTGTGGGGTGCCCCCATCCCATCCTGGAGTGCCCTGTCCACGGCTGGGGGTGCCCTTCTGGGTGGGGGGCTGTGGCTCCCCTGAGAAATAAATCCTGCAGAGCCTCCAATTTGGAGGCACCTTGGAGGTGTTCAAGGCTGGCTTAGATGGGGCTCTGAGCAACCTGATCTAGTGGAAAGTGTCCCTGCCCATGGCAGGTTGAAACTAGATGGTTTTCAAGGTACCCTTTCAACCCAAACCATTCTCTGAGTCTATGATTTCCAGCTGCTGCCTCTGGGAAGGAGGGCATGCAGTTTTCACTTCAAAAATGCCAGGCCTGCATTGCTTTTACCATCTTTCACTATAAAACACTTATTTTCCCCACCTACTGCCAGCCCAGAGAAGCTTCATGCTGTTTTGTTCTTTTCTTTTTAGCAACCCTTTAAAAAAAAACAGAAGTACCCAAAGATTGAATGGGTTGTTGGTTTGCCAGGTTATTTCCTTGCAGTGGCAGCAAGTCTATCCATTCTCACACTGCTGGGCAGGAGTGGGGCTGCTGGAGAAGTGTGCAGTGGGGGACTTTGGGGGAGCCCCAGCTGCAATGGGGGCCTCACCCTGCCACCCACTCAGCCAGGGGCATGAGCAAGCAACTGGACCTTCCCCTTCTTCTTCACATGGTTTTGGGTTTTTTCCTTCTTTTTTGCATCTTTGTGAGCTGAAGGAAGTCTGGTTTTTTTGAGTGGGGGGGGGGCAGTTTGAATAGACACCCTTTTTTTCAACCAGAAATCCATGTTTTCTCCAATCATTTTCTTACCCTTTTTTATAGGTGTGTCATAATCTACAACTGTATGTAGAAAGGGACTTAGAGATATTAGACAAAAACTGCATAATAGAATGAGGCATTTAATTTTGTCCAGACTACTTATGGGTTTTGTTTTTTTCCATCTACCTTATTCAGGTGCTGCTAAACATTAAGAACAAATAATTTTCTCTTTTTAGATGTATCATCCCTCAGCTGATAGTTTAAAAACTCTAAAATCAGGGTACTGATGAAAGCCTTCAGTGCAAGCACAGGAAGGTGATACTGAATACCATGTTTCTTACACTTCACAAAAATTGGGAAATAAATCAGCTCCTGCACACTGACTCTCGTCTTTGCAGATCCTACCTCAGGAATTGCAGTGAAATCAAACCAGCATAAGGACCACTTTTTCCATCACACTTTCATAACGATTCATACTTTAATAATTAAAAAAATCCAAATACTAAGTTCCCAGTGATTTTGTGGTGGTGATTAAATAGGATTCTATCCATCTTCCCCATGAGAATACAATTAGGGCAACCTACCCTACAGAAATTACAGAGGGAAGGTGTTATTTTTGTTGCAGAAAGTACTGTGCTGTCTTTATTAACTGTGGGAAACACAACACATCATGCAGTAATGGCACTGGGTATGGACTTCCCTGCACCTGGAAAGAAGAGGGCTGGATGGCCCCAGCTGGGGCTTTAACTTGCTCCAATTTGTTCAAAAGTTCAGTTTAGACATCCATTCCGCTTTTCTTGGAGGATAAACAATTTTAGTTGTGCTTTTTAATTAGTATTTTGATGTTTACTTTCATACTGAGAGCTCTTCCATTTGTGTAAGCCCTTTGCTTTGCTTTGGAGAGACAAATAACCTGTGCCCTTAACTGAACTAGCTCCTTTATGCTCCCAGTTAATATTTTTATAATCCAAATGGTTATTTTATCTTACCAGATAATCCAAATGGTTATTTTATCTTACCAGTTCTGCTTCTTTGGGTTACTGTGGCTCTTTGTCCAGACGTCTTTGTCCGACTGTGTTAAAATTAACTTGTGAAGGTGGATGACTGATTTCAGCTCCTTTCCTGTACAATCGGGGTATTTCCTGAAGTCTGCTTATTAATGGGAAGGCTCTCCAGCTAGTAAGACTTTCTGGGAATGGTGGTTCACTCTGGATGGTTAGTCATTTGGCCTCTGGCCACTCTGTGAGGGCTCACAGCAAGGGCTCTGGGGGTTTTGTGTGGTCCTGGCTCTGGTGGAAGGTGTGAACCAGCCATGCTGCTTCCCGGTTATCTTCCAAGCAGGAACATTTTGAGCTGCACCGGCAGCGAGTGTTTCTTCATCCTGTGTCACAAAAGTTTCCTGACATTTAGTGTTTTGGGGTGGATCCCTTCCTTTTCTGAGAAGAGTGCCAATTTCAGTGCTGCTGTTGATGGGTAACAATCCACGAAGGACTGGAGCAACAACAATAAATGTGGTTTGTGTAGGAAAGCTTCCAGGTTCCCTTTTTAGCTGCTCCTTGGCTGCAGAGGGACAGGAGTACCAGCCCTGCCAGCCTCCCCTTTTCCTTCCCCTGCTGCCAGGGGCATCTTCCTGGTGGGAGAACCTTGAGAGGTGCCTGGAGGGGAAGGGCTGCCTGAGAGGATTGGGTCTCAGCTGTATTGACCCTTCTCACTGTGTGCAACCTCAGGGATTGTTTAAGCTCTCTCCAAGCAGCTCCAAAGAGGTGCTGTGGCATGGCCCATTTTGTTCCAACTATGATGGTGCATTCACCCCCGTTCCCCTGGACCACTTTGTGGTCTAAGGGATTCCTATCAGGCCTTGGGCTCTGTAAAAAGAGTTGACCAATGAAGCTTCCCTTGTTTGTACCAGGAACTCTTGCATGGTCAAGGTGGTGGAAAGAGCAGGAATAATCAGCCATTCCCTGACAGCCTTGGAACTTTCCTTACCTGAGTTGCAGCCAGTGTGGAATGCTATCATTATTACTGTACTTTAGAAAATTCCAGTAATTACTGACCCAGATTGTGTCCAAGATGGAAATTTATTGTCATCTCACAACCCTATGAATGGTGGTCTAATGCAAGGCCCTTTGAGCTCTTCTGGACTCCGGCAGGCTGCCACCAGTGTCCCTGAGTGGGACACCTTTTGGAGCTCACAGATTCTCAAGTTGGCAAAGTTCTGAGGACCATCAAGGAAAGCTGACAACAGGGCCTGGACTGAAGCCTTGCATTCCTTGAGGCTCAACCCTTGCCCGTTGAGAGATACCAAGATACTTGAAGTGGGTGCTTCACTGAACTCGCAGTAAATAGAAAGGATGGTTCTTTCCTGTCACCTTCTTGAAAAGGGACAAAGTGAAAGAGGAACATCTTGCAATTCCCAAGTTCACTGAAATACTCATCAGGGAGAGGCTGGTGAAGGCAGTCTGAATTTGATTCCTCTTGCTTAGCTGATACATGGCATACTCCTTCAGGTGCCCTTTCTCCCATCACTGCTCACTAACCAAATTTTGGGCTTTGCCATGGTTCCCACAAGTGTATCAGCGAGGGTCTGAACTGCCAGGAGCTGTCAGGCAAGAGTGGTTTAAGGAAATGGTAAGCAATACTTGTGAAACAGTTGGTGTCATCTGGGCTTCATTTGCTTTTTAAAATGGGGTTAAGAAAGGCAAATTAAGGTGAAATTCCTCACCAAGGAAAAATCAAAGCTCATCTCTTAGGGACTGAATTGCTGACCCTTAGTTTAAAATACAAAACAGAAAAAGCAACAGTTTTTCTTTTGGAATCTGTTCTTCTAATTCTAAACTGGATTCCATCCTGGTAACAGCTCTGTCATTGACTTCATCAGCTTCATGGGAGCATTCTTATGAGTAAAGTTTCACCAGGAATGCAAAAAGAATCAGGACTTAAATGTAAATTATGAGTTACGACACAGACAGTTTTGCTTTAATTATTTATAAGAAATCATTTCATTATAAATAGGTTTTTCAGTGAAATATATTGCTAGCATTACCTTGTTACTTATCCATAATTAATTAAATCATTGCAGATTTCTATGTTATTATCATTTCCATAAACTGTAAATAATTCAGAAGAAATGGTGGTTCTTTCAGGGTACTTTGTATATTCAGAGAAGGCAGAAGAGCAATCTGGACCTGAGAAGAGCAAAGTTGCTCCATCCTCAACTTTTTCACAACCACATCTTCAGAAAAACTGGGAAGGAAAGGGGCAGGGGGTGGCCAGTGAGTGGCCAAAAAAATGCTGGGTCCTGTCCCCAGCTTTGCAGGGCTTTTGTCTTGATGCTGGGCATGTCCTGGCTACTTTTCAAAATAATCAGAAGGAAGTGTAGAATCCAAGGAGTGAAGGACTTGATACACTGGTCTGCCTTTGCTCCACAGCATTTATTTACCTTCAAGAAAAGGCAAAAGTGTTTTTGCTGTCACTGCAAGTTTAATTTGCCTTTTCAAAAACAAGCAAGAAATATTGTTGAAAAATTCACACTTAAACTAACTTTAGAAATGTTTTCTAAGTTAATTTACCTGGGAAATACAATCTTTGTTCATGAATAATGAGAGAAAAACATCATGTTTCCAAGCAGAATCTCACATGTATTCTAAGACTTTGTTTATTGGTCATGACATCTCACTGTTTTATAATAAATAGGAAAGGCTGGGAGAATTTCTTGAAGCTATTTCTTACTGTTGCTGTCTCCTTAGCTGTGATGGGACTGTGTCCTAATGGGAAAGTTTTGTGAGTTCTGGGATGCAAACAATGTCAGGATCAGGGGTAGGGGTGGCTGGACACCAGTACTGGGGTGTGCTCTGTTATCCTCAAGCCCACTAGAGAGCTGGTGAAGGCAGGAACTGGGGCAAGCGTAACTGGGTCAGGCACATGGAAGTTACGATAGAATCAGTAATTGCTTCAAAGTTAAGGAAAAGAATAAGCTGGAGAAGTGAGCTGGAGTAGTGAGCTTCATTTGTATAACTGGATATGCTCTCCAAGAGGTTTTCTGTCTGTTGGCATGTCTGAGCTGCATGTGTGCACTGGCATCTCAGGAAACCATGGGGAAATCACCTGGGACTAAGACTGACCACCATATCATAGCTGGCTGAAGGGGAGCTGTGCTGGATGAAGGAGTCCTGTGGCTGGTCTTAATATCATTTCCCTACTGGAGGTGGGTGGGGAAGCACTGAAGGGCTGTGCAGGGCCAAGGCAGAGCATTTTGGCATGCACTGAGCTGGGGAGAATTGCAAGGGGGTAGCACCACCTCCATCAGGAGGCATCACGAGGTGCATGGAAAAGTATTTTCAGAGAGGGGAGGGCTGAGAAATGTCCTGCATGCAGAGAGGTGAGTGGCATCCCTGCACCCCAGGCAGCACAGGCTCCTGCCAGCACTTCCTTCCCCCCTCACTCAAAGTTAATGGAGGAAAAGAAGGGGCTGAAAGGAAAGAGCATGTGGATTGGAGCCTGTCGTGCAACCTGTGTTGTAGGAGGTGGCTATGGTGCCCCTGCATTGGCTTGACCACATGATGCATGCAGCTCTATGCCACATGCCTGGCACGTAGCTGTCTGACTTTTCCTCGGCTATAGTCACCCAGGTCACCCCAGCATGCATGTTTCTTACAGATACATGTTTAATGGCACTACCCTTGGTTATTACCAGGAGAGGGAGGTTTATTGGATGTGATCTCTGCAGGAGGCAGTTGGATGCTCATGACATCTCTTCTTCCATCCCCTGCCTGGTGCCCAGCCAGAGCTGGGTTTACTCTCCATCCCCAGAGCACTGTTAAATGTAGCCACCCCCTGGGACAGCTGGTGCCTCTTCAATACCTGTGGGACAAGCAGCAGCTCGCCAGCCCCCACACTGGCCTCCTTTTCCCCATGCTGAAGTTGCTGTACATGTACAGCAGCACAGCAGAGATGGGGACCTGGCCTTAGTGAGTCAGGAAGAGTTCTGCTCAGTAGTGCAGAAGGAAGCAGGGGCCTCTTGACGAAACAGCACGGTTCGGTTTCTCCGTCTGGCAGACAGCAACAAAACGATGTTGTTCTTGTTCTGGAGAGTTCCCCAACCATGTAAAGAGTGGCACAGGGGAAGGAGCTGCAATATGATGCCTCTCCATCTGAGTGCAGTCTGGAGAGTAAAGCTTGTGGTAGCAGCTGGGGCCATTAACTCTCTAATCTCCACCTTTTCATTACAGCAGAGTCTCTGAGCTTTGTTACACCACTTGCCTGTGGCAGTATCCTGAAGAGATGAGACTCCACTGAGATTAATAAAAAGGAAATTGTTTGTTTGAAAATTAGTGGCTCAGACATATGGAATTTTGTGCAGAGGCACATCAGTGCCCAGTGCAATGGACGCAGGAGACCTGCTTTGAAACCCAGCGCTCCTATGGACACAGCATGCTGGGGCTGCCTGCCTTCTCCCTTCCCCAGCTTCCCTGGGGAAGGCAAACCCTGCCTGGCTTTCTGGCATAGCCATGACCTATAGATCAGGCGTTTTTTGGTTGCTGGGTGCCTATCAAGTTGTTCAGATAGCTGCTTCGTGTGAGGGGGCTGCCTTGTAGTGGGGCAGGAACTGCAAACCCAGGGGCAGGAGGTTCCCCCTGCAGCAGTGCTCCAGTTTATGGGGCAGCTGAGGGGTGGCCAGAGCTGCAGTCAGCTCTGATCCTTCACTCTTTTTTTCTTTGCTACAAAAAATGATGCTCTTCATCTTGCAGGCAAGGTGCGTGCTACTGTGTGGGGCCCCATTTCTCACATATTCCCTTTTCACTCAAGAGGGTTTAGTTGCTGCCTTGTGACGTGCCAGTCTTGCTAGAACCCCATGCATGGCCCATGAGCCAGCCACAATCGTCCCAGGCTGAGCAAACCTCCAAAGGTGGGACTTGCCCGTGGTCCGTGTGGTGCTTACACTCCTGCTCGTGCAGTTGGCAGCTCAGATGCAGCCTGGCCCAGTGGGGAACTGTGTGTGTGCAGGAGCAGTGGCACAAGAGAAGTGGTGCCAAAGTGAGGCCAGGCAGGGAGAGACTGCTGTCTAAGCAGCAGTGTGAGGTAGGGCTGGTTTCACATGCTGCAAAACCTCCATGTGTTTCTTCTTCCATCACCATCCCATCATCACAGAGAATCTGTTGCAGAGGTGTGGACCCAGCATGTCCCTTGCCTGCTGGAGTTCAGAGGGGGTTCCCAGCACAGCCAGCCTGCTTTTCCGTCACCCTTCTTTTGTGTGATGTCAAAATTTTCGCTTTTTAAAGCAGATGGGAAAAACTAGGTTTAGAGGTCAATAACCCAGCTAACATGTCCATGCAGAGGCTGGTCAGCGAGGGGGGATGGAAACAGCTTCCCCCCCTGCCCTAGGGAGCCCCGGTTCCCCTCCAGGAATGGCATCACAGGCAGGAGTAAGCGAACAAGAAGAAATTGCCCTGACTTAGCAAGAGGTCATGCAGAAAGATCCATGCTGGCAGACGAGACAGTGTGCTAAAGATAACTGTTTGACAAACTATATTTACTCTCCCTTTCTGGGAGGACTTACAGGGGATTTGGAGCATTGTGCTAATATAAGCCATCCAATGCCTGCGGTGGAGGAAGCGCCTACTCCAGGCTTCTTTGAGCTTGTGTCTTTACAAGCCTTGAGAGGGGATGCTGCTGAAAATAGCCTTGTCTCCTAATTGTATTCTTGGGAATGCTAATCAGCAGGCTTGTTCTTCCCACCAGCAGCAACTGGGCAGCAATACTGTGTGATCAAATGCAGCTGCTTCCCTCCCCAGCACCACCACTTCTCTTGCCAGCAGCACTAGCTGTCCCTGCCCATCCATGTTCCTTGCTAACCGGCACGGAAGGTGACCTGTTTCAGAAGCTCCCTGAGCCAGGGAAAAGCCCATTGTCCAGGCTTTCTGGATGTTCTGGGAAACCTCCGGACTGTAGCTGGCTCTCTGCCTCCCAGAACACCCCACCTAAACAAAGGCAACGGGGTAGTGCCGGACAAAGGGACAAAAGAGAGAATCCTTCTAAACAGTCATGACTTTTCTGCTGATACTCAGTAATCTTTCCATCATACAGGAAAAGAGGCACTTGAGATTTTGAGTATGCAGTAACCATGACGAATACAGAAGTACAAAAACAGCTTTAGGCAGCTAGAAAGAACAATACCCAACAAACGAATTAGCCATCTGTACCATCTCTAGCTCCTGAAAGTAAACATAAACACAGATCCACACTGAAAAGGACTGTACTAACAATCAATCAGTTAGCTCCACCAGCCATTGGAGGCAGCAGGGGGTGAGGGGCAGCAACCAGAGGAGCAGATTTCTCCCTGCCTCCCTTCAGGTTGGGTCTCTGGGCACAAGAAAAACTCTCCTGAGGGTTGGGGAGTGAGGATCAGATCACCCGGGTACTCCCACTGTGAGTGACAGCAGGAGTGACACTGTGGAAAATCTTCACCCTGGGGGAGGGGAAGAGAATGTCCAGCATTCATATTTCAGAGACTTCCTTTCCCAAGCCCCAGCCAGTGAGGGTCTTGTGATCCTTCCTATCTCCTCTTCTTCAGGCGCAGCAGGGTGTTGGGAAGTTTATAAATACAAGCAACTGTTTGCCCTAATCCAGCTTTGACCATAGGGATAAGTAGTGCACCAGGCTCCTCTTTCCCTACTCCCAATTTATCCCTGATTGACTTGCCCATCCTGTGGCTACCATTCATAATACTCAGCTTTCTTCATTTCTTACTGATGTCTCCTTATATGCCAAACACCCACAGAGAGCTGCCTTAAAAAAAATCATCTTCTTGAGATGCAGAAGCACCAGAGGGGTGTGGGGTGGGTGGGGGCAGCAGTGCAGCCCTTTTGGGAGCTCATGCCTCTGCATGATGGGTGTGTTATTCCAGAGAAGGGTGAGGAGAAATGGGATTTGGTAATAAACTACCTCTCTGTTGTGGAAGCCTGAACTCCTCTGCAGTGTGAAGACCAAGACATTTGCCCTGTAAAGGATATCCATCATGTTCTCAAGAAAGAGAGCCCAACCCTTAGTGCTGCAAACCAGAGCTGTGTTCCTCACAGCCACCTCAGAGGTCAGTGTGCAGTGCTGCATCCCACCAGCTGGGAAAGCACAGTGATAGGACATTGTCTCCATGCACACTTCTCATGGGTCTGCTGACTGGCTTCCACTTCTGAGTCCCCTAGGCTGTCCCCACTTCTGTGACAGGTGCAAGGGCTGTGTGTGTGTGAACTGCATTGCTCACCTCAGGGGATATGAAGATGAGAAGCTATGAAAGGCATGCTTGCAAAGTCACATTGCCATCTCATTGCTGGTGAGCTCTGCATGCACAAAGGAATTTGCTGTTACTGTAAAGTTCTGCCCTAGCTGTGCTTCTTAATCACATCCCTTTGGGGAGGGCACAAGCGAGTGAAACTTGAGTTGGGGGCACAGATTAGGAGAGCAATGCAGACTGGAGGAGAAAACAAACACACCCATGAAAGGGTGGCCTAAAATCTGTCACTGTCAGAGAAAGAGCAACAGCCGCGTCTGTCTAATAGCACATACTGTTGGGGTAGGAACTCTTTACTGGTGCATGACCTTCAAGTCATTGCCAGGAATAGATTTTGGCTCAAATTTCAACCCTAAGTAAAGCATCATCTCCTGTCATGATTTGGAAGCTGAGGCATTTCAGTTTCCAGAAACAAACAAAGCTCACAGGAGGCAGCCCAATGGCCCTGGCTGCTGCAGAGCCCAGCATGGCAGCACCTCTGGAAACAGCCAGGCTCTGCACTTTGGGAATGATATAGGGGAAAGGGACTCCATGGGCTTCATTCCCCCTGCCCTTGTCTGTGCACATTGTGCCTGTGCACTGTCTAGCCCTCATTGAAGCTGATAATGCAGCTGCATCTTTTCTCCTAGTGTGTAAGAAAGAATCCTTCCAGTTCATTCAAAGCACTGAGTATTTTTAACAGTGTAATTCAGTTGTTGTCCCAGGCTCTTGCTGATGGTTTCCATACCAGAACTGCGTTTCTTTCCAAAGATTCCAAAACCCAACAGCTGAAGGGAAGCACAGTTTTTGAAGGAAGGCTTCTCTTCAATTTAGCAGAGATACACAAACAGCCTTCTATTTTCCATGGCAGCTGTTGCCTACAAACCGATTTAATCAAGTCTCCCACTTTGACGCCCTCTAATCTGTTTTATGATGGTGGCTGAGAAACATGGAGTGCTTTGCACTGAATGGAAACAGCAGCCCAGAGAGTGGAGAGCAGCGTCAGGGGTGAGGGGGACACAAACCTCCTTCCAGGTGCCCTGCTAGCCAGGTCACAGCCACCAGCCCCACCCCGGGGCACGGCTTCCCTCCTGCTTTCAGAGATGGCAGCTTTGGAAGACAACAAAGCACATCCTGTTCTGGCAGTAAGAGAAGGTCCCTGCTTCCATCAGGGGTTTCAACAGCACTTAGAAATGGGGTCCTGGCTCCCCTACCTCAGCAAACTAAGGTCTGGATTCACTTCCTCAGACCTAGCAGCCCACAGTGGGCTGCAATGACAAGGTCATAGCCACACAGAGCTTGTGTTCCTCCAGTGATCTTCACATGTGGAGGCAGACAGCATGGACACATGGCTGAGAGAGGGAAGGGGTGCAAACAATACATGAAGGCCTGTGCACACTCTGCCTCTCGCGGCCCAAAGGTTCCCAAATCAGCTTCAGGAAGAAAATGTTTTGTTAAACATCACCTGAAATGAGAGGTTTCAGTTCAATGAAAAGCCACGCCTGATACACACCCAGAAACTGGGGAACTAATATGAGAATCAGGATGATCTCTGTAGAGCATGTGCTGGTGGTGCAGGGGGAGACTACTGCTTTCATCTCCGGTACTTAAACCACTATACCTTCAGGAGCACTTTCTGTGCTTGCTTGAAATGTCACTTCAGCAGCCTCTGAGGAGTATTCACGCCTTTTGTTGGTAGCTGTGTCTGCTTGCTCTGCCTAGCAAACTCCAAATCACAGGGGGCAGTAGCCACCACAGAGGTAGGATGGCTGTCTAGCAGCCCTTCAGAAACAGAGGAGCGGAGATTATTTAGAAGGACCTGTTTAACTTTCTAAGGCCTGGCACCATTAGTTGGCTTCACCCAGGAGAGGCATATACTGCTGCTGTATAGACCCACCATTGCAACTACTTCACAGAATTACAGAATTGTTTGGGTTGGAAGGGACCCCTGGTCCATCATCCAGTCCAACCCTCCTGCCACAGCAGGGTCACCTCGAGCAGGTGACACAGGAATGCATCCAGGTAGGTTTTGAATGCTTCCAGACAAGGAGACTCCATGACTTTCCTGGGCAGCCTGTTCCAGTGCTCTGCCACCCTCAATGTAAAGAAGCTCTCCTGCATGTTGAGGTGGAACTTCTTGTGTTTCAGTTTATGGCCATTGCTCCTTGTCCTGTCACCGGGCACCACTGAAAAGAGTTTGGCACCTTCCTTTTGATAACCACCTGTGAGATATTTATATGCATTAATGAGGTCCCCTCTCAGCCTTCTCTTCTCCCACAGTCTCACCTCAAAAGACAGATGCTCCAGGACCCATCATCCTTGGCCCTCTGCTGGACCTTCTCCAGGTCCTCTTTGTGTTTCTTGTACTTGCCTCAGCTAGTCAGGCGTAGCAAGGAAATGCATATAGGAACATCAGGACAGACAGGAGAGGTTTTGCATTCACTGTGCACCGCTGTAAATGAACCCAAAGTGAGTGACAGAAGTCTCCCACACCTCATAAAAGCCCAGTGCAGCTGGATGTAAGCATGCTTCTTCCAAGTTGCAAAGAGAAAGCTGGGCAAGGAAAGCCTAGTTGTGCCTGGTCATCCTGTCATTTTCCAGTGGAAGTGGTGGTGGGCATGGATCCTATTATCTGCAGCCCTATATTTCCTGCTGGCATTAGGATGCTTAGCAAATCCTGGGATCTAATTTTCTTCCAGCAGGTAATGGATGACCATCCAGGTGAAATCCAGCATAAATAGAGCTGGGAAGAAGATGATCTGTAGGAGGAGCCTGTGGTTGGCAGGAGGTACAGTGACACTTTAAGTCCATAAATTTGACACTTTTGTTGTCAAAGCTGACAGAGCATCAGTCTGGTATAGCTAAAGGAAAGTAAGGCCTTCATAGGTTTAGGTCTAACATCCTACACAGACACAGTAATGACTGTGGTGCTTTTTATCCTTCTGAAAAAAAGCTAATGCACCTGAAATTGCCTGAGCTACTGGAGTAGAAAACCTAATGCTGCTCCTGATGCTTCAAGGGAGCCTGCTCCTGGGCATTTTTGGAGACTGAAACCCACAGCAGCCACCCGCTGTAAGTGGCCAGAAGGACCTTTTTTGTGTGTGTGGTCAGACAGGCAGGGTTCAGTTTATTGCCACATCCAACATGTATGACAGATGCCTTGCAAACCCAGGAGATAACTCCTGATGGCTAATACTCTACCTCAATTCCTGCCCAGTCATAGTCCATATCTGTACATTTAGATGAAGAGGAGCTGTGTATTTGAAGATTTTCAAATCTTATATCTCCTGCATTCGTGCCTTTTAAGAGATCCTCTCTTGCAGCCATATATATAAATAGGATAGATTTGTGCCTTCCTCAGGTCTGCCTTCTTGAGGATAAAAGAGGTGCTGTCAGGAGTACTGGGAGGGTTTCTGTGGCATGGCAAGGAAAATTCTTCAGTTTACGGATCATTACAAAGCTCCTGAAAATTAAACTATTTTTCATATGTAATGAACTGTGCATGTCCTGCACAGCAATAAAAATATTGAAAGTAGTACTAAGAGCAAATGTGGGCCATAAATACCAACTTGTATTTGTAATACTTTCATAGGGCCATTACAACTGAAATATAAATGGAGTTTTTATTTTAAACATTTAATATTAATCAAATGGTTATGAAAGTACATAACAAACATCTGTGACATACTCACGGCCTAAATAATAAAAATTAAATGGGTGATGAATTCTTGTGAAAATTTAATTTGCAAAAGAAAGAACATTGCATTAATAAGACATAATTATATCATCAAATATTTACCATTATTTGCTGGAATCAATTTTATTTTTATTTTACACAATAAAACAGTGGCTACATAAAACAGTAGGCTGGGGCCCATCCAAACACTTTTTGTCCCTCCAGGTTGAGCAGGAAATATGCTTTTAACTCAGGTTTTGCTGCTTTGTTTCACTGCTTTCCTCTAACATCTCCAAATGCTGCATTTAGAATCCTAACATCTCTTTTTTGTTACTCAGTCCACACCAGTAAACTATTTCAACCCACATCTTTATAGAGAATAAATAAAGTGGTTCCAAATTCCTTTGCAGACTTGGGTCAGTGGGTGAACAACATTGGCTGTCTGCTGGGTGCTGTCACACAGCAACCACCTTCACTTCTTCAAGGAGCACTGGTGTTTCCCACCACAGAAGCAGGGAGAAGACAAATCAAGCTGAGACTGTCAAGCTGATGTCCCCTTCCAGCCAACAGCCAGACTGAGGCTGCTGTCAGGGGTACATTTAGCAGAGGGTGACACCAACTGATGGCCATATCCCTGCACTCTGTGTTTTATTCCTAGTCATGTGCTATGGTGTATTTCCTGCCTACAGGTCTGCTGGCTGAAAGGATCAGAACCTTTCCTAAGATGCTCCTGCAGAGGTGTAGGATCTTGATGGGATTTCCATGCAAACAAGGCATGACCTGAGCATCTGGCCAGGGTCAATGAGGAAAGGACAGCTCAAGTCCGAGCATCATCCTTTTGAACCAAAGTTCTAGGTTCCAGGATGATTGTTCTTCTATCAGGTTTTGCAAGGCACAGTTGCTGCCACCCAGTTTTGTGTTGCATTTGTTTTAGACAGCCTTTGCTCAGCTCAGCCAATGCTGAGAGACTCAGAGGGTTCTTTGGGTTTTTTTAGGTTAATTTGGAAACTTCACTGATTATACACCTGCCACCATAATTTACACCTCTGAGGACTGGGTTGATTAGAGAATCAGCTTGAACGATTTATTTTATTCATTGGAGGCAGGGCTATGAGTGTGCTGCAACCTGCGACTGAACTGATATTTCCTTTAATTGTTCAGCTGGGTCCTTGGCAAGCATGAGCTGAAGCTACACAAACTCGCTCAGTAAACATTTCTGGTAGTCCGACCTTCAGCAGTCCTGCTGAGCCCAACCAATCCCGTCTTGTCTTCCAGCTACAAGCTTGTGGTTCAACACCCCCATGTGTGCACACTGCACATGGGAGCAACTTTTTGGCCGTGGATGGAGGCAAGAGGCCCTAATACCTTATGCTGAAAGCAGCAAGAGGCTGAGCATGACACAATGTGCATTACTGCCCTGTTTTCAGGGCACTGCTGTTACCCAGGTGCCACCCAGGTGGCAAGCCCATGTCTCTTGTGTCTCTTGGGGAAGAGTGCCCACTGCCCTGGTACCTAGAGAGGCCGAAGGGAAGGGAGAGCAGCAAGCAAGCAGACAGTGCTGGATAGTGCTGCTATTATTTATATTGTTAATGAGGAGTGTAATGGAATAGAAAGTACACTTTAAAATCTGTGAGCTCCTCCAGGGGGGGAAGCACAATTTGCAAGCACTTTGTAGGGCTGGAAGTTAAAGTGGTCTTGGCAAATGGGAGAAACGGTCTGAGATCAATAAACTGAAATCCAATACAAGGGAGTTCTCAGCACACACTTAGAAGGAGGACTCAAACAGAATGATGCTGTGGAGAAGCACCAAGCTGGCAGCAGCAGAGCAGGGTGGGTCTGGGTGAGTGGCAAGGCAGAAGACAGAGCTCTGGAAGAGGGAAGGGGCCAAGTGGGAGATGCCAGATGTAGGTTTGGGGAAATCACCATTTCTCCCCCATCAAGACTGAGCCAGGCGGAGAGCAGCATCCTGCTGGTCCAAGGATGATGCAGGTGAGCATGGAACAGAGACGGGCATGGTGATAGCCTGGAAGACCTGGCTTACAGGGAGAGATTGAAAGAACTGGTTTGTTCAGAATGGACAACTGGAGGGCAGATGTGGTAGCATGTCAAGTATCTAAGGATTGCCATTAGACCAACTAGTCTTCAGATAGGCAGAGAAGCTGAGCTCTTTCTCAGTCAGAGTGAGCTGGGTTACAGCTAGAGATAAACATGCTGTAACAAGTGAGGTGAGCCCTGGCTGAGGGCTGCTCCTGTCACCAAAGATATTTTCAAAAGGTTAAACACATATTAGTTGGGGATATCAGCTAGAAAGAGAGGGAAGGGGAGGGGAAGAGGAACTGGATGGTCTCTTGAGCCATACATGTCCACGACTGCAGTGATTCAAATTGGGGCAGTGCCCAAAATGTGTCTGGTGAATTCCACACATGCCCAGGGTGACTCCTAGTGTTGTCCTAAAATGGTACTTGATTTTAGCAGAGAGGTCACACCTCCTATAAAACGTGATATTTAGGGTATCAACAGCATTTGTATCCCCAAAAGCGTAGGCCAGATTTTTCATACTTGAGATTATTTTCTGCAACTCTACATCAAGCCTGGCTGAGATTTACACTCAGATCAAAGTTTCTCTACTGGCATGACCACAATGCTGGCAGTGCCAAAGCTAACATATAAGACAAATTATATGATAAGTCACATGAAATATTGTTTCATCTATATCCAACACTAAAACTGTAAGATGTAGAACAGTAACCTCCTTCCTCGAAAATAAAATGAGAAGTGCCAAAAAAGAGGTGCCAGGAAGAAAGCAGAAGCAATTCGACATTGTGCTGGGCATTAGCTTAACTAGGAAATGGGGGCGAGGTTAAGCTGAGTGAAGCTGATGTGCAGAATAGTTCAAATTAGCCAGTGATATAATTTAAAAAAGGCTGCTGTTTCAGGCATGGTCTGGTTAATCATCATGAGGATTAGGTACAATAGACTCAGGGATGTTGGAGAAAGAAAGCTGCATCTAGATTAGAAAAGAAAATGTTTTCAGGTGTTGTAATTTCAGGTTCAGCTAAATTCACTCACTTTTTCTACCCTTCTTTGTAGATGTGCCCTATAGGACCTTCAGCAGCCTGAGCTGTGCTGTGTTGGATAATCTCCGTCTTCTCCCCCTGAAGATGGATCAGAAGTAGCATACATACATCAGTACATTTCACTATTTATTATATATTTAAAGAGTCAGATCTTCTGGTAGGAAAGGTAGGTCAAACAGAGAAAACAGTACACACCGTGATCGCATGGAGGAAAAAAACAAACCAAAAAGAAAATCAGGTTTTGCTACCAGTTGTCCTTGCTTGTAAGCCCACTTTGCCTGCCACTAGGTGGTAACTCCCTGGCTTGCTCGTGTTTCTTGTCATCCGCCATGGCCCCTGTGCTATTTCTTGCTCTGTTTCCCCAGTTGGCTGGGTTGTGCGCCAGTGCCTTTTATGGCAGGGCAGGCGAGGCCAGGTTTTCAGCTGTGCCCCCAGCCCCTTGCTGCTGTCCCCGGCCTGCCCGTGCTCCTGGGACAGGCACTGGGGCACAGGGAGGGTATATTTAGCTCACCAAAGAGGAGGGCTGCAGCATGACATCAGCCTGGCTGGCTCCTCACAGCCAGGCCACGCTCCACGGCCTGCCCTGCACCCTTGGCACCGGTGCCTGGCGCCGCCCCGGTCACCGCTCCCGCTCCGGCCTGCTGACGCAGGATCCGGCCAAACTGCGAAAACAAATGGCTGAGTGCCCACATGCTCTGCTGTGCACAGGGCAATAGCCAGGGCAAGCCCTGTCACTCACCCGTCGCTGTTTTGGCAGCCCTGGTAGGTATCAGCACGGGCTGGGAATTTCAGTCCCTGCCTATCTCCAGTGGCAGGCCCTGGTGCCCCTGACACGCTCTGGCTGAGCGTGGCATTTATCGATAGTTATTTGGGGCTGGGAGCGGGCTCAGAGTTCTGCAGTCACAAGGAGCACACATTCCTCTGGGTTTATCCTTCTGACTTCACTGTGAGCAGCATGACAGGAATAGTGATTCCAGCCTCTCTGGTGTGGTGAGCTCCAGGCACCCACCCCTTGGCGCAAGGCAGATGAGCCCCAGCTCGTTTCAACTCCCCAGGCTGGAGGTTTCCCCCTCTGTTTGGCAGCCAGGAGTGATGTCTGACAACCAGAATTTTTTCCCTGCCTGGAATCAGGGCTTCAGCAGATGTTTTGGGTATCTACTGGTCCTTAACTGGCCCTTCCAAAGGAGCTGAACACAGGCAGTGAAACGTACACTTTGTATTTTTGAGATTAATGAGGCTTCATTCACATGTGACACAGATGGCCGGATTTTTGGCAGTGCCGGGCACCTATGCCTACTACCACATTCACTCAGAACATGCTGGCATGCAGAGGTCTGGAAAATTAGGCCATGTTTCTCCAGTGCAAAAGGCTTGTTGATGTGTGGGTTATCAAATGTGTAAAATTATTTTCGCTCTGCTTCTTAATAACAATAAAAGGATGAGTCATAATTACTTTCTGAGAATATTAAAATTCTAGACATGATGCATCTTACACTGTACAGTGAATCTCTACAGCACAATGCATTAAATGCTTTCCTTTATTACAGAATAGTGATGTCTATTAACTCCTCAGCTCAAGTTTCACAGCAGTATTTATAATTCACATCCATAATAACATTTTCCCATTTAGCAGTCTGGGGCAGGTGCCACAATGTGTTGTACAGCACGGGTGCAAATAATGAGATGGGGTGATGTCACTGTATAATATTCCTCCTAAGGGAGCTAAAAATACTCTCTCCCTCTTTCTCACCTTTCATCATCGCCTGCTTCTTCCTGCCTGATGCTTTTGCACCTGTTTCCATGGTAACAGCTTCTATTGTAGCCCAGACCCTCATGCAGATGTTGTCATTGATCCAACACCTTGCGGCAGCTTTGATGGCGCATTGTCTTCTTGTTTCCCACTCTCTTGTCTCTGTTCTCCCCCGGAAAGGATGGGTTGGGGATGCTTCCTCCTGCTCAGGGCCTTTGATCTGAAGGAGAAGGGAGAAAGTTATTGATTCAGCTTTATTACCAATTGTAATCCTCCCTGGAGGGCTTTCTGAGAGCTAAAATAATATGCCACGGGATATATAATATGCCATGGAACCAGTTACAGGTTTGCTTGTGTGGTTGTTAAAATGGGTGCCTTAAAAAAACCCCACCCAATAGAGGAATCAAGAATGTTTAGCATTGGGAGACCATAATTAAAACCTCTTTCTGACAGGGCATGGAAAACTGCTTTGCTGGGGGATGCTGCTGCTCTACTGCTTGAACAGTCTGATCAGAGGGGTTTTTTTTGTTTGTTTTTTTGGGGTTTTTTTGCCATTTTCTTTCTTCTGCTTTTTTTCCCTTGCTAAGTGCCCAGGGAAGTTTCCACACTTTGGCTGTGTTCATTGTTCAGGCTCTCCCCACCCAGGGTTGTCACTCCAGCTTGGCTTGAAGGGAAAGGGAGGCAAGCAGCAGAGCTGTGCTAGAAAAGCTGCACCATGGATTACTGCTGAAATGAAATGTAGCTGTAAGGGAAAAAAGCAAAGAACAAGGAAATTCTGCTTAATCACCTATTGTCTGAAGTTGTTTTGCATTCTTCACCTGTCACTCCTTGCTGGAGTCAGACATTTTTCTCCTGATGATGGGAACCTGACAGACGAGTGGTAATGAATGTGTAACAGAAAACCTGGGATTTTGCATCTGCATTATTTATTCATCTAAAGCAAGAACTGCTCTATATTTAGTGTATGATGTCAGCACCTTGTTTGCATCCTTAGAAATTGGCAGGGAGCCACATCTCACATGACATATGAAATCACTGATAAATGCTTCTTTTCACTGAAAGAAAAACAGCTTAATAAATGCGGCTCTCTTCTGCTTTCATCTCTTCCCTCCCCACCACGCTCCCTTCCCCTTCTGGGATTTGTCTCTCCGTGGCAGAGCTCAGCAGCATCTGTGAAGTGGAAATGAGCAGGCAGTACTGAAGATCAAAATGAGGCCGTGGGTAAGCTCGGGAAGCTGCTGCCCTCCCAAGCCCCCCTCTGCTCCCCCCTTCCAAGTCCTGGGGCTCTGCCAAAGAACTAGCCAAGCTGGGCGGAAAGGAAAAAAGGGAGAGAGGGAGAGAGGGAGAGCCTCCTCCTCCACCCAGCACAGGCTTTGTGGCGATGCTGGTATTCCTGGTATGTAATGAGTTTCAGTCGGGTTGTAGCAGGCAGGGAGCAGGGGATAGGCAGGGGTCCCACGTGCATTGCTCAGTGCAGAAATGGCACTGTGACCAATACCAGTAGTTTTCTGCCTTGAACACATCTTTGGTGCAAGTATCCAGCAACAAGATCTCACATTTGCGCTCTCATAGGGGAAACGCAGCCAGGGCACTTTCCTGGCATTGCTGCGAAGCCAAAGGCTGGGAAAAAATAGCAAGTTTTATGTATAAAAATATAGGTTTAAGTGCCAGAACTTCATCTGCCATTACCTGGCAGGGCTCCACTGAATTTCCATGCACCAGTTCAGGCCATTTCAGGGTCTGATTCTTTATTCAAACATGGTGCAAGTCAGGAGGGTAAAGAAGATCAGTGCAGTTCCTAGCTCACAGGGTCATTTCCATCCCAACACTTTAGGGCTAGTTTTCCAAAGCTGGCAGGTGCCATGGTTCCACAGCCTATCTTGGCTTTCCATAGCAGCAGTGATAAGACCTGTAGGGAGCTGCAAATGTAGCATCAAGAGATCCCAAGGTTACAGTTTGGGGCTTGAGTGGGAGGCTGCCTCAGATAAAGAGCACAGCTTGCCGTGGGGCCACTGTCCTCAGCAGTACCAAGTGATACATGAGAAATAAATTTTAAATGTCTGGCTGACCCATAGAAACAATCAGACTGTTTACTTTGGGAAGGAGTTCTTGCAGTGAACAAAAGCAGTTAGTGTGAAGGCAAAGATCTCTCCCCAGCATTTCCCTGCCAGGGTTTAACATCACTGCTGCTGATGCAGACCCAGTAAGAAGCAGAAGAGGGAAGACAGCCTTGCTGCAGAGCTGCTATGCTGCAGATGAATGACTTTTCCTATTAAACAAACCCATTCAAGCTTCCGCTACACAGCCATTTACTTGATGTGTTTGAACAATAATGAACCAGGATTAAAAAAACCTGCCCCTGAGAAATCCAGGCTGCTTCAGCAAATGGGATCAAATAAAGTTGGTAGTATCATGTGGTCTGGTAATATTCAGAAATGACATCAATGTATCCTGAGCTTATTCAAACCAGCATTTTGCTTTGGTTTGTTGAATAGGGCGACCTGCAGGTTAAGCATCAGAGAAACATTTGGGAGGAATTTAACAGAGAAAGGTGGGAACAGAGCACAAAAGGAAATTCTTTCAAGAACTTTAGCATAAAACATCCTCCATAAATGAATATGTGAGACAAGGTTTTAGATGAGACAGTTGTCCTACCAGGAAAAACATCATGAAGCTATTACACAGAAACTTGTTTAAAAAAAAAAAGTCAGCCAATGCCACAAGATGATATCTCAGTAGTCCCAGATGTTCTGTGTTCTGGGAAAAAGGAGGGAAGATTACTTTCAGAAATTCACCCTGTGTTGGCAGGATACTGAAGCAAACTTGGAGTGAGTTTGTAAAATATAGAAAGATGCTGCTCCTTGGAGTAATGTAGGCAGCATCTATAAATAGCTAGCCGTCATTTCAAAAGGCTGAATGAAGCCTGATGGCCCATACTTAGCAGGAAACAGTACAATGGCTGCCATGGGTCTGGGAATTAGTAAATCTGCATTTATTCCTGATCATGTAATGCATTTTTTATGTGATATTGGGAGATCCCAATAGGTGTCTGCCTCCATTCCTCTCAGTAACACTGGAAGATCACTTCCTCCTTTCTGTCATGGTCATGATCCTTGCTTGTTAAAAACTGAGGGCTTGGGTGCTCACTTGCTGTACCTCCACCAGCTTGCTCAGTGTGAGATATTTTGCTGCCTGTTTGGGCTCCAGCCATAGCCATGTGGCTAGTTGAGGACGGTTGCCTATACCTAGACCAAATCTTGCAGAATTGTAACTCTCCATTAATACTCTGGAAATCTGCAAAAAGCTCATCTCACTGGTGCCTGGACAACATTTTTTGTAGCAGTGTTATAGCTGAGAGACCGTGGCAGAAATGTGGGGAAGGGAAGAGGAGCCCCACTGATGAGCTTAAGCTCTTCAGCCTCCCAACAGGATAGCTGAGGACTTGTGTCTGCTGTCACCCCTGGCACAAGCAGCCATCTCCCAGGGAGTCACAGTCAGCGCAGTCCTAACTGCAGGTAAGGCAGGTGGCAAGGGGAAGCCCCAGGTGAGAATGGTGAAGCAGATTTTTAACACATTACCCCCAAAATGCCCGTTATGATCCGACCTCGCTTCCTTTGAGAGTGGTAAGTATGGCTGAGACAGAGAGCTCTCCCTGCTTGTTCCTGGTCATCTTAAAAGTCACACGTGCAAGGGAAAACACAAGAACTGCCTGGGACGCAGCAGGGATGAAGAGCTTTAACCTGCACCTGGAGGTATGGGAGGCGTCCTGGGGGGGTCTGGACCTGATCTAATGCAGCTTGCACTGTCAAGTTTCCTACCACTGGCTGTAGGCTAACAAGACAGCTATGTGACATGCAGACACAGCACTCAAACACCTAAGCCAGTTTTGCGTCACACCTTTCATTATTTTGGGAGGTGTTTCCATAGAAGTTCTCATTTCAGTGTATTAGTCCCCTGTTTCACTGCAGCTGATCTTCTGAATGTGACTTCGGCATCATTTAGCAGCCAAGAAAATGAAGTGAGAGAAGGCTGTATTGACACCAGGGATAGCAGGGACACTGTCATGCGGCCCTATGCAGATGAAGGTCCACTGCGGGGGGAGCTAAGTCAGGAAAGCTGTGATTACTTTCTTCCCCCTCTGGTGAAAGCTGGGAGATTACTTGCAAAGCTTTGCTCATGAGCAGAGGTGACAGAGAGGGTGTCCAGCAGATACAGCCTTTGTACCTTTTCAGCAGATCCCTGGAGCATGAAACTGCTCTTTTCAGGCTGAAGCCGTCAGGAAGGCCATCTTATGCTTGCCATTTTTGATGAGAGGATTTAAGGGCCATCCAGCAGAGGACTATCTCTAAACCCACAAGCAATCAATTTGTTTTGATGCTCTGAAATTGCTGTGCTAAACCAAGAAAGATGGATAAAACGATAGGACATCAGCAACAGAGTTGGGTGGTTAAGCCAGATACACTGAGTCTCTCTCTGTGACATAACCTTTCTGGTACATACCTTTCTCTTTGGCCCACAGCAGTTGCTTTTCAAGGCCTGCTAATGTGGATCAGTGATAGAGCAATTCTCTCACAGAGGGTCAAAAACACTTCTCATATATTTCCACACATTTTTTAACATAGCAATAACCTGTGTCTTTACTTTTCAAGCAAAAGGCAACTTGCTTTGGTTATTTATCTTCATCTAGTATGAAGATAAATAGTGAAGCTGTAAATGAGAAAAGTATCTGCATATCCTTTAAGTTCCTAAACCAAAAGCATTTAATAAGAAATAAGCCATTAGTGACCTGCCATTCCTTTGCATCCAGAACAATTTCCAGCTGAAACCCTGGCAATAATGGAATGATTCAAAGCTCTCAGACTTTTAATGAAGGTTTTCTCAGAATATCTAGTCAGATGGATTTCACAAGTGCACTCTGCCATCAGACAAATATGATATACATTAGATTCACCTTTACCCATAAACCACTTGAATGAGGCTTCATCAAAGAAAGTATGCTTTTCATCATGCTTTTTACTGGCAATAGAGCTGTGCCCAGAAGCACTCTGTGCTAAGTCTTTTTCTTGTAAATACCCACAGGCTTAGTGCTCATCCTCCCTCATTCAGAACCTGGTGGGTGTGTAGGAAGGGGAACAACAGATTCACACAGTTGTTGGTTCTGGTAGCTGGGGAGTCTTCCTTATGCTGAGCTAGGGAAGAGAAACGCCTTCTTCCCCCACGTTTTTGGAGCTCAGCCTTAATTACAAATGTGATGTCCTTCAATGTAATCAGTTATTCCCTTGTTCTGAGCTCTCCTAAGTGCCTGATTGACCTTCACTGTCCCTCCAGCTCTTTGTCCCTCCTGGCAACAGATAAGATAAACCCTGTCAATGTGTTGGAGAGCTCTAACAGATCTTTCCTGTGTACATTATGTTGTGATTGTTCCCTGACACTGTGTTGCCCGCTTGTCCAACTTTGTCTCTGATTGATGGGAGCTAGGAGAGGTTGTTTTAACAGACATGGCAGCCCGGTGCCATGGGGAAAGACAGGGTCAACTTAGGCTTACTGGTGTAAGAAATGAAGGATGAAGCAGTCACCTTCTGCATCTTTACTGCATGCGATGTTTCATGTGCTTTTCCCTATATCTTGCCTGCCGGGGAACAAAGAAGGTGTAATAGGACCTGCCAGAATTTCCTTCCCTTTCTCCTTTGCCTTTCTCTCAGCCTCATCTCATCTGCCTTCCCTGTGCTTTCCTGCTGTTGTCCTTCTCGTACCTCTTCCTTAGCTCTTTCCTAATTAAGACCTTAAACCCCATCTCTTTTCACACTAATCATGCCACTACTGTCTTATTTGCAAATTCTTTTTTGTCCCTTCTGCTTCCTTGTTCCTTTTATTGCCTTTATTGTCTCTCTTGAGATAGCCCTTCAGGTCAAGGACTGCCCCACGGTTCAAACCTGTGCAATGCCTTGCCAAGTGTTGCTCCAGTTCTGCTTGGCCACAGCAGACAATAGAAACCTCACATGCATCCCAACACTATAAAGCTCATGAGCTCCACTTTGCAGACTGAAGTCTCCTACTGATGATGGACTTTGTTACCTGGTGGAGCAGGGAAGCAAGCTGTTTGTGGCGTGCTTTGTGACTGCTTGGCAGGAGCCTTTCCTTCCTGCTGCCAGCTAGGAATGAGGTTAGGTGTTCATTTCCAGGACCATCTGATGGGCGCCCCTTCACAACCCAACGATCAAACCAAACTCCAAAGAGTAGTGCAGTTGCTGAGCTCCTGGAAGCAGCTGTAGGAGAACATGTTGTTAGTTTGTCTACTAAATGGAGTGACCTGTGCAGTGCAGTGAGGAAGGGGACAGATCTGGTGGGGTGTGTGGAGGTGCCTGGATCCTCACAATCAAGGAGTGTTGCCTGAGTATTCCCTCAGCCTCCTAAGGGAAGCCAAGAGGGGAGCAGCTAGCTGGAGGCATGTGGCAGGGTGGGCAAGGGCTGGGAGACCCTGACAGCAGTGAGGGGAATGAGGGAGTGGCTTTATGCAGCTGATTAGCTGTTCTTCTCTGCTGTTTCCCGACTCTGTAAGATCCTTAACCCTTGAAGTGGAAACAGTGATACAGGATTGGGCAGCAGCTACCTAATTTTCTCCTGGGGCTCTTGCACAACACCTACAGCTGGTGGGGTGAGGCTTCCCTGAACCAGAAGCTGTGCTGATACACTGTTCTGTCTGACAGGGAGTGGGCAGACTGAGGGAGTGAGCTGCTGGCTAGGTCACTTCTGTCCCAGGTTTTTAGTTTGGGAAATCTGGTCACTCTGTGCTTGCACCTGTGGGTGAAGGAGGACTCTTGTTCTCGCTGCCAAATAACAGACTGCTGCCTCAATACTCCAGAAGCACCCAAGACATTATGGTGACAAAGACAGGAAAGGTGCCAGCAACAAGACTGGAATACTGCAGGATGTTTTGGGGCTGCTCAGCAGCACAGGTGAAACCAAGTCTTCCCATCTGGAGGCTGAGGAGACAGGACCACTATGGCCATGGGACAAGGGGAAGGGCAGAGCTGGAAGGAGGAGATGTCTGGCAGGACCCAAGTGTCCTAGAGTTTCATCCCCTCAGCAGGCTAGCCACATCCTCCTCAGCCTGGCCTCTGAGTGGTGGCAGCAGCAAGCCCAGCTCTCCAGGTCTGTGGAGCAGACAGAATAGCTGGTGGGGACATGGCTGCTTTGGTGCCCTGGGTCATCTGAGCCTCTGGCTAAGGGGCAGCAAAGCAATACCTACATCAGGCAAAAGCCTGGCCTGAGAAAGACCAGCTGCTCCATCACTAGCACTGTGCAGCTGGCTCCCGTGCCAGAAACCAGGATTGTGCCATCTGTTTGGCCCAGGGCAGCACAGGCAGCTATGCTGCTCTCTGACACCCTGCACAGCCTTTGGGATCAGTGCTGCTGAACTCGTGGGGAAACCTCGAGTGTGGGCACAACCTTGCACACTGGGTGCAATGAATGGGGCCAAGCAGGGATGGCACAAGCAGTGGGCTTGCAGCAGCAAGACTATTGTGTTTCCCTGGTCTGCTGGCTTTCCTCTCCTTGTATCCAGGCTTTGGAGATCACTGGGGTTCACTCACACTGGGAGCCATGTGAGCACTGGGCTGTGACTGCTCTCCTGCTCTTGGGCTGTGGCAGACTGACACCTACTGTGACCTCCTCACCCCATGCCCTTGGCACAGCTCCTGGCATCAGATATCCCAGCTTTGCATAGTTGCAACTCCTACTGACTTGGGTCAGAGTTTACCTTGAGGGCCTAGAGCAGTGGCACTGCTCGAGGCTGTTGTGTGATGAGAGTGACTCACCCCTCCTGCTCCCTGCCTTCGCTTTCTCCTACAAAACAGGCAAGGCCTGGGCTTGTCCCTGTTCCCATCCCCTTATCTTGCTTTCCACACAGCCTGAGCAAGCAGACTTGTGAAGAGTGGCCTTGAAAGGACCAGGTCCATGCGTATTTGCTAGGCTTCTCTTCTGTTTAGTGGACCCTGAAATAAAGGAAAAGGCTTTTTTTCTAGTCATTGAAATCCATTCTCCCCTGTCAGTTGCAGAGACAGCTGTGGGAAAAGCAAGAATTTTTACCTATGTCTCATTTTGGAGAGGGCTTGCCTGTCTCACACCTGGGTGACTCCCTGCTCTCTGTACCTCTGCTGCCCAGGACACGCAGGGTTCCAGATACCGCGGTGCATCTGTCTCCCTCCTCCTAACAGCCTGTCACAGCAGAACTCACTCGCCATCACTGAGATTTAGCTATTTCCCTCAAGGCTCTGGTCAGCATCAGATATGCACATGTGCAACATCCATTTAAATCCATAATAAATGTGCACACACATTTTGTGTGGTGACTGGCCCCCTGACTCACACAAAAATGTATTTTAAATGGGCTTGGAGGATTTGGGCTGTCATTAAATTTCAAGGAACAAGGTCCACTCCTGTATTCCTGTGCACCAGGGACCTGGGGATGTACATACTGTGAAAGACCAAACTCACACCGCCCTTGCTGCAACCCCCCTCCTCAGCCACCTCCCCGGAATGAAGAAACAGGAGACTCCAGCACTTTCCTGGTGGCGTAGACTTCCTGTTGCAATCCTCCTCTCCCTCGCCAGCACAGTGAAATCTGCTTAGCCTTTACTTTCTCACACATGTTTCAGATGTGCAGGGGTGTGATTGTAAACAATGTCATCGGCCGTGCCAGAGCTGTCTGCTCCTGCCGTGCTCCCTTCCCAGCACCCCAGGGGTTCCCGTAACAGGGCGTAAAGCAAACAAAGCAAAACAGTAATCTGCTGTTCCAAGGGCATTTTTTTGTTTTTAGAAAATGTTAATGATAGGTTATGTGATTACCCTAGGTTTGGCTCCACTTACTCTTTATTAAGCACATCTGGTATTTAGTAACAGTGTAAGTAGCAGGAGTTTTTCTGGCACACAAATGAGATTATCCAACGTTGCCATGCAGTATGGAAACTCCTCAGGGAAGCCAGCGAACTGCGCGGAGATACAAGACTTTCTTTTTGGCTGGGCATACAGCCAGAATAGCTAAAAAATGTGAATTGGCACAGAGCTCTTGCCACGCAAACACTTCTGGAAATTTCTGTGTTCAGGCCTGCCAAATCCTTCCTATGTAACATGAGTTTCTGTCTTCCTCAGCAGCCCGTCTGAAGCCCGAGCTCTCCTGTATGCTTTAAAAAGGAAAAATGAAAAAAAAGCTCCTAGGCAATCTTTCAGTCCTGTTTCCAGCATGCCACTGCCAAGCTAACAATTTCACCGAATTAGGGGGAATTTCCTAAAACATTTCTTTGGGCTACATTGAGTGCAACATGTGGGAGACAACTGTGTTTCCTGGAGAAGAAAGGAGAGCTGTCTCACTCGTGGAGACTGCCTAATGTCTAGCAGGAGAAAAACAACCAGCCATGACAAGAAAATGTTTTTTAAAACTTGGCTCGAGAAGCAGGTTTTATTTATTTTGAATGCCTTTTCCAGTCTGGTCAATGTAGTGTATGAAGAGAGGGTTGGTGGAGGGAAGCTGGTGTTTTTGTTAGGGCCCAGGGCTTGGAGTCAGGAGGTCTGGGCTCTATTTCTGGCTCTGCTGTAGCCTTCCTGTGGGACTTGGGTGAAGCTCTTGGAGGTGAGTTGTTCCAGTCTCTGGGCTTCTCGATGCATTTAATGGGGGTATTGTTTGCTGGTTTCATATGTGTTCGTGTGAACTCGGCTCTGTGGCCAAAATTATTAATCCTCTGCGTTTCTTAAGGAAAGAACTGGGAAGGATATGAAGCAGAAAAGCAAATGTTTGTTTGTTGCTTGACTGTGCTTGGCTGCTGCTGTTGCAAGATGCTGGCCTTTGGATCTTTAAACTTGGTTGCTTTGTGTCTAGGGATCTTTGTGGGTGTTCCTGACAAACCCCTGTCAGTTTTGCCTCTCCCACCCCTAACAATGGGATGCATGCATTTATACTGAAATTTTGTTGACTTAGTGATGGTACCCTTGGGAAGGAGTTAGTCCAGGCAGTTTCTAGACTTTTTCGCTGTGAAGAGAGAATTTAGTGTGAAGGCTGGCCATGAGCAGAGCGGATTCATCACAGCAACTCACAGGCACATTGTGCACTGTTTCTACATGGTCAGTGACCAGTTCTAGCTCCTGAGTTGCTCATGGCTGTCCTTCCTGCGGATCAGATGGCAGTGCAGCAGGGATCTACCTGGGTAAAGCTCAGGAAGGGAGTGCAAAAGTACCCTAACAGGCACTGCTGGCTGCTGTCTGGTGGCTCAGCTGTCCTCTGCGATGAACTTCTGATGCAATTTCCAGCCACAGAAAGAACATCTCATCCAAAGAGCTGACGTGACTCCAAGCTGCATACCAACATAAGTGGAAAGGGGGATCTGGCTCTGCTACTGCATGCTTTTGGCCACAGTAACCCTCCCCACTTCCAAGAGGGACAAGGGAAGGGGCAAGCAGCAGCCCTTGATCTGTGCAGCACCCACAACATTCTTTGGGAAAGTGGGGAAGGATTAGTAACAATGACAAAACAGGCATAGTTATGCAAAGGAAAAACAGATAAGCTTGGGATTTTCCTGTCTTCTGACCCACCCTCTGATAAGCCAAACTAATAACTCTCCTTGGGTTAGCTTGTGCACAAGCAGAACTTCTTTTCAGCCCAGTCTTGCTTCTGTAAACATCACTCCCATGGCTGTGGCTCCTGAGGCTGTAGTGACATCCATAGCTTGTCAATGACGTTTTGCTGAGTAGCTAGTGAGCAAGGATACAGGAAGTTTGCAGGGCAGTGGGGTATGAGGGACACATACTGTAAGAAGGGGAAGGACTCCAAGAACTGGGAATAAGAATGTGTAAGATTCAAGGTGAAAGAACTTAATTTCCTCAGGGATGTAGATATGAAAGGAGAGAAAACATCAGTCAGGGGGAAGTGAAGTGGAGAGAAGTGGAGACCTAAAGAGCCAGACCAAAGAAACTGAGGATGACAGTGGCCAGGAATGAATGACCAGAGAAAAAATGAGAGAAGTAAGTAAAACCATAGCGTAAAGAAAAGGCGTGACATAATGAACAAGAGAAGAAAATTGTTTTTAGAAGAGGGAATGCAAACCAGGACAGGAGAGAATTGTGTGGAGAAAACAGAAAAAGTCAGAGGTGGAAGGAGGAATAATAAGACAGAGACATAGGAGAAAGCAGGTGAAACAAAGAGCCTCATACTGTTCTTAGGTTAATGAAGTTTCTTTTTACTAGTTCAGCATTGTGTTGCAATGTCCCAAGAGGCATTATGTTTTGTGGCTCTTTTGACCACTTATGGCTAATTATTCTGGGTTCCATGACTAAGTAATTAGAAGAAAAGGAAAAGAGCCTAGAAGTCACCCGGATGTGTCATAAGGCTTTGTCTGAAGGACTGCTCCCCTCAGAGGGAATTGTTTCTAGAAAATAGCTGGGATGCTGGCATCCCCAGTGTACATGTGGCTGGCCTCTGTGTCGCCTGGGTAAGCTGTATGGGCTCAAAGATTTCTGAACCCTTCCCACCCACTTTGCTGCAAGTTACTCTGTTCTGCTTGGGAGGGATGATCAGGAAGGGAGGATCCTAGCAGAATCCTCTTGCCAGCATGTCTCAAAGCTAGCTCTGATCCTGCAGGATTTGACCAATATGTGTTGAAAGTGGAGCAACTCAGAGTGCCGGGTGGCTTGGTCCTAGTCCCCAGTCAATGGGAAGTGACAAAAGCTGGAGCAGACTGTAGATTTCTCTTCTGATCTAACACTCCTTTTCTTTACATGCTTTGCTCACGTTAACTTGGGGCTTTTAATTTACTTAACATAAATGTTTTGCATTCACTTTTTTTTTTTCAATTCCTGCATTCACTAAGGAACCTGAAGCCTGGGAGTAAACATCAAAGGAGAGCTTTTTCTCTGGAATTATATAATCTCTGTTATGAATATGGTAATTAAACAACACCTTACAGTAAAGGGGGAGAACATCTTAGTTAATATAAGCAAGACATGTAACTGCACTGGGTGTCTTAAATCCCAGTTTCATCTAAAAACAAAAATCTGCACTAAAAAGCATTCTGTGCTGGAGCAGGACATCATAGCCATGTGCAGCCAAGCACTGAACAAGCACAAACTTACTAGGCTGGTTCAGATATGTTTGACACATTCTGGCAGACACTGAACCGATTCAGGTAATGTCTGTCCTCCATCCAGTCAGCATAAAACTGGCATAAACACCACATCGTGTGCTCTGACTAATTCAACAGAAACATACTGATGTATGCTTATGCCAGATACAGATCCAGTACACACACAGGAGGTGCTCCTGCAGTGCCAAAATCTCATATTAATGAAGCTGGAAGCAGAGCCACGTGCATTAGCTGCATGTTTTGAATTCTTAGGAGTGGCAGCCGTTCATGGCAGGGGGCTTTTTCAGAACAATCATAAAAGGACTTTTTTTTTTTTTGTCCAGGGTGACAAAATTGTTTCCTTTGTTTCCAATAATCTCAGCATTTGAAAATACTGAATTGGTCCTTTTGTTTGCTGCGTCCATTTATTGCAGATTGTAGTCTCAGTGCAGCTCATGTTAGGATGACCAGTCCCCCTGCCTTCCATCACACAATTATGCCAGTCTGTTTAAAGATGCTGACCAAGCATTATGCTGACTACCTTGCCATGAAAGCAGTTTGCCATACCAGAACTGTTGCTTAAAATCAAACATTTAAATCATTTGAGACTGAAATAAATAACTTGGTCAATTGAAACACTCCCCTTGGTTTTTCTTGATGTATGTATCCCAGCGATGTGCCACCACGGCCCTCAGTATTTTCTTGTTAAAGTTTCATGAATAAATTGGAGAAAAGCTTAGAATAATTTCTTTACCTATGAGGAAAATCACAGACTATTAACATTATGCTTCACCATCCCTGCTAGAGATGATTTATTCCTGGGGTTCGTAAAACATTCTTGAAAGAGTAAAATTTTTGCCTTGTGGCTGCAGCATATTGCACCAAATGTTGGACACTTTCAAAACAATTTCCTGAGAGAACATGAAAGGTAGATTGGGATCCAAAGGGACACATTTTTCTCCTTTTCTTTCATATTCCCAGGGCACCTTCCCACTTCTGTAGGAAATGCAGTGCAGAAGACTAATCTTGGTCGACTAAAAGGAGCACTTTTTCTCATTTCAAAGAGGAAAGCAAGTCTCAAAAATTGAAGCTAAACCTGGTAACTGTAATAATGCTTGGCACTTACATGCAGGTTTTCATCTTCTAGCCGCTTTACATTAAGCAATGAATCCTCAGGACTTCCCTGTGGAGTAGGTAGCTGAGTATTATTAGCCCCCTTCTGCAAATGGGAAAACCGAGGCAGAGATATTAAGTACCTTGCCTAAAGCCAGTGGGGCATTCTGTTTTAGAGTTGGGATCAGAGGTTAGAAGTTCTTGTGCTTTCAATTCCCGTACCTATTGTGTCACTTAAGTACAGAGCCATAATTGAATATTGTAATGACCCAGGGGTGAAGTGATTCCAGCTACTCAGATCCGAGCATGGCTCCTCTGATGGTCAGAGACTCAGCGGTGCAGTTGCACACAGCCGGACAGAGCACGAGTGCCTAATGGGTAGGATAAAGAAGTGTCATTCTCTTTGGCCTCCTCCAGCTTACCACTGGGCAATGTTCACCAGGCCAGGCCTCAGCTCAGCTCTTCAGCCAGCTGTGCCTTCACTTTAAGGCATAAGGCCAAATGTTCACCTTTGATGGATGTCCTGCCACTAGGAAATGCATCTTCAAAGGCAGATGCTGCTGTTAAGACCAAGGTTATTGTTCATCTACTTTTATGTGACACTTGTTACAACAGAACAGACAAGTCCCTTTCTAGCTAATTCATGCTTGTGCAGCAGTCTGAGAAGAAACCCAGGCCCCTGTGCTCTAGGCTAAAGCAGATTCTCCTTTGCCTTTAGGAAAAGAATTTTTGTGTTCTGTGGTCCTCACATCACCTGAATGGGAGAACAGGCCCTGCTTTTCACAGGGCTGCTAGGAGGGTTCACAGATCTCAGCCTTGCCCCTGACCAGTGTTTGTGCCTTAGACAGGGAACAACATATCAAAAAAGAGAGTATAACATGAAAACCATGAGGAAAATTACCATCAATTTCCACAGTTGATAATGTGAATAAAGGAAATGCTTTCCCATGAATTCAGGAAAGAATGCTCCATTTCAGTGTTTCTCAGGCAAAGAAATGTTTGCTTTTTCTTTTCTCAATGCTTATTTCCATTAGCAGTATTTCCTGCATGTTGTTCAACCATGTTTTCATCATGTAAAGATACCATCAAGCATTAAAGCCTAAAAACTGGCTTGTATCTCTCACTTGCTGCCAACATATATTGATGTGGTGTAGGATGACACATCATAAAAGGAAGGTGTGTAAAATGCACTTGTTCACTAATATTTTCCTTCTGACCCTGCCATTAATATGGAATGGACACAAATCTATCCACAAACACACTGACTTCAGTTCTGCACACAGAGAACATATTATTCCAGCTGGGAGCTGGAGTCGGTTTTGCACCTGACATGGCCTTAATTTTGGAAGGGAATCAGAGGTTTTGGAACTTGACACTGATCCACACCCCAAGTTTATTTTGTTTATACATAGGCAAAACGTGGAAATCCCCAGATGCTGCTGGCCTGGATAAGAATGATTCTTGTGCTGAAATCGCAGAACCATATTTGCTCTCAGGATGAAAAGATGACATTTTCTCATTCCTGTGAAATTTGTCTAGTGATTTTGCCCTGAAAACCACCTAGTTTTACTAACTGGTCACTAGAGATTATGAATATTAGCCTTGCATTAACATTTTAAAACAAAATACTAGAATGATCTTTTTGGAGCTCTCTGTCTATTTCTAGGAGTACTGCAATGAAGTAGGGTGTTTAGAGTCAGAAAGATTGTGTGATAATGCCTGAGTCACATTAATTGGATTGTCAGAGACTACTGGACCTCACTGTAAGTGTGAGAGAAGCTGGGGAGGCAGCTTTCTGGCAATGAACCTTGCAGGGCACTGGTGCTAGCTGATATGCATCTTGTATTTTAAAACGCAGTAATACAAATGCCACCTAGACCAGACTATTAATTTGTCTGGAGTCTTCCTACTTGGGTTTGTGTCCTCCAGAGAGGTGAGTGCTCCGCTCAGCAGTGCTGGACCCTGAGGAGCCTTGCTGAGCTGCGTGGAGATACAGAGTAAGTCCTTCATGCATGATCTGAAGATCACCTACTATGGTCAGCGTGCAGAACATTTGCTACAAAGGAGGTTCTCCACATTGCATTTGCTGGCACTGGGATTTTTGCTAAACATCAATGTTTCCAACTGTGCAAAGTATTTATAAAGCACATAACTTGTCTGTCAGAGCAGAGTATGCTTTTAATATAATGCAGTATGAGCATGTGGAAAAAATAATGGAGACTGTTCTTCATTCAGAATTCAAGCACAACAAACTGTATTTACATCATAATTTTTAGAACATGTTTTTCTTAAACACTTCATTAAATATTAAGGAAATATAAACACATATGTTAAAAATTGTGCCAATGTGCTATAGATTGCATAGGAAGGACTTGGAGTTTCCTTTCATATTGGTATTGCATCATTATTCCTTGAGGTCATCTTTGTCCGTGAGGAGGACTGGGCTTGTAGTTCCCTCCCAGTTACATGTGTATGTGCTGCAGAGGGAGGACATGTCTGAAGCACTGACATGTATAAAGTGTGCTGAAATGTATTTTTGTGTGAGATATTTGCCTCTTCTTGAGTTTTTTTTTTGAAAGGGAAATACGCTTTCTCCTCCTGTACTGGCACTTGAGTAACCTCAGTTAAATCCTTTGCTGGAGAACAGAGCTCTTTGGTGATCAGACATTTTACCTCTTCACAAATCAGTGAGAGGGTAATATGATTATACTAACACTCTCAACTGGTCTGTTTATGAGGCTGTTGTAGCAAGACTATCCATTTGCTTAGGGCGTAATTTGGGAACTAAAGTCAGAGGAGCCAGTGTTGGACCAGGAAGCACTGAGCAGGATGGGTGGATAGAAGAGGGCCATGGCTTCTGGAGACCAAAGGTGTAGAAATTAAGGAAGAAGTTATGAAGCCAAATACTGTCCTCTTCTTGCTTTTGTCTTGCCACACCTGCCCTGCTTATTTGTGTGATTCCTGCCTCATTCTTCTTCCCTGTTTTGCTCCTTGAGCCTTTCTGCCTGCTGGAGGGATCCAGAAAACCCTCTTGCAGACCACCACCCCCACGTCACTCCCACAGTCAGCCTTTCCTGAAGCTACTGCTGCTGTGTCCAGGATTCTGCTGGTGGGGAATGAAGAGCAGAGGAGAAAGGGATGGCCACAAACAGCACTGTGCCCTGGCAACTCCTACCAAAAGGGAGGCAGAAATACAAGGGAAAGACTGATGGATGGGTGAGGTTGCAGCTGGGTGCTGGTGAGCATCTCAGGGGAGCTTTATGCCATCTGGCTGCTTGAGTAGGTATGGCCTAACATGAATGAGCACAGATTTCCTTCATTTTTGCTGCAGTGAAAGGTAGAGTCAGTTATTCAATCCAGTTAACACCAGCTGCTGTAGAAGGATTGCCTTGAGCATGGTCTGGGGAAAGATGTGGTTGAGAGTACTGCCTTTTTAATCTCCATAGGCCCTGTAACTGGATTTTCCCAAAATACCAACCCAGCTCTTGGGCTCTACTGTGAAGCTGACCCTCTTTGGAAACCATGAATGATATGGTTAATATTCTTCTTCCATCTGCCAGGAGTTAACCCAAGGACTAATAATACTACTGGAATATCAGCTTCTGTTTTTAAGTAGTATTTTCCTAAATTTTCCCTTAAATATTACCTGATAAAGGGGAAATAGAAGGAAACAATGTATTGTCTTGCATAATTCCTCATCACACTAGTTAAGCATGGGATAAGGCTGGAATTCATCTACTTTGTTACACATGGTTTTATCTTAAAATTTTATCTGGGACAAGAACACCCTTAGGTACTTTCACAGTTATGACACCAGTATCCTGTGAAATAAACTGATGGGGATAATCCCTTATGGGAAATGGAAGCAGGAAGCTGCACTATCAGCTCACAGGAAACCAGTGCTCGAGTGGTTTAGGTGCAGTCAAGCAGTGGAAAGGTTTTCCATGGGAGATAGTGTAAAGCCAGGACTATATTAACTGGAAATTACTCAGGACTTTAAAATTCTTCTTTCATGAGGAAGTCAAATTGCTCCTCAGATAATTGTGTGGTAATTCAGGATCTCTGGACTCCTTTCCTGCTTGTTTCTTGTCTTAAGGTGCTGGTGTTGGTGGCACTATGGAGGAATTTAGACACTGACTGTGGGACTGGTGGGTTTTGATAGCTACTGACCCACTGTGCATCCTTCAGTCTGACTCAGTGCTGTCTACCCTGCAGAGGTGTGCTGTAAGGCTTTCTTAATCCCCACAGAGCCCTCTGGTACTCACAGAACTACAAAATGTTGTCATTAAAACAGAAACATCAATTTTATTCCATGCTATGGCTGATAACCCATTTTCTTTTCCAGTCACATTTTGCTTGTTTTCCTCTGCCAATAAATCACTTAATAAAGGAATTGGAAGGCTCTTCTTGTACGTGATGAACAGCCAACCCTTTCTCAATGTGTGGCCCTCGCCTGGACTTGCCATTATTTGAGGTGTAGATGGGTTTGTGTATAAGCCTGTGCACACACGTGCACGCTTGCAAAAGCACACGCTGGGTGAGCTCCAGGCTAGCCATTAGATTTCCCCAGCTATTACTCTACTGTACATATTCCTAGTAGATTAGAGCAGAATTTTTTTTATACTCTCTTCTATAAAAAGTGTGCTATATTGATTGCAGCACAGTGAGCTGCTGTGGTTGATATCTGAGCACTAACCCAGATAGGGATTAGCATTACATCAGCCATCAGGCGAGGGAACCTGGCGAGCTGCCAGCCTGTAAAAATGGAAGACATTTGCGTCACTGTTCCCTTGGTAATGCTTCTTGGAGCCGTGTCAGCTGTCCCCCGAGGTTGTTTCCTTAATATGTCAACAGACATTCCTGAATCTTTAATGCTGAATAGCTCTTTTTCCCCTTCCAGAAACACTTAGGTGACAGTGTAGCTGGTGTCTCCTGCTGCCCTATGTATTAAAAAATTATATGCCTATGTAGATGAGGCTTAATACCTTTTGGGGGAGGGTCACAGCAGTTACAGTCAGATCTGGGTGAAGCACAAAGCCCATCTGCAGGGGGATTGCCGTTTGGATTCACTGAGGAAGCAGCAGCCCTGTTCAAAACCACTCCTCTGCCTCCAGAGCATCCCACTGGAGGGAGTGAAAGCATCTGTGTTAGATCAATTGCTGGAATTTGCCAGCGTTTGGGATAAACTATCTGACCTTGCTGTAGGAATTCCAGTTCCACACAATAACTTCAGGTTAATGCCCGAAAGCTGTGGGACTGTGTGTGCAGTGACCTCTAGCTTCCGGAAGACATTTGTGAGTGCCAATTGCGAGAAGAAGTCTGAGGTTTTATCCAATGACATTTTCACCTTTCTGCTTCTCCATGCAGCCGAATGATATTTTCAACTCAAAGAATTAAAATGCAAGTAAGATACACTGAACAAAATTTGAGCATGTGCCCTTTCAGCTGAAAGTAAACATCCGCTATCAAAAAGACCTTTTGTTCTTAGGTGACAGTTTCAAGTTTGCTGTAGTAATTAATCACAGACTTGTAATTTAATAGTTCAGGAAGAGAGAGCAAAGAAGTAATTCTAAGAAATCACTTTGTAAGTAACTTAATTTTGGTCAAGGAGCACTACAAAGTGCTCATGATATATTTTATCACTCTTGTATGCATTTCACACAACACACTGACCAAGCAGAAAACCAATCCACTGGTTGAAACCCAGTTCTGCCGAGGGGACGGAGAGCTCTGTTAGTCTGCAGTCTATAGCCAGTACTGAAGGACTTCCAGAATCCTTGCTTGAGGAATTTGACCCCAGCACTGGAATTCGTCTCCTGCGTAGCCCCCCACAGCGAGCTGTTTCCTTGGGCAGCCACGGGCAGGAGGTGCTTGCTGGGGCCCAAGCACAGGCAGAGGCACAGACACAGGCACAGGCACAGGCAGAGGGACAGGCAGAGGCAGAGGCACAGGCACAGGTACAGGCACAGGTACAGGCAGAGACACAGGCACAGGTGCAGGTACAGGCAGAGGCAGAGGCACAGGCAGTCAGTCCCTGCCTGCAGCCCGGCCAGCACTGCAGGGCTGAAGACCCTGCATCCTGAGCACCCCGACCTGACAGCCTGTGTTAGCAGTGAGGAAGCGCCGGAGCCCTTCAGGTGAGGTGTTTGCACATGCCTGTGCACAGAACTGATGCTCCTGCCTGAGCCCTGTGCCTGCTTGTCTTTGCGCTTTGCCACCTCCCAATTCTCATGGCCAGCTTTACCCTTGACACACAGGTGATGAGTGACTCAGTTCAGTGGGAGAACGTGGAGTACCCACTACAGCAGCATCCCTAGGGAGGAGCAGCCATGCCTTCTGCTGTCTCAGAGTGCCGGCAGAACTGGCTTTCCCCTTAACCTCATGACACCTGAATCCCACACAGAGATAACCAAGCCCAGCTGCTTGGTCTGCACCCCAGCTTCCCTCACAATGGTGCTCATTGGGTTGGAGCCAGATAGTGATGGATTCTACTCCTGACTCCATGTTGCAACTCTGCTGGGAGAGCTGGAAGAGGGAGGTAGGACAAATGTGACTCATGAGGGTGATCCAAAACTGGGAGAGGGTCATATGCTGGAGGCAGGTGGAGAGTACTGATGTGCAAAGCCAGGGGTGTTTGGCTGTAGATTACCAGCCTGGCAAGAGGCAGGAGCAAGGCCCCAGCTGAGCAGCTGGGCTTGGACACAGATGCCAGAAACAGAACTGATCCCAGCTGTAGCTGCTTTTGCCTCCTGGCTGCTGCAGAGACCAGTACAGGACTGTGGTTTCCTTCTTGAGGGAGGTTGCCTTTGTGCTGTGGGGACAAAAGGTCGAGGTAAAAGAAGCCCCCACAGCAGGTTCAGCACTGTGGGGAGGGCAAAGGGAAGTGAAAAATTTCCTTCTCTGAGACAGAGCATGTAATTCACCCCTCCAAGGATTGCCTTCTTGCATCCATTCACCTGCTGTGGACCCCAGATTTCTTACCAAGTGAGATGAGCCCCAAATCTGACTTCAAAGCCCTGATCCTTCCTCGTGTCAGTCCTGTGGCTCCTTGCTGTCCATTGCTATCACATATTTCTATCTATAACACAAGGCTCCTGTCTGCTGCAAAGGGTGTTTTCTGAGGTAAAGTTAAATACATAGCAAAAGCTTTAGAAACAGAGCCTTGAAAGCACAATTGGTCTATCCTGACTGCTTGTGTCATTATTCAGCAAGATTGTTGCATGAAGGTCAGCCCTTGAACAGGTTTGAATTTTTATGGTTCTGTGAATTAACTTTCTCTGAGTCCCAGAAAGCTGCAAGTTGAGGTCTTTTGTGCCACTGAGAGCTAGGCTTTGATAATCCCAATGATACCTGAATCCCTAAATCTTCTGTTGCTCAAGAGTACTGCTTACAGTCACCAAGTAGCTGCAGCTGAAGGAGGTGGGTGCCAGCTTGCCCTTGAGCTCTGCACTTCCTATCAGCTTTCCAACAGCACTTCCTCCCTGTTTCTGGGTGCAGTTCAACACTCCCTACCTATGCACCCAAAGAAGGCAGCGGGAGCCTTGCCATTGACCTCAGTGAATGTAGAAGTACCCTCATGGCACTGATAATGATCTACAAAGCCCCAAATAAGTTCAACTTTTTATGTCCTCTACCCATGCATGATGCCAGGATGAAAAGCTTCAGCTGACCAGCTTTTAAATCTGTCTGAAGCAAGCAATCCTCAGAGGCTGGCACAGATTTGACACATCATGTTCTTTTGCTTCATTTAAGTGTGCCAACTTAATAGGAGTAGTTTTGATCCATGATATTATGAAACAGATCACTGAAACTGGTTGCAGGAGGACTCGGCAGTATCTTGCCTCTGTTTTTCCTGCAGCAATACTCCATTAAATTAGCCCTGGATGCAGTCTGGCAAGCTAATGTACATCCATACCAATTTGGTAGGCTGTCTGCAGGTATTCCCCTGGGGACTGGATTCCACGGTGATTTACAGTTAATCATTGTTTCCCCATGACTTTGTGCTTTTTAAGCCAAATGCTCAATATTCTGGGCAGGTGTCATATGGTGCAACTTCCTGCTGTGGTAAGCAGAGAAAGTCAGTGGCAGCCCGAGGAAATACTGAGTTAGGGAAGTGTGGCTTTCTGATGGTAAGCACAGGTCCTCAGGTTGCAATCTGAAGGACATTGTTGCCTTGGCTTCACTTGTCTTCCTCTGTTATGGGAAGATGCACTGGCAACAACTAGCATATCTAAAGACTCAGCACTGAGCCTTTTGTTTTCAGAGTAGAGTTTGAAATGAGTCACCTACAGGTGAGTCAACTCATAAGCTGCTTGGAGAGGGTGACATGCTATGGTAGCAGAGGAGGAGCTGTGCCGGGCCCATAAAGAAAGGTATCACGTGTCCTTTAGTGATGCCAGAGTATTTAGTAACTCAGGCCTGGTTTTGGAATGGATACTCAGCCAAATATTCCCATTAAAAAATGGCTTGTCAGCTAACTGTGTTTGTCCACCCAAAGCAGGTGTTCTGTATGCAGCTGTTTCTTCTAACACAGGAAAGAAGCCTGGTTCCTCTCAGCCAGTCAGCTTTGCTCAGAGTGCACTGCAGGGGAAATTCCATAAATATCAGGGAGTTTGGGTTAAAACAGTGTGTACAGAGACTTATTTGAGATTCCAGATGTTTTGAATTGTCTTTATAAAAAAAAAAAAATAATCTTTTAATACTTCATCCATGTTATGAAAATCTGCTTTGTTTGTGTTTATCCAAAATTCATATTTGTCCTGGACATTTCATATGTCTGTGCTAATGGACATCAATAGTGCTATGACTCCATATGTCAGTTGCAGAAACCCAGCTTGTCCTCCCATGGCCTGACTTAGGAAATCTCTTGCTGGATACTTGGGCCAGGACAAGGAGCAAATGAATGTTTGCTTGCGTAGCTGCAGAATGTGGGTATAATGAATGCTTAGGAGACCAAAGGGCAGATAGCCACGCTGAATGGAAACACTGGCTATTTCTGGATAGTATGTGCCTCATGTGAGGAGTGTGTGCTGTATTTTCGGACACCTCTGACAGCAAGTGAGTGCTCTTGAGGGCATGGATGTGAACAGGACAAGAGACAGGGAGATTTCTGAACCTTTAGATCCAGATAGGGTGAATTTATCCTGATGGACAAGGAAACAGTACTGTGAGTAATGAGTGTTCTGTAAAGCAAGGTAAAGTTTCTTACTGACTTCACTGAAAAACCAGAGTATGTGCTGGGTGTCATGTTCATGAGATGAGCTGGTTCTCAATGAAATCTTCCAACCAGCTTGCCTGCAATAAATACAAACAGCACATGGCTGATGATCAGAATAAAAGAAAGTAAGCAAGAATATCATAAAAATGTAGAATGGGTATAAATGAACCAAGGCTAAACCTCAGAGAAATTCATAGGCTGCAGATGTCTATGGACTGAAATGGATATCTGCTGTAGGGATAAAGGCCACTGATCACTGGTTGGCATGGCCACTCTCATGTAAGTGGAAGGCTATGCCTACAGGAGACCTGCCACTTCTCTGAGCGCTGTGCACATCAGGTCTTCAGTGTTGTGAGTGCAGTAGGAATCAGGCTGAACTATACCTGCCTTCACAGAGCCCTGTAGGGATGAATGCAGGTGCTCTCCAAATGGATACTTTGTTTTCATTGTTTCTTGCATTTTATGAAAAATTCAAAAGCTGCTAATAGTTAATAACTTATCTTTTTAAAAAATTTGTGATTCCTGCTGTTGCAGTTGCCAATGGAAATGATTATGTTCCCCAGACCCCACCCTGGACTAAGTGTCTTTTATGGGATCCCATCTTCTATGCCAATAATGGTAATTCCTTCCAGGAATGTTACTCCAATTCTACCATTCCTTTCTTGGGCTTCCTTAATTCAGTAATACATTTCCCACTTATTTCCCCCATTAATTTCTGTAGCAAAGACTGATGTTCAGATCCCTGTACTAGCTTTGGATGTGTAGCAGATTTTGGAGGGGGATCTTAAGTGAACTGCTGCTGTCTTGGTTGTAGGCTTTGGCATGGGTGAGTGATAGAGTGAGAGTAATGATTGCCTGTGTGGAGGATATTACCTGAAGATGTGTCTCAGCAGGTGCAGGGTAAGAGTCATCTGACCAAAAGTAGGTGTCTCTATCTGAATATTAATCTTGATTCCCTTTATAGTCAATAGAGAAAAATAAGCACTTATGGAGTGTGATTCATCTTAGTCTAAAGGAGATGTATAAAGTAAATGAGATGATTCACACCCCAGACATGCCTGTTTCTCTGCATTGAATATGAAAGGTGACTTGCTCAGATGTAGATATCTAAAGCAGAGTGAGACAAATCCCACTCAAGGAATCATCTTCAAAATGACAGCTCAGGAAAATATGCAGAAATAATGTCCTCCCTGCTAAGCAGTGTTCAAAGAACCTCATCCACCTTCCCTACATCTTTTCTCTACACCTGCCATTATGAGAAGTGGGTTTATTGTAGAAGATATGCCACAAGGTTTTTTATTTGTTGACTTCTTCAGCAGGAGCATTAGGACATTGTTGCAGGTCTGTATGTAGGGGAGCAGAGAAGGTCTGTGGGTCTGACCCACTCAGAAAGTGTGGTGCAAATGTGGGAAGCATGGTCTGTAGTTGAAGACTTAGTACTGTGGGAAAGCAGCATGTTGAACCTTCATGTTGCCGTGGTGTCTCTTGCATCTCACACAGTGGGCCAGGGAGTATTAAACAACAGTCAGACTGAAACAGCCTCTCATCTTTGTCTAGAAGGAGAGAAAGATTGTAGCTGAAAAAGAGTTTAAATTGGCCTGCCTCTGTATTGTATTTTGTGGGAGAGCTTCCCCCCGTAGCCATTTCAAGATGAACACTCTGTCCTGCATGCTGACTTCTGTCCATCCATCCTCAGGGAATTCTTAATCTCTGACTGTGCTGAGTCAGGCAGTGCTTGGCTGCCCTGATACATCCTCCTGTTGACAGTGTAAGCTATTGCAGTGAGCACAAGAGGAATAATGAGGCCTGGAGTCAGATTAGTGCGGATGCAGGCTTTAGAGACATAAACACACTCCTCTTCTTGTTTTTGCCCAGTAATGTCCTATGGGTACGTGCATTTCAGAGAGTTTTCTCCAAGTGGGAATTTCCATCTGGAAGCAGAATTTTAAAGAGGGCAATCAAGCCAGGGCCCTGCTGGCATTGGATGGGGAAACATGATGGCTCATCAGTTTCCTCCATTGGATCGGTGCCACCGTGGCTGCTCACCAGCCACTGGATGGAGGGCAACATCTGCTCAAGGTGATCCCTAGGCAGGAAAGGGCATGCAGAAAACAGGCACAGCCAGACCAGATGTGCAGTGACACTGTTGGTGATAGAAATGGGACAGCAATGTTGTAACCACATGAACTTTAAAGGGACCCTGATCTCTGTGACACAGTTGCTCTAGTTCCAAGGGCAGGGGGGGTGTTTCCTGCAGCTGAAAACATCAAATAATTAAAGGAGAAAAAAAGTGGTGCATGGAAGCAAGACACTCTGAGATGTATTTTAATAAATTGTTGTAATATTACACTTCCAAAATTGCCAGGCGTCAGTGGTGGGTCCGTCATTTGCTTCCAAATATGCTGGCTGTTGGAGTGCAATGCCAGGCTCCGTGTTGGCTCAGGCTGGAAAAGATTATTTTGGAAGTCTTGTACAACTTAACTCTGCAGTGAGATGACTTAACAATCTGCAGGCCTTTGCCGTTGTGTTTTGTTGAGCATTATATGAAGCCAGGGGTGTTGTGAGGGAACCTTCATAAACATCTAAAAATGAAACATATGCATTTCAGTGTGAGGCCTGATGCTTAACATGTGAGGACTGTGCTGCAGAGCTGCCAGCTGAGAGGCGAAGGGGCTCTGGAGGCTAAAAGGGTGCCAGGGTCCAAGGCCAGCAGCCTGGTTACACAAAGGATCAGAGCAATGGCTCTTGCCTCAGCATCAGATCCCCAAGAGGCTGAGAGCTGGAAAAACCAGACAGATCCCTTCTCTTTCCTAATCAATCCTCTGTAGCAATCAAAGTGAAAGAACAGCATGTGACTCCATGGCCTAAGCTTGACAAGTGTTCTGGGAAGGGGCTTCCAGTGGTCTTGCAAGGCCCACATCTCTTCCCCAAAGAACTGACAACCATGTTGTTTCTAACTGCCTCTGGGACATGGAAGAAAGAGCCAAGATTTTGGTGCACATCTTCGTCTCATGTGTGCCAGTTGTGGTACAAGACTTCATGCTCCCCCTGTTCAACAAGAACAATTCTTCAGGAATTTTCTTCAGGAAAACTACCCCACAACCTCTTAGTGTTTAGATGCTTCAAATCTTCATAAAGGTTTCCTTCTGCTTACATGGGCAGGTTTACTTCTTATTTTTCCACCATCACTGAAGTATGCCAGCCTAGGCTGAGAATAATGTTGCAGTGACTTGAATTATGCATCTAGTAAAGTGTATGGGATTGGCATGATGTGGTATGAGGAAACCTCAAGAGTTTCCATTAGGATCAAGAGGTTCCTCCTCAGCCCCCCTTTCAGACCAAACTAAGAAAAAAACTCCCACATGCAACCTAAAGAGCAAATCAGGTTTACAAAGTTTAGTTCAATCCTTGAAAAAAAAATCCAAATAAAAAAAGAACAGAAATATTATGGACGTGTACTGATAAGCATATTTTTAATACAGTTGTTTTGACTTTCACAAAAATAACAAAACAAAACAGAAAAAGAAAGAGGATAGTACAATTGAGGTAATCTGGGATATAGATCAATGCCAAAGGATTTCAATACTTTAATCATGAATATTTTAACCTTTCCTTCTGTCTCCAAAGTTTTCTTGGGACTTTTTTTCCCACAGCAGAGCCATTGTACTTCTTGCTGCATTCCCTGTGGTATGGGCAGATGGATCTGAAAGTCATCAGTGAGCAGTGAAAGTAATGCAGGTAAATGGCATTGCTCCCAAAGTCTGGGAGGAGCACATGTGGGGAAGAGTATTTCATTGTGCAAATTCCACACTGGTGGAATGTGTTTTTTTCCCCCTGAAATTATTACTTCATGTGATCAAGGCTTGTGCAAATGGAGGTTGACTGTATATTTACTCAAGGTAATGAGCACAGATTACGTTTTGGAACATCTTTCTAACACTTGAGTAATGTTGACTTGTTCCCATTCCCTCCCCTTTGACTATTATCTCCTGTTTAGTGTTTCTTGTTTAATCTAATGGGCTAATGGGTCATGTTCTGGTGTTGTCTGACTCAGTAATGTAGTTAAAACTTGCAGAATACGTCAATAAAAGCAGGACAGAAATGAGTGGCCAACAGGATTGAACAGGATGGACTGGTTACAGAGACAGTGAAGTTCATCAGATAGCAAACTCTCCAATTGCCTTCTAGCTCTCCTGTGGGGTGGTTGATTTTTTTATTTTTTTTTAATTTTGATTAATATTTAGACTGCAGCCATAAAATCCCACTATGCTGGTCAGCAGGTGTTCGGTTAAAACTCTTTCTGGATCAGATACGTATTATTCATATGACTCTGGGCATCTGAATGTGTGTTTTCAGAAGTACAGACCCATTTGGAGGTGCCTTCAGTTTTGATTTTTGTGCTTCAGCCTCTTGGAAGATATTTCAGAAAATTGTGCCCAGACTGGTTCCCGTAGGATTCAGTCAGAGGAAGCAATCACTTCATTTTTTGTGATTGCATTGGAACTTGGCAAAACTAGGCTCTTGGTTTCACTGTCTTCCAGACTTCTTCCCTCTCTAAGGGTATGTTTGCCCCTTCTGATGGAACTCAAGAAGGTTTAGTCAATAATGCTGAGAGTATTAGGGAACTCAGGTAAAAAGTAGCACTAAACAGAAAAGCATTAGCTGTCTTCAAATACTACTTTTTTTTTTTTCTCGGTGAAGAGCTTTAGAAAAGCCTCTCTGATTTTCATCTGAAATTAAAATTCCATATGCAGTATATTAAGTGGCTAATTATGTCATTCATTTTACAGCCTTCCTCTGAATGACTTGATTGAAATGAATGGATTTTAATCTTTGGGGGTGGAGGGAAAGAAGGAATAAATGCTTAGAGGTTTGTTCTGTTTCAGCACTTGCATTTTGAGACCTGAGTTAGATTTTAAAACAAATATGGAATGTCTTTCCTGGAATTAAAAACTGGCCACTTTTGCTGTTTGATAACACCTTTTGGGATATGGTAATTGTATGTGTGATTGACAGGTAGTTTAAAAGGGCAATTCTCTGGTTCAAGGAAGCAAAGGAAGGCAGTGGAGGAAAGTGTGAAGGAAAGTGTTCTAACTTATGATCTTATTGGGCCATTAAAATGTATTCAGTCATTCATTAAAGCTTATTCATAAAACTCATTATTCATTAGAGCACTTTGGAGAGTGGGGGGAAAGCACTGAACAGCAGCAGTCATTTATTTACACTAGCAATTTCATCATGGAATTAGATCATGGGGCCAGATTCGCCTCTGCATTTCAGCAGTTCAGTTTCACTGACATCATGGAATAACTACCAATTTAGACTAATCTGTGGCAGAACAGAACCCAGCCCATACTGCTTCTTTAAGAGGATGCCTTGGGCAATTTCTTTGCTGTCTTATTGCTGTCTAGGTCTTGGGAAACTTTACAAATGGATAAAAAATTAAAGAAGTGTGAGAAATGGATCTTCTCACTGAGCAATGTTCTACTGAATCATTCCACTGAGACAGTTAGTAGGAGCTGGATGTAAAAACATTCACATTAATAATTAGTATCTCATTTTAAAGGGTTTTTACCCCTGCTGTTCTGACAATTTCGAAACAAAGAGTTTAGATTTTCAGTCCTCACATAAAAGGTTTGGGGTGACAGCAGAGGACAGGAAGGGATAACACCAAAGCTCTTATTTTGTTAATATGATATACAGCATATAAGATCACAGTAGTCAGTACTGGGAAAGAGCCAGTAAATTACTGAACTCATGCCTTTGCAAGGAAAGGTATGTTAGGTAATGATGATTCTTCTTCATAGCAGCACTGGCATTCTTCTTCCTAACTGATTTTTAGCTGCATGCCACTGATGGAACAGCCCACGTGAGGCTGAAGGAGTGACTTAGCACTTGATACACAGAATTGTCAGCAGGCTTTCTGCCTGGGGGTGAATGTCATGCTTTGGAAATTTGAGATAGATTTTTTAAAACTTCTTTTCATTGGCATTGTTCATCCTAGAAATCCTACATATTATTTTATGGTTTGGGTTCTTACTGTAAGTCTGAGATAAAAGATATTCTTTTCTGTATTAATGAACAGCAGGTTAGGAGACAATAGTCAGCTTTTAAGGCATTCTTTATCTGTACCCTGACGCCACAAGTATTGTATCATAGATGGGACAGGACTGCAAGAACTAAAGTCATGGCACAGCTGCTCTGTAGGTCCTTGACCTCCACCTTTTCTAGTCCTGAGCTGAAGGACTCAGCACTGAGATATGGCACCAATCACATGGAACCTGAAGAAGATACTGATCCACAGGTCTACTAAATCAAGTGGTATTGTGGAGGCACAGCATGAACTTGAGCTTTTTTTGGGTCTCTTGTTTTGCTTCTTTAAAAATCCTCCTTCACTGTGACCTTGAACTCTCCCTGTTGTGCAGGGTGATGATGTAAGTCCCGAGGAAACAACCATGTGGAAAATCTGAAGCTCGTGGTCATGGAGCCAGATTCTCTGATGGCAGAAAGTGGAGTAGTTCCCCTGGAGTCAATGGACTCATTCTAGCTGACAATCTGACCTACTGAATTTCCAGTTCCTTTTGTGGGAACAGCTCAGTGAATGATTTGATCTGAATTTCTGGGGCAGGGCAAGCCGGGAAGATTTCAGACTTTTAATTGGCGGTATAATGTCTTTAGAAATTCAGCCTTTGTCATTTTATCTTCTGATCATCTTTCAGGCTGCACAGCTGTCTCTTGCTTTGACTCCTGTACAAAATCCACAGTCTCCATTACAGCAGTCCTTCCCTAGTTGGCTACTTAGAGTCTGTCCTGGCACAACAAAGGAAGACCCAGCAATTTCCTTTTGGGACAGACTATGTGAGCTCCAGAAGAGAAGGTAGCTCTGCTGGAAAGCAGGGGAACTCATTGCCATGAAAGCGCTCCCAGAGCAGGAGGTAAAGGGGAGAAGATAAGAACCATCAGCACTGGCTCCCTGGTTCTCCCTCAGGTTCATATTCAGTGCCAGAGTGGACATTTGATATTGTGGCAAAAGAGATGAGGCAGCCGTGTGTCATAGACAGCTGTGAAGACTGGGAAAAAAGAGACAGCACTACACTTCCCCAAAACCCAGAAGTACAGAGAAGACATCATGGGTTCATAGCAGGTTCTTGCCCCAAAGCTGCAGAAAATAAAAGAGGAAGAATTGGCTAGCTCTACTAGCCCTTCCTTAGAGTGACACAGGGTATGTAACCCACTGCTGTGGGGCTGGGTAAACAGGGAGTCAAAAGAAGCCCATTCCTGCTGTTAGCTGTACTGGGCTATAACTCCTATGTGTTTCTGCAGTATGTGGATGTATAGCAACTGCAGACTGGAAGAACTCCATGCAAAATCCTAGAAATGTCTCAGAAACATTTCCAGTCCTCAGAAAAACGGCACACAAGGAAGGTATCTTCCCTACAGTTTTGTAATCAAGAAGCTGGAGAAACAATAAATTGGTATGCTGCCAAACTGTGCAGGAAATGGCTGACTCATGTGAGCATGCAATCTTAAACCTGAAATAATTAGTGTTAGATTCATAAGGGGGAAAAAAGTGCAATGACACTGCTGAAAGAAAAGCTGTCCTCGCTGATAGTACACTATAGGAGTGTCTAAAGCAGCTGCAAAGCAGAGTGTAGGTGGAGTAGACATGGTTAATTCAGAAGGTAGAACTGAGAAGCATAAAATAATATCAAAAGCAAATTCATAAATATGAAGCAGAAGACATCAGGAAAGACCTTTAGTGCTGTGAGAAAAATGTGCACATGATAGAATGCACAGCAACGGCATTAATATAGTGCAAAAGGGCAAAAACAAAACTCTGAGCTATGTGCCATGAGAGAGCAGCAGCGCTTAGTTAGAAAAATGGATGCTATGGAGACAGCAGGACATTACTAAATGTATTAGGATGCAAAGGCTTCCTTGTAGCTATGCCAAGGAGGGAAAGGAATTGTAACCATGCAAAGCTGAATTAAAGCAATACAATGACCCCATGCCATTAGGCAAAGCAAATTGCAGGTTGAATCAGTGATGCTGGCAACAACAAATCCTCTACTTCTGGCTGCACTCAGCAAATTGTCACCACACAGGGGCTTTAAGTTTGAAGCAAACAATTCATGCAGGCAATGGAGGCAGAACAAATTAAAAAAAAAATAATAATTACATGTGCCGAGCTGGCAATATTCACTAGCATCCTTGCAATGAAGCTGTTGGGAGGCAGATCAAGAAGTGTTTGAAGGGGAGGATGTCTTCCAGGCATACAATTGCCTTCATCTATTTCTATCTTTTCAATTTGTGCCTCCAGGAGTGACTACAGAATAAAAGAAAAAATAATTGAAGCAGTAGAGGGAACGGAAAAGGAAGACATTTTTAAGTAATGTTAGGTAACAAGTCACACAAGTAGTATGGATGCTGAGACACCGGACGACCTACCCCTTTCTGAAACCTCAAGTACCTTCAACAAGCGGGAACAGGCTATTCAACTGAATTCCTACAAACGAGGGAATATCCAGCTTGGTGAGAACAAAGACATAAATGGTACATAGGGTATTGACAAAAACTTTTGGGGAAAGAAAGAAACTACGTCTCCACATCCAGGAGAAGAGCATATGCAAATGGTTGTGAGCACCGCTGGGATCAGATGTGAAATGGTAGAGCATCAGTGCTGTCAGCAAGATGTATTGAAAGGACTCTGAGGGGTCAGTGCAATGGCTGCTGTGTTCTGGGGATGGACACAAGAGATCATGTGGCAGACGCTGTGACACATCATGATACTACCTGCATCTGTCAGTTAGAAAGAGTCAGGGAACAGACCTAGAGCTGAATTAAACCATCCCGGTGTGGGGACTGTTTACAGAATCCTGTATGAGACATCTGTTGGTCTCCCAAGAGCCCACACAAGCCTCAGCAGTTTAGAGCATTCAGAAGCCTCCTGCTCTCAGATGCACACGCTCCATCCAGAGTCTGTAGGGATTTGCAACCTATCTGAGAATTCTCCCACAGATTTCACATATGTGCAAGTCATTGATACAGCTCCCGAACACAGATGCAGTATGGGCAACTGGTATCATCAGAGAATACACCAATCACCCATGTGAAAAAACAGACACCTAATTATCCCACTTCTAATAAAGAGGCAGATACATAACATATTGCTAGTGAGCAGTTCTACACCTTAGAAAAAGACATGTTCCCCTTGCTAAACAGCAGCTTAATTTTAGTATTTCCAGCAGAACAGGGAGATACCTCCAAACAGAAACTTTATTTTTTCTATTGGAAAGGCCAAAAATCTGGAGGAAATGTCTCCGTTTTCAAGAGTACTGGATCTACTAAAACAGATTGAAGGTAATCACAGTACCCAGATTGCAGGGAATGAACATTTTCTTTGGGAATTGTCCAGCTTTCCCCTGGATCCACAGTCTGTGCAGAGGAAGCCAGAAATACTCTGTCCTGGCCAAATATGACAGAGGCTAGCCAACATCTGGTGGTCTGTTGTGTGGTGTTTAGGGCAACCAGCAATGAAAAGTGGAAGCACACTGCTCCTTCCACCATCCATACGGAGAACAGAAATTTGCCTCCCAACCCCAAATATGGCTGTTTGGGCTGCTACTCAGACATCTAGTTAAGTGGGTGAGTTTCAAGCAATGAAGTACTTTAATAGGCAGAATATCCTATGGGGTGGGAACACATCTGTTTGCTTGTAATCCATCCTCAAATTGACTCTTCAGTTACCACCACAGCATTGCCACTAAATGGCAAAGTCAAATTGGCATTTTAAATGCCTGAAATTTTATTAATGCCAAAGAACATAAAGAAAATACATAGCATCTCTGTTCTTCAATGGAGAAACAATCTTACAGAAAACCCAGCTCAACCTGCTTCCACTGGTCTGTGAGCAGTGGCACCACTAATGTGACTAACAGCAATAAAAGCAATCACAGACAGAAGAAACGTGAAAGCCAAAGCCTCCCATGACTGATGAAACGAAGACCTCACAGAACTACCAGCAGGACAAAGTATTTTTATCAGATTATTTCTGCTGGACATACCATGTTCTGGGATGCAAACTATATTATTGAACACGTAAGTTCTTGCTCATGTAATATAACATTCGTAAATATGTATTTCTCTGAAATCGCAAATACGTTAAGTTTCTGTGCACAGAAGACACAGAGATAACAGTGAATTATGTACTCTGCAGACCTGATTGAGAGGGCACACATCAAAGCGAAACAGCAGTGGCTGTGGGGATAGATGTGATATCCCAGAAATACATTGCTGAAGAGCTCAAGCAGAATGCAGTCATCTGTGCTCACAAGTGAACAATACACCAGCTCCAACATGAAGGCTGCTTCCAGGTGTACACATAAAGCAGTACAGCACCCTGGCATGAAAGAATAGCCTCTTCAAACGCAGAGGAAAATAGCCTTGCTCCTACAAGAAGTGAAGAGAAGAAAAAAAGAAAAAACAAACAAAACCCCCCAGCCCAGTACATTAGCTATAAAATGAGACATATAAAGAATGTACATGTAAAGGTTCTCACAGTTTATGCTGTTCATGTTTAATGCTGTGGTCTCAAATGTGACTAAAGCCACAAAACTAAAGCACCCATTTGGGACTTGGATATTCTGGCAGAGGATAATGTCACCTTAGCCAGCAGTAAATGAGAAGCACGGGGGGCACAGAGCGAGGGATAAACCTGCAGCATGGAAAGGCTGAGCTGCAGGTAGCAGGCAGCTGCAGCCTAGGTGGGAGGCAGAGGGGAGGCAGGGAGCAGCAGCGTTCCAGTCCCTAGGGGAGCACAACCCTGGGCAGTCAGGCTTCCCTGCCTGCTGCAGAGCACAGGAGGAGTCACATTTCTGGAGGCCCTGGAAGTGCACCTTATAAACACATTATTTTAGGGAACTGTACTGAGGGCAGGAATAAGCAACTGCTGTTCATTCTGAAGACTGTAAAAGACAGTGTGCTTACAGCAACCTTTTCAAGCTTGAGGACTTGAGCACCTGGCCACCAAGTCCACAAAAGGTACCCAAAAAAAAAAAAAAAATAAGCCCACTTAGGGTCACCCAGCAAGAGATACATGCCCTCTACCCTGTGCCATCCCAGACAAAATAGGATGCCTGCTAATCAAAAAAAGGGTCTAAACAGTTTTATTTTCTACCTGCTGTAATAAAATAAGCCTGGTCATTTGAAAACTATTTGGGGAATGTATTTTTATGGGTCTTCTTCTAAGGCCAAGAAATGCTTGGGGTGCTTGTGGGTGCCAAAAGGATGAGTAGGAAGAGGTGTGTCATGCTGTCACTGATGGCAGAGCTACCGCCTGTCATCCAGTGCTTCTGCACTAGCACTCCTAAAAAGAGGTTCCTATTGCTAGCATTTCTGTCCTCACATTTTTGAAGCCCATTCTAATTACTGAAAGTGTCACCAAAATTGCAGTAACACTAGTAGTTTTTATATAATGGTTGATCCTTTACAGAGAAAATTCGGGGTGCCTTTGATCTGGATCATCTCTCAGGTGTTTAATGTCTATCTTGATATGAGATAAGCCAGACAGAAGTTAGAGAGAGAGAGAGAGAGAATATTTAAAGAATGAACCAGATAAAACAAGATGTCAGCATCCAATTGTACATTTCTTAGGATTAGAGCAGACATATTGCTGGATTCCAGGTCTTCACTGGCACTCATGACAGAAAGCTGCTGCAGATAGGGAGCTCTGCAGGGTCTTGTCACTCAGAGAGCAAATACGGTCTGAAAAGTGTAATGTCTTTTTCTTCTTATTATGGCTTTGGGTAATGCAGATATGATCTTCAGCAACACCTGAATAATAAATCAAAATGCTGGCAAAATAAAAACTCCCCCCACAAAAACAACAAAAAAACAAAAACCCAAACAAATACAATACAACATCTCCGCAAGACAAAATAAAGGCAGCCAGCAACATTTTATTGGTTAAGTGATTTTTTACTGTCATTGATGTCAATTGGCTTTAAAACAAAGCCTCGGCTCCATAGTGAAAAAGAATATATTTGCCATGTTGGTCAAAATAATGAGATTTTGGACACAAAATGCGTAGCCAAAACAACTGTGGTCCTATTTTGGTTTTAAACACTTAGGTAGTATTATGGAAAAATAAGTCAGTAACTTCCTTTAAGGACTAATGTCTGTAACAAGCACAATGCAAAGAGCTCTCCTGTAGCAGAGCTGTAGGAGTGGTCTCCTTCCACCATCTGCCGGGCTTCCTTTGCTATTGCAGGAGTTAAAAGTCAGGTTCTTTTCTAAGAACTAGATTACTTATTTTAATCTTCCCCCTATCCCTTACATGTCATGTTTATTTTGTCACTTATGAGGCCCTGTACGAAGCAGTATTGCTAATCCTAACTGACATATATCTACCAGATTTTTGGCCAGAGGAGGTGTTTTTTTGTTTGTTTTGTTTTGTTTTGTTTGTTTTTGTTTTTGTTTTTGTTTTAAAGATAAAGGAAGGGTTTGTTCTGATTTTGTACAGATTTACAAAAAAACCCCAACATTTTGGGTTAATTTTATTTCTAAAGGGAAAGAACATTTTGCTGACAAAAGTAGGTTGCTTCCTGTACCTAACAGACTCTTCTTTAATTCTGTATTACAGATCTTAACAGGATGAACAGGAATTTGGCTTGGGCTTCATACCGTAAGTAATGACTAACCAAGTATCTACTGCAACAAGTTATTTATTAACAGTGATTCACAAATTAGAATCTACACAAATGTTTCTCTTTTTAAGAGTCCAGGATGAATGTGCCTCAGTACCATTTAGGAGGATGAAGTATTTCTATAATATAAACTGGGTACATTTACATAGAATAATCAAGACATGAGAAATGCAGTATTCTCCTTCCACACACAAAGTCAAACATGCACACACCTCTGTGTTATTTTTAGACTTGTTTTTCTTAGTTGCAGCACATTTTAGAATGCCTTACAGTCCCGAATATAGAACTAGCCAGAATTTATATACATTTACTGTCAAAAACTATATGCATTTTTGGGTACGTGAGAGGATCTCATGTGAAAGATAAAGAAGGAATACACATTTTAGCTAAATCTAGAACAGGTGTTATGATAGTTTGTCTGAGAACTTCCTTGCAGAGCTAACCAAAAGCTGGGAGCTTGTGTGAGGAAAACTTTGCACCATGATTTGAAAATACCATTTTTAAAAAAGCACAGATGGTCAAAGATCCCCAGAGTGGGCTTACAAATGTAACTCCAATATGAGCATGTATTATAAAACCAGTTTCTCATGAAAAAGATTGCAAAACCTCCCAAGTAATGGCTTTGCTCAGCATTGATATACATTCAGTCATTTCAGTGAAAACTAGAAGGGGGTCTAGGCTAAGGCCAAATGCAGAACATATCTTTTTTTTTTTTTCCTTGAAGAAAGGTAAGCTTTTACAATATAGTGTTATGCCTCTACAGAGGAAAGTTTCAGAATTATGCAACATGATTAAAAAAAAGAACTAATTAGATGCAGTCACAGGAGGCGGAGGTCGAAGAAAGCATCTTAATGTCGAGATTTCTGAAGATAGTTATTTTGGATGCCTTCATTTTTGGGCAGCTACTAGAGGAGAGCCACACTTTTAGAAAATGCTTCAGCTTCTGAATACTGGGTTCCACTGAAGTCTTTCTTTTTGCCCAAAACTTGACAACTAGTTACTGTGGTCTTGAAGTTGTGGGATTATTGTGGTACATTCTCCAGAGTGTAAAAACACTCAGGTAATAAATACCTCAGCAGTGTCCTTTGAGGCTTCATACATTATTGTCTATAAAATGCTTCAAATAGACTTTAACGGAAGACCTCATAAATGTGTAAAGGACTACTATTATCATTTTTTACAAGATTGAAATTAAAGGGGTGAAGGAAAAAATAAATGTTGTTGCAATATGACAAGTGCTTCTTTTTACCATTCATATATGGGCAGCAGGAAAAGAACCCAAAGTAAACCTGCAAGGCCCAGGCAAATTAATTAATGAATAATTGAAAAATACTATAAGTAACACCCACTGTCTTTATAATGAGATTATAAAAGTGAGGTATTTCTAAAAATTAGCTGATCTGGAGGTTTTTCCTTTGATCCCAATATCTTTAAAGTACATTATAGAAACAGAAGAGATTGTAACCTTTTGGCAAACCTTTTACAGCATCAAACAAGAGCTCTCTTCTGACTTTGAAGATATCCTGCAATCAATTAGGAAGGCCCTAAATGATGTCGGAATGAGTCAAGAGTTTTGCAGAATAACTGGCAGGCTTCCACTTAGAGAGAATCACTTGGAATATAAGAAAACAGGGAGGATTAGCCATCCCCATTAAAGACAACAGCATTAGGAGCTGTTTTGAAAACACTAGAACTTCTTCTTGCCTAATGCTTCCAAAAGTGCTGTTCTCAGCTAAACTGAACTGATTTGTTCTGTGTCTTTATTTTTAGCATAGGAAACTCAAAATAAACTTGGAAGAAGTTCTTTGAAGTGAGATGCACAAATCAAAACATGAAAATTACATCTCAGCACAACAGAGTCACACTTTTTTCCTTGTGAGGTTAGTTAAACTAATGTAATCTAAAGTACTATGGAAGATGAAGGAGAATATTTTAAAGCTGTTTTCCCTTGCTCCCTGTTGATGTGAAAGACTGTGAGAGATGGAAGGCAGCAGTGGTGTGGGCCTTTCATAATCTGAATTCCCACTGAGGAAATAACCTTGGTCTCAACCAGTGCCTGATGAATTCCTCCACTGATCTGAAAACCAAAGATAACTTCTTTGTACCTAGCAGGCTATCTCTACACTTCCAGAAGGGACAAATTAACTTTAGCTCATCTGTGAAAAGCTAATCATCAGCGCTCTATTTTCTGAAGCCGAGGAGTTACAAAGCTCCTCATACTGTGCATTCTGAAAGGACACTGACATGCAAACCTTTACATTTGCAAAGAAAAATATGTAGGAGTTGGAAATAAAGTGAAAGCTTCCTCCCTGCCTCTGTCCTCTCTTCCTTCCTTCTTTCCTCCCTTCCTCACTGCTAAAAAGAAAAAAAAGAAAAAAAAAGTGGCATTTTGCTGTATTCCCAAGGAAGTAAGTAAGAGCCAGATTGGTCCTTGTGGTGTGCTTTGGTTATATCTGGGTTTTTTTCATCCCCCTTCCCGTAGTATTATTCCCAGTAATAACACCAGGGCTTTAAAATGACTGAAGTCTCCCATGGTTGCCACTGGTAAATTTTCATGCAGATGCTGCAGATTTTCCCCACTGTAGCAGATCTTCTTATCTGGTTTGTTATCAGTAGAATCCCCTATACACTAAAATCCAGAGGCAGCAAAATACTCAGGCATGTGCTTAGAGATAAGCTCGTGTTTACATGGTTTGCTAGATGAAGACCTATAGACAAAAGCTGTTATGGAGAAACTGTGATACCATATGGACATTCTCTCGATTGTCACATTTCTTCCACATCTACATATGCTTTTCAGGCTGAAAGCTGGAGAAGAATGTAGTACAGACATTTCAACAGCTCTTTCGCTTCCCTGTAAAACCAATGGTGAAATCTATTTACCCTTTATCACCCAGCTCTGAGTCTTAGTGAAGGGGAGATGTCAAAAATTAATGGTGCAGCCTAAGCTGAAGCGAAAATCCTAAGTGTTTGGTTTTTTTTAAGAAAAGAAAGCAAACAAGGACAATAAGTGGGATGGCTGACTGTTATTGGGAAGCATTTTAATTCCAGTCTGTGCAGCAAATGCTCTTCAGCTACATGAAGCAGATAAAAAATGTCTGCAGATTTCAGTAGTATCCTGTCAAATAGGTTCACAAAATAAAGACAGATGGCAAAGGATTATATTTAATTCTTTTCCCTAATTCATCTTTTCCTGACCATTCTACTGCACTCAGTCTAACTGGAGAGCTTTACCAGCTTAACTTTCACTCTGTAGCTTACAGTGACAAACCACATAGTAGATTTGTAACTTCCCATCATTAGGAATGTTTAATTGGACACAACTGCTTTTCATCAGCTGACTTTAAATGCTGCTTCTGAACACAGGATGTTTACAGCATTAAAACAGTAGAACTCCAGCTTTATTTTTAAAGTAAACATCCTAAAAAGCCCAGGAATATTGTAGTGCTTCTGGTGAATGTAGCTGTCCTGCTCAGTCAAAAGAAGAATTTCACACTGGAATCTCTTACACAGATGTGCACAATCTCACAGCACAACACTAACAGCAGTGTCCTCAAGATACCTTGCTGTTTCTTTCCTGTGCTGTTTTTTTTCCATGCAGATAAAGAAAAGAAGCCATGTAGCACAGTCCTGATAATGCTGGGAGCGTGCGGTCCGTGATTCAGTGTGAGAGGGTCCCTGCTGCTGTCACAGCTCCTCACCACCTGCCTGATTCTGCCCTTTCTTTTTCACTCCACTACTGAACACTATTTTTTAAAATTCCCACTGTTTTTTGATGTCCTGGTTTTCAGACACCTGGCTTGAGACATGCTGCCCCTGATGACCCCAGGTGCTGACTATCAATAATAGCTCCTTGCAGAGTCACTGGGGAACTGATGGTGTTCAGCACCTTCCTAAGCATAGTTTACAGAGAAATGAGGAAGAGTGTATCTAGTATATGATGGATCTAAGCTGCCCTCTCTGCTCCTCCTAATTGCTCTTTTAGATAGTCCTTTTGGTTCTCTGTGCATTTATAATCCTCCCCCTTGAGTTTCTAAATTTTTCCAGTGAAAAAAAAAAAAAATCCAGGAAATGGCAGTTACTTTTCTTCCTGTACCTTTCCTTTTAGTTCCTCTCCTCTCCTTTTCTTTGCTGTCACTTGCTTTCTTTTCACCTGAAAAAATCCTGAGAGGCACATGTCAGTGACAACAGCACCATCTTCTGTTCTGCAGAGATCATTAAGGCTTCACTCTTATGTCTATGAGTGCTTCAGACATGGGTCTGATTGAAAAATCTGGAACTACTGCCGGATCTGAACTAACTCTTCACGAGTTTCAATGTCTGAACAACTCTGAATGTATGTGGGGCAGTATGCGTGTGTGAAAGGCAACAAAGAGTTCTCATAGCACTTATCTCTGTGAGACACCTCTACATTTGTCTTTTATTCCTCTCCTTATAAAAGTTCAGTTGCAAGCATTAGGCTCCTTCCCTGCAGCTTGCACATTGACAGTCTCTGAGTTTGTTCATTTATTTATTTATCACAATTAGTGTTATCCTTACTCTCTACCAATAGTACTGTACTAATTGTCACCAGGGAAAATACGCAGCACCAAAAGATGACAAGATACACCCAGAGAGGGGATCAGCTTTTCAGTCCACATAGAAAGCCATAGATCACAGAAGGTCATAGAACACGTGCTTCCTAAAATTTGTGTCACTGTGACAACAAAGGATTGTTTGGGGTATAATAGAGGAAAACGAGGTGGGAGTTAGCACAAGATAAACATTAGGTCTTACTTGAAACACAACTCAGACTGGCAGCATGTGTAGGTCAGTGTGAAGTCAGTGTCTTGGTATTAGATAAGAGGATGAGGAAGGATAGACTAATGGGTCTGGAAAAGGAAAGGGAAAAGAAACACCATGTGTTTGATGTAGCACAGAAGAGAGAAGCAGCAGAGGGACATAAAGGGAGAGGTGGAAAGGTCAAAACAGCAGGTTAAGAAATGGATCTTCACAGCAGCAAGATCTAATTAGGGTAAGATTGCTTTTGTTAAGCCAGGAAACGGGACGTGGATGTGATACACCAACAGATCAGATGGTAATTTTTAAATATGTGAGTAGATAGGAACATGCCTGTTTTGGGGAAATTCTAAATATAGACTTTGCAATATAAAGGGTTCATTCATCTTTCATAAAGAAGTTGGGGGATAGAAATGTGGAGCTAAACTCAACAGGTAGCTTGTGAGCAGTCATAGCTGATATTCTGTAATAACAGTAGACAGGATAGTCAAACTGGGATATACAAATCAGACTGGGATGCCACAGAGGGGAAACTCCAGGCTCACTGTATGTGAGTAGTAAGTTCAGAAATGAAAGGCAGGAGTAACAGAATGTGATGGCTGAAGGAACTAGCTAGAGAGACAAGCTGACTCTCATTTTAAAATTATGACGATTAATACATGCTTGCATTATGATGTGAAAGACCTGGAAGAATTGTTTGTGGGGGCGGGGAAGCAAATGAAACAAGCACTGGAGGATCAGGAGATAACAGCACCTTGTGGAAATTGTTGTGACCAGCTTTCCTGGCTGCATATCAATGATTTCCTCTTTCAGTTAGAACACTTCTGCCTCTATCTCTCTTAGCAAGAGGGTTCAAGGACTTTACAGCAAACTGACAAAAATTAGGCAATTTTCTTCTTTCCCTTTCTCACCTCCTGTAAATTTCTTTTTCCTTCTCCCCTCGCAGAGAGGGGAAGTGCTGTCTCAGAGTGAGAGTCATATAAAAACTATGTGTACTGCTGTTTTTTGCACAACATCACTGAGGAAATCTAGAAGAGAACATGAATATATGTAACAGTAATAACTGGTAAGGTTTATTGCATGGAGGACATCTGGGCTTTTAATTTCATTATTGTGTGGGAGAGATGTGGTGGCAAATTTTCCGCATAACTTCCAGAAATTTCCCATTTCCTTCTCTTGCATGCAGTGGGAGAGGGAAGAAAAGGCTGTGTGATGTCTCTGGTCTCCCAGAGACCTTACACTGTGCAAACACTCTGCTGTAAGGGAAAAATGTAATGGTGCAGGGTTAGCTGAGCCTTCCTCCTTATGAACTGTGCAGAATTACCTGTAAATGTGCAGGTGGTACTGTAAGACTTTCATGAGAACAAATGTATGTTGTGTGGTCTAAACCATCACTGAAATGAAACTTTTTAAAGACATAGACTTGGCCTGAGTTCTAATAATCTGTGATGCCTCAGCACCTTAGCAGTGGCTTTATGGTAACAGCATAACACATTCTTCCAAAACTGTAAGTGGGGATTTCCAAGACTTTTAATTTTCTGTTGTTTATACTGTAGTTTTGTCCATACTCATTTCCTAAGTTAACCAACCACTAGAATGATCATCCAGAAATTTTCCTAGTACAGAACTGTTTGTTTGTGTGATCACAGGGGAAAGCATTTACATAAGAGCAAGTATATATTTGTCCAAAAGAAAATGCAGGTAACTAAAGGCACTGATTTTTTAACTGTGAGTCCAAGGAAGTCCTCTTGTATTACTAAATTGGTGTAGAATTATGGGTCCTGATGAAAACCAAAAAACTACTGCTGTAAAACATTTAAATTCTAAAATCAGCCCAAATCTGGTCACTTGTTATCATGTGCTGGAAACCCACACCATCAGCAAAGGTACGGTTACAAAGTTCAGATAAGAATCAACAATATGTTTCTCATCTTTGTCCTGCCTCTCATTGGCACAATAATAGTACTGAATGTCACAGAGAGACCCTGGTTAAGGGAGCAGAGTGTGAAGTGAGCTCTATGTCTGGAGTTACAAGGAGTTGAGAAGTATTTTGTGGCCTATAGATAGCAGTGGCCCATGAAGGGGACATGTTCAGACTGGCCATTTATTTCAGGGCTGTCTGCAATTGTGGTGGACTGCTTTTGATGCTTCGGGCAATTCCTCTTAGTCTTACATTTTTAAGATAGACTAATCTAATTGAGGGAGAATATCTTGTATGACAGAAATAAAGAAAGCATCTACAAGATGTCCTCTCAAAAACAAACCAAAACAAAACAAAAAAAAAAAAAAAAAAAACAACAACAAAAAAAATCAAACTATTTCAGCCTTTGATGTAGGCCATATGCTGAGTTTGGAGGGGACCTGGAGAGGTCAGGGAATACAGGATACCTTATAAATAGGAGTGCAGAGTACATGAGAGATTGGCAGGTGTGGAATGTTCTGTGTGCTGAGGCTGGTGCAGCAAACCTAGGCTGGAAGGGCTTTAGGATCTGATAGGTGACTGCGGCTGGCAGGCTGGGGGCCTGAGAGCAGGGCTGCCTTAGGAACAAGGCAGGAAGTGGTTGGGATAAGCTTGGAAAGTGGAGAAAACAGAACAGGACATGGTCTTGGGTGATGTAGGGGTATGTGTTAGAATTGTAGAATTGGAAAGCACAAATTTAGGGTGCTAGCATGAAGACATTTAACAACTATGGTATGACAGTGTGAATGGTGTGGTCCTTGACACCTGAAAATTACAAAACACTTCTGAAAATTACAAAATGCTTGCTCATTTTCTCTGTCTTAACTCCATATCCACATTTCTGGCTTGCTTTCATTTGTTCCTTTTATTTTGTTGTCATAATGTTCCACTCAGAAGGTCCCCAAGCCTGACCTCCCTTTTTGTCTGATAAGACAATCTACAGTGGAACAGTTCAAATTTAAATGCTGTTGTTTAAATCGGTGTAATAAGATTTTAGATTTGGCACTCCACTGTGATAAAACTAAAGGTGGAGCAGAACTCAGACAATAATGAAGAAACAGCACAACACGTAGTATATTTGATTCTGTTTTGCTTACTAGTTGTTGTGCAGACCATTAAGTCTTCATTTAGTTACAGATGCCAGGGAGGGAAGAGTAAAACTATATAAGAACGAATCCCCTGCTTGGCATTGTTTCAAGCCTGATAAAAGAAACTCCCTCAATTCATCAGACTGCATGCTATAAGTGGAAATGAAAAAATTACTAAAGAGCAAATAGATAAATATATTATGGCATATAAGAGATTTCAACTGTAAGCATTCTATTTACTAAAGTACATTGTAATAATTCCTCATATGAAACATGTTTCTGTGTGTGTGAAACAAAGTACTGAGTTTTACTACATTTGAGTAAAATGTATCATTTGAACTGTTTTCTTGAGCTTTTACTAGATTCTGTAATTTATGTGCAACAGAACACACCCAGTGCTAAGGCACATGGAAACCGTGTTAGCTAGAGGGTTTAAAATAATTCACTTCCACCTTCTTTTTCCAGAATATATTGCATATATGTCATAGTACAGGCTCAATTCTAATAAGAAAATTCAGTGACTTTGCAATCAGTAGGCTCTCAATTTCTAAAAACGATTGGAGCAAATGGATAGCCAGGAAAAGGAGAGACTACTCATGTGATTTGGAGAGGAGTGATTAAGTGGAACCTCATTTGGAAAACTTGCAGTAAGCCTTTCTTGTTCACTAGACTCTAGGAAACTACAACTTGGCCAAGGTAATGTCCATGCCCATTAGAAACCATGTTGTGCTGTGCCAGGAATTCACCATCCATTGCTTTCACAGGAACAGAACGTTCCGTGTTTGCCTTTTCCTAGGACCATATCTTCCAGGAGAGTAGTTCACCACCACTTTGACATGCAGATCTCTAAGGTTTTTTTCCAGGGGAATCGTAATCTCTCATGGTGAATTTACACTTGCTGGAAATCAGCTTGATTTTCTGAGTTAGGCTTCGGCTGCACCAGTACATCGAACTGCACAGGCGTTGTTCTCTGGCCTGAGCCCTTCTAACAAGCCAACAGCATGGAGCCAGCATCCAGGAATGCCTCTGACCTGAGGTGGACACAGGGCAAACCTCTGGTACCCTGTGATGAGAACAGTGACGGGTTTCAGCAACTCCTTTCGCCAGAAACGGTTAGAACAAATATGACAGGTGGGAAAACTGGGCATTTTGTGTATTACTGCTGCCCGATCTTGCGTTGTAACGCGCACCAAGAGCAGAGAGAGTTTTTATGGCACACAACTTCACCCCTTCCAGCGAGAGGCTCGCACCTGGTATATCTCCATTCGGCCTCCCGTGCTGGGCCAGGTTGTGCTTGGCAGCCATCACGGCTGGGAACACTCACGCAGCGGGTTATGACCTAAAGACGAAGAATACTTTAAGCGTACACACACACACACGGCCAAACCAGTCAATCACGCCGCTGTTCGCCTCCCGCCGCCCCT
>VWZS01002405.1:516088-723278 GCA_013397075.1 Rhabdornis inornatus
GCGCGGCCGTCGCTCCCGCCGCGCCTCCCCCCGCGCGATGGAGGTGGTGCTGGCGGACACGCTGCTGTCCCGCTGCGGGGACTCCGCCGCGCTGCTGCGGGCGCTCAGCGCGCCGCTCTCCGCCGAGCGGGCGGAGGCGCTGCGCCTGCTGCTGCAGCGCCTGGCGGCGGGCGGGCCGGNCGCGTCTGGGAGGGGCTGCTGGGCGCGGGCGGGGCGCCGCGGGTCGGGCGGGCGCTGCTGGCCATGAGCGCCTTGGCGGACGCGCTGCTGCCGCGGGGCCCCGCGGGGCCGGGGCTGGACGCGCGGTTGTGCCCGCGGTTCTGGCGGCTGGTGCAGGAGGGCCTGACGGAGCGGGACGGGCTGTGTCGCAAGCGGGCCCGCTACCTGCTGAAGAGAGCGCTGGACCTGAGCGGCGGGCAGCGCGCCGAGCTGCGCTGCCCCCCGGACGGCGGACACGGTACGGCCGGGCGGGCGGCGGGACGGGCGGCGCGACGGCGAGAGGGACCCGGTGAAACGTGTGTCCTTGTCTTTTTGTCCTTAGAATCGAGTCTGTTCTGGTGGTCTGCTGAGAAGAACGAGCAACTCCTGCAATTTTGGGAAACTTACATTTTGATAATGGAAACTTTGGAAGGAAACCAGGTAGGAGCGCTGTAAAATCTGTGCCCATCCTAGATGGACGTGCTGCCTCACTTGTGGCGCACGTGAATGTTTTTGTAGGGGCAGAGTGTTTCCAGTTTTGGTGACTGAGTGTGTCTAAGTCAGCATTAACTGGAATACTTTTGGTTCAGCTCTTAAATACTCAAAACACAGCATGTGTCATTCATAGGGAGTAAATTCAGAACTCCTCTCTGTCATCGGGATACATCTGGTTAATGCAACGGCAGAAAGCTGGAGTGCAGGTAGTTGCAAGACCAGGATAACCAGCTTAGTGAAAAATCAGGTTATTGCACTTAATGCCCTCTCTTGGAGAGAGGGGACTGTGTCTGTATGGTAAAGTACCTGTGGCCTTGGATAAAATGTCCAGCATACTTGGCAGAAAGATTCCTGTTGACTTGAGGCTTCCATGATTGTATGGTATTGGGATGTTAACTATTACTAGTGTGCCCACCTCCCTGTAGTTATTTTATGTTATTTGTACATGATTGTCCTGTAACTGAGATACTATTCAGTTGAATGCTTAATTTTAGATATTTGTGCTGTTTCAATTTTGAGGAATAGAATGGTTGTTAGTAAGTATTGTTCTTAATATATGGTAGTATTGAAGTATCAGGTGTTTTTCAATTGTTTGTTGCATACCACAGGCTTTGCACGTTTATTTAAGTGTACTTCTATTGTCAATTGCTGTATTAATGCTATTGATAGTAAATTCTAATCTGAGTAACTGTCAGCTCCTGGGTTTGAGGTATAAACTATTTATACCTGATTTGCATTTCAGATCCACGTCATAAAGCCAGTATTACCAAAACTGAACAGTTTATATGAGCTTGCCATATCAGGGGATAAAGGTAAGATGGAACTTTTTCTACTTAACCTCTTTAATATGAGTCAGTTAAGTTACACTTCTCTGTTTTGTAATGTTTTGTTTCTCAAGTTAGGTGTTTTCTGGGTGGCTGTTCCAGTTTTCTGTGGTTCTGCTCTATGCGTAGTTTGTTTGGCAAACATGCATAGGCAGCGACCACTCTGCTCTGAAAAGAAATCCTAGCATATATTTGCTGCTTACTGTATTGCCTTGGAATACTATTTTTCTGTCAGAAAATCCAAATAAATGGTCATTTGCCACTGTATTTTGCTTCACTTGAGATAGTGTGAAAATAATGCCAGAGATTTTTGGGGTTGTAGAAGACAATTCACCTGCACAACTTTGTAAAAGCGGAAAAAAACTCCAACTCAACTTGTTAGAAGTGGGGAGAGGATAAATAAAATGGGTGCTGAGACAGTGTGTCTAGGGCACATGAACACATGTAATTAAGTGGTGCAAGATGTTAGAGTTTTGTAAAGTGGAAAGACTATTAAAGTGAAACTTCTGTAGGTAAATACATTGGTATGAATAGAGTTGCAGGAAGAAGCATATGTCACTTTTTAATTTGTAACTAATAAAGTAGAGAGTAACTTTGGAAAACTGTGATAATTTTTAAATTAGATTTGGTGGGGTGTTTTTATAAAATAAATAGCTATAGTCATCTTTTTGAAATGTCCTGTGAATAGACTATAGCATTGTCCAGAATGTCAGTATGTTATGTGTTAGTGTGTCACTGTCATTTCTGTGTCAGTTCAGAAGAATTTCTTTTTTGTAAACAGGTTCTTGGCTGTTTCACCCATCATGGCATGTGTGCATTTATAGACGAATGTTTGAGAGTGAGAATAAAACATTGACAAAGGAAGGAATTCTCCATTTTCTGGAGCTTTATGAAACAAAGCATCTTCCAGATTCGCTTGCTTTCTCAGAGGTAAGGGTGTTACTGTTACTTGCCACAACAAACAAGTGTTCTAATTTGTAATAGGTCTTAACAGTAATTGCTTCAGTAGTTGGAGTTGGACAAATTCTGTCTCTGTAGTTGAATCAGTGTATTACTCTATCCATAAAACATAAAACCCCCACACTTTACATAAAGTAAATACATAAAAGTATTCTCTATGTGGGAAGAGATATTAAATCTTAGAGTTTTTTTTTATTACTGTCACATGTGTATTGACTGTCCAACCAGCCTAATGTTTAGTAAGGAATTATCTACATTATACTATTTAAACTTCATAGGAGCATTCCCCTCAGACATTAACATTCCTGATTTATACATCTTAAATCAACCTCTTGATGGGTAACTTGAAATAAAGTCAACCTTAATATGCACCCTAAATCTTTTTAGCTGTGTTGGCTCTTTGTCATTCTTCTATTTCACGTTTAAATCTGTTTTCTCTATCTGTTTCCCAAAAGGATTTCTTATTTGCCTGTGTCTTTTGCAATACTCTGTGAAATGTATCTAGTGGAAAAATCTCTTTTCTTGTTTACTCTCCTGGTCCCCCTTCTCTTTGGTTTCTTCCTCTTTTTCCTTCAACTATTTGACACTAACAATTCTCTAATTTCTGGCTCTGTCCTTTAAAATCTGGTGAAATAAGTCTAGTTAGCCTTAGTGCCTTGGAAATGTGCATTTCACCATTGTTCTTGTTTCTTTTTTCAGTTTGTTATTGGACCACTAATGGATGCCCTCTCAGAAAGTTCCCTTTACAGCAGGTAAACCACTTGTTTAATTTTATTTATTTAATTTCTTGATTGCTGCAAGTGTGTTCTAATAATACTGGCTAAGTATATTAGTAAAATCTTAGCTAAAGGAAAACACATTAATAAAAAATTGTGCTGCCAAACTTACTGACAGGGAGAATTTTTCAGGAAAGATGGGTGGCTGTGAACAAATGAAGTATGGATCTAGTGACAAGACTTGATTGTTGCAATTTTCAATGCCCCTTGGTCGAATCAATGGTTGCAGTCTTGGTCTGGTGGGGGAAGCCCATGAAACAAAGAGTTAGTGGATTAATATGTTCATTTTTGGGGGCCTAAAACTGGCTGTCACTGGTGATAGTTTGGATTGGGTGATTATGGATAAAGTGTAGGCACAATTGATTGTTTCATCTAAATATGGCAGGACAAATGTGAGCTCTGCAGGCTCTTGCAGCAGTTAAGCATTTCTCTTCTCAGTCTGCAGTATCTTCCATGGATGTATACTCATTGGAATTCAGAAGGTGGAGCAAATGCTAGGTGTTTCAGTATGTTAGAGCTGTGTTGAATCAATACTTCATAATCTTAATCTTCTCTCTTAGCTTTTGTATTTCTGGTGAGGTATGTTGGCATGTGTAGAGGAGGGTGCATGTTTGAGTACATCAAGAATATACAAAGTTGTTACAGTTAATATGAAGCTGAGAGAAAGCTATAGGGTCTCTTGACTGATGCTAATCCTTAGTAGCCAGGATCCTGAGACTTCTCATGAGACATAGATTGTCTCTAATGGTCCATGGAGTGTCACTGAGTAACACCTTGTTTTTGTTTAGGGGCAATTCTAAGCATTCTGAATCTGTTAGATTTTAGATTCAATCTGTCACATCTAATCCTAAAGCTGTTAACATGCCAGTTGTGTATCTAATGTTTTAAAACCCAACAGGACACCAGGTCAATCAACAGGAGCCTGTCCTCCTTTGGGATTGAGGTTACAGAAGTTTTTGGCTACTTATTTCACTCTTCTTCCAGAAGAAGAAAAAGGTATGTTTCAGTTTCAGCTTTATCTTTTTTTAAATAAGGAAACCAAATAAAAACTATGGAGCCATTTTTGGTATGTCATGTAAGTGTTTCCTTGAGAGAAAAAAGGAATAGTTGTCCTGACAGTGGAGTTTCCAGAGAAAAGGCTTTCAGAGACTTTAAGGTATCCTGCAGTACTTAGCTACAGAATTGTTCTAGGGGCAAAATGAAGCAGATTTGCTTTTTATTAATGGAAAAATAAAAAGGCCAAACAAGCTCCTAGGATCTGAAGCGAACAGTACTTGGAGATTTTGTTTTCTTTGTCTGCCAGACTTTTTTAGTCATGACTTGTGTAGTGACACATCCAAAAGAGCTCAGTCCAATAGCTGAAACAGAATAAGGATTCTTTTATTTTGAGGTTGGGTGGAGGAAGATTTCTGAGACTATTCCAAATTTTGATGCTAGTGTAGGCTGAAGTGAAGGTAACCAGAAGTTAATACCTGGTCTAATTGGATCAAATAAGGGTAGAATCAGCTTTCTTCAGCACCCTGTGTGTACAGGTATATTCTGGGAGGAAACACCTTATATATTTGTAATGCCACAGATGTCCTATTTCTCTACCCTGTCCCAAGGCATATATTTTATCACTAAACAGGGGGTGTGTGATTAGGAATCTTGAGATGGGTAGCCTGCTTCCACAATCTGTAGATGTGGTGGTTCGTTGAGAATTGCTCTGCCCATTCCAGCATCCATTTCGCTGGTTGAATCACTATGGTCAGTCATATCACAAACTCAGTAGCAGCTTAAAAAAGTTTAGTTTAGCAACTTAAAAAAGATTGTTTAGTACTCAAAACAAGTGAGTTAAAATTCCATTTCTGAACATGGTGGTTAGTGCAGATGACCAGAGTCAAAATTAGGTTTATTTCTATTTGTCTCTGAATCATATCACCTTACTGACAGACTTCTTTGGAATGTTACTTTTTCATTGAAATAATAAGGAAATTATTCTGTTGTCTTTTATTTAATTGTCAGAAATTATAACAGCACTCTTCTGCTGGAGTTCATGTTATTTAAAAGCATTGGAGAACACAAAATCACACAGGGTTGTTTTGTTTACTTTTATTTTAAGGTAGCTTCCTGTTAAAATTTATTCAGAAGATGACAAGTAGGCATTGGTGTGCTGTTCCTATTTTGTTTCTTTCTATGGCTTTGGCATCTATCCCTGCATGTAAAGTACTTGGTGCTGAAGGACTTCGTGCTTTAAGGTAAAATACATACTGTATTGTGTTCTTACAGCCTTCTTCCAAAGAAATGTGCTGACAGTCTGGAGAGCCAGAATTTGATTCATGTTTGTTATTTCTGAAGGGATGGTTGTGCATGGGAATATAAGGTTTTGTCTCCTTTATGTCTGATTTGCAGAGGAAAACAATTCAAGGACCAATGTATTTATATCTCTGTATGAAGTTTAAAAAATTTGAGTTTTTGTGTTTTAGATCTTCATAGTTGCTACTTTTTTAGAATAATTTTTCCCTGGTCTTCCACGGCTCCTGGTTGATATATATCACAGTTCTTCATTTTCTTCTAGTTACATTACAACCTGGTTTAATAGCAGTTGAGGGTGTGGGGGACAGCCCACAATGCTAGAAAGAGAAAGATTTCTGAATAAAAGTCTAGGTAAAAGTTCTTGGCCTTACTATGGACTTAATCACACTGATATTTCCTAAGTGTCTGCTTTCACTTCCTTGAGCTGCTAAAAATCAGTTGTCATTCCAGTTTAATCAAATTTGGTGGTTTAAATAAAATCTTACTGGTGGTTGAAGGAATATTGGATAGGAGCAGTTTGCAAAAAGAAAAAAAGATGTTGGACATGCCTTTGCTGATAAAAGATCACTGAAAGTTCCTTCCAGTTTTGTGCTTGAGTAAGATTTTTGAGGCCAAACATCTATATACTTGTTACAGATAGAAATGCTAATATTAAATTAGCAATCTGAACTGATGTGATCATGGGGATTGTTCCTTTAGGTTTTGTTTTGTTCTTTCTTCTCCCCCTGTTTTGTCAGGTTTATGCTTATCCAAGTTTTATTGTCAGTTTTTGAAAGTACACATAACAGTAGTCTTGGTTCTGGATTGTTTGTGGTCTGATCAGGGAGTGTTTGTGCCATACTTAATAGAATGTCTGTTACATGCAATCTAATGTATTTAAAATAGTTAATAATTAGAAAATATATGAAAATGTTTACATTTTCAAGTGTGTGATTTATACAGTGTGTATTTTTCCTCTTTGCAGAGATGTCCTCCAGTGTACTATGATTACACATCAGATCCTGTTGCGTGGAGCTGCTCAGTGCTATCTTCTTCAAACATCTATGCATTTGACAGATGTGGTCAGTTTGGGATTTTGTGTTTTATTTTTTGTTTTTTCTTTTTCCATGATGTAATAGAAATACAGTGACACTTTAACAGGGTCAACAGTATTCAAAAAATTGCTAAATACAGTATTTATACTGATTTTGCTGGATTTGCAATTTTTTTTAGTGACTATTTAAATTGTGCTATGCAAGTATGTATGCTTCTCTTGGCTTTGGGTTTCCATAAGAAATATTTTTTTATTAGGTTTTATTAGTTAGATGTTTCATTGTAGGGTTCTCATGTGGTAGTTATCATAACAGGATATTATTCCATATCTACTATATCAACTGAGGTTTTCATAGAAATTAAATAGACTTTCCTGTAGTTCCTAATAATAAAAGTATTTGTGATACCAGAACGATAAAACTTCCATTATTGCTAAAATAGCAGGACTGTACTTATTCAGTAATCAAAGTATTCATGGTTTTTTTGTTTTATAGCTAAATAAGTAGTCTTCCATGTTGTGTTATGGCTATAAACCTGTCTGAATTTCTCTTTAGAAATGCAGAAATGGTACTTACGAGTGATTCTTAATCATTTACCTACATTAATTTAAAAGGCATCATCAGTGAATAGCACTATTCTTACAGTCATTCATTTATTTTCAGATAGACTTTAATACTCGAGAAAATTAAAGTTTGTCCCTTGGTTACTGATAAGTTGGTCCCAAAGAGGCAGAAATGAGTCTCAATCACAAAAAGGAAAAAGTAAATTTCTTCTACTGAAACCTGCCAGATAAAGGCAAACTTCTTGAATTGTCATATAGGTATTATTTGTTGTATGTTATGTTGGCAGCTATTGTATCTTGATTAATTTCTTCAGGAGAAAGTGTCCTTCCCAGAAGTTTCAAGCTTTCTTCTGTCCCTGAGACCAGAGGAGTCCCTAAGGAGAGATACTTTGTTATGGACAGAGGTGAGACCTTATGTTCATCAAACCCATGACTGGTAGAAATAATAATATCACTGGCAGGAAAATCTCAAAGGGAAAAATATGCATACTATGTAGAGTGAGATTGTAAATCGTAAATTTTCACAGGATATGTATTTTATGTCTTGCAGGATGTAAAATGCTGTGAATAAAAGTTCAAAGATGAAATAATTTTTTATATAGTATATACTAGAGCCAACTGATTGTGTAGCCATAACTTTTGGTTACTTGTGCAGCCATATAATGGTAAAGTGATTTTTTTGCATAGTTTCTTCTTGTCATATATACTGTGCATTTCATCTTGCTACATTCATTTTCGGCATACAAGTTAAAAAAAAAAAAAGCTGATCTCACTAAATAACACTTGGTTTGAAGAAACCCTTTTGACATAAGGGAATTTTTACCAGTCTTGCTTAATTTTAAGAGTTGTTGTTTTTCTTATATTGGTACCATTGACTTTTTGGGGGTGCTCTGAGCTACCCTCTGGAAGAACATTTTTCTATGTGTAGTTAGAAGGGAATAATGTGCTAAGGCTCAAGGTAGCTCTGGTAAGCACCTCTTGCAGTGTGTGGGTTTGCTGATGTGAGAGTTTGCATTTACCAGTGCTCTGGTGTGCTGCTGTTAAATCAGTGATGCCAATGCATAGCTGCCATATGTGGACAAGGAGTAACATACTGTTCTCAATTCAGCTTTGCAGTTGGTTGCAAGTGAATGACAGGTGCTTCAGGAAGTCTGGAACCTCTGATTTGGAACGTCAGGAGACATCATCATTATGTCAGTATGTGCACAGTCTTGTGGGAGAGTACCTTAAGTCAGCTGCATCTGAAAGTAAGTTGATGTGCATTAATAAAAACCACTATTTTTAAGAGAATTAAAAAAAAATTACAGCAATCCCTTGGATTTTAGAAAAATGGATTTTTTTGAAATTGCACCTGTTGAAGTTCTACCCAACCTGTGTATTCATAATTCTTAAGTTTGAACCTTATTTTTTAATTCCAGCTTCCCTCCATAAATTAAAGTCCTGCAATATTAATTGAACATTAAGTCTTAATATTCCATTTTAGTGCTGCCCTGATGCTTGTCCCTTAGATTTATTTTGTCACTCTTTTGATGGTGTCTGAAAATGCAGGAATGCAGAGGAAAACACAAGGGAATATGAACCCACACAGGTTCTGTCATCTTTCTCAGGAGACCTTTGTAAAATGACCAAGTATTTTTGTAGAGGGAGAGGCCATAGGGTGAGGCAGCTTGTCAGCTCATTGTACACCTTCCTGAGTTGTTACATTCTTCTGATCTTGGACAGCTTGCAGGAGGTGAGCTGCCACATGGTTATAACCCAGGAAGGTATTTTCTAGGCTGTATAAACATGCAGATAAATTACAAAGGGCCTTCCTTGTTCACTGCCACGTTTTGGATTATTTACAATGTCAGGTTTGTGTCATCTTTCAGACACATTGAAAGGAATGGCAAATTGATTTTTTTAAATATTTCAACTTTTGTGTGGCATTCGCAGTCATAGTGAATTTTATATAGTTTTATATTGTCAAAAGTCAAAGCTGAACACCTTTTAAGTGTTATATATACAGGAGATAAAAAAGCTAGGTCATTATTCACTGATCATAAATAGCTTCAGAAACTTCCTGCAGACCGGGAAACTTCACTTGATTGTGTTATTGTTAGAGACGTAGTAAGCAAATTGTCTCTGTTGATGCTCTAGGGTAAATTTGCTAAAAATTTTGGCAGGTCTTATGTCCTTCCTGACATATTTGTTTAGTCCTTGGTCTATATTACCTGCAATTCCATGGCAGTCATCTGCATTTCACTTGTAAAAAGTGATGTTTGCAATTCTGGTTTTATATGGAACTTAACTAATAAGCAGCTCTTTAGAAGGAAAAAAGGAACCATGTCCAGCTGCTTGAATTGGACCTCCAAAGTGTGTTTTGTTTTCTAAATTCCCAAAGCCAGAAACATACCAGTTGAAAACACTCCTAAAACCAATTTATGTACTGCTATTTAAGAAATAATTCTATAAGTATGATGATGTAGTTCTGCATCAAAGATGGATAAAAATAGAAACTTCACTTAGTTTTTTTATAATCTCCTTTTTACAGAACAATTTTAATTCTTCATGTAACTTCTATGGTCGAAATCACAGCTGATATTTCTGATGAAGCATGATGGAATTATGTTCTTCATTAAATTAATTTGAATATGCTAATGTATTTTTTAAAAGCAATGGAAAAGTTTGTTGTGAACTGCTACATAATATATGATACTATGTAACATATTGCCTAAAATTTATTTGAGCATAAAGGCCAATAGTGTTTAATTTATATCTAGATAGAGAATGGCAAAAAAATAGTAGTAATAATTATATTAGCATTAATTGGTTTTGTACTGTTAATTTATTAAAATAAGTTACAAACCCAGAAGTTTTAGAAATTAATGCAAAGGTATTTTTTAGTTACTGTGGAAACCTTAAAATATCTTTAATCAGGAGAAAATTGCTTTATGCCTGACTGGTTTGAAGCTAAGCTTGTCTCAACAATGATTCTGTTGGCTGCTGACGTGGAGCAGATGAAGAATAAATACAGGTAAGTATGAAATACCTTATTTTACATTTCTGTCTTTTTCAATCCCCCCACTCCTGAAGGATCCAGTAGAAGCCTGATGAAGCTGGGAAGCTGTCCTCCTTTCTCTGTAGACTTTCAATCAGCCTGATCATTCCTTAGGCCTTGTCCAACTGTTGCTGCAGACATACTGGGTAACATTCTAAAGATACTTAAGTGTCTTGGAAATGTGTCCTATTTATTTCCATAAGTAACTTCAGCACTTAAGGCACATACTCAGAAGAAGACTTTCTTTTTAATTTTTGTTTTTGTGTAGTGGAAAAAGCAACATAGAGTGGATTGAACTAGAGGCTTTCTTGAACCCTCTTCTGGATGTCTTGATGAAACTTGGCAGTAATGCTTACATACCAACACTGAGAACAGATAAAAGCCTTCAGCTTCTCTTGAAGTTATTGCAGACCCGTTGGTTAAAATGTTCCAATACACAAGATGGTTAGTGACATCTTCAGTCTACTGTGTCTTCTGTTCATTACAGTCTTAACTGCAGCTAAGCTACTTAACTGTTGTACGGCTATAGCGTTAAACTAATATTAGCCTGGAAGTGGTAAATGTAAAAGTTGGCGATCTGGCGTGTCTGTTATAAAACTTGAGCTATGGGTCCAATCTTACGGGTGTGCTAAGGACTGGGAATTGAGAATGTGGAAGCCTTCTGAGAAAGCAATTGTTATCCATTAGGATTAGCTTATCAGTTAAAATTTGAAGAGTGTGACTGTATTGCAAATATTTATAGGCTTATTCCTTGCAAATGAATGGATTCCATAAATCATTTAGACACTTCAGAAAGAAGTTACTACAGAAACCCAGCCTAACCTGCTTGGTTGCCACAGGTTCAGCCTGAGTCTTCTCTGAGTGCATAAAATGACCCTGCTGGACATACTGTTTTCTGAGTTGACTGGTAGGCTAAGAGGTGCTCACTGAAACACAAGCCTGGTGATCTGTCTGTCTGGGGGTGTTGGCCCCCCACAGATGGAGCACTTTAACTTGCAGACTTTTCAGGAGAGTTTGAACAAAAACTATGGAGTCCTTACTGCTCCTTTTGAGAGAACTTGGTCAGTTTGTAACCAGAATACACTTAAATGTTTTTCCTGAGAGCAAATGTATTATTTTCATTGAATTGGGATGCTGAATGGGAATAGGAGGGATCTTGGTCTTTTGGTTTCTGCACCCCCAGATTATTTTGGGACTTCTTTCAGAGTGTTTATAACATGAAATAGAAGAGTAGTTTTGGAGTGGGGAGGCTCCATATCTAGGCTTTTATTTGTAGCAAAAATAGTTTCAGGTTGTCTGTCCAGGTTTCATGTACATGTCCTAGTGCAGCCCCAGAATAAATGCCCACCCTCATTTTAACAAGTTCTGTATACATTCAACTTGCCTGCCCTTTTAAATTTTAGCTGTTTGTGTGAAATACTGAGCACTAATTATGCAGGCTGTTAAAGTTTGTGTTGGGGCATGGTCTCTCACTGTTGAAGTGGGTTCCTTGAAATGAACTAAACTGGAAGAAGTGTCCACTAAGCTACCACTGTGCATTCAGCCTGCAGCACAAGGATAGAAAAAGCCTGAAACAGAACCCTACAAAACACATGCAAGCACATAGTAGTTTCTTAGTATCAATAATAAATAATTTCTTTGTGTGCCTTATTTCTTTACGTGCTTGCTAATGTACCTGCAATGGATTGCTCTTGCTTTGGGAATTTTGACACCTGACATGGCACGTTGAGCTCTGCTAACAGAGTTCCAAAGGTATGGTAGTGCTGAGCACTGCAGTGTCTCCATCCTTTTGAAGGTCCCTAGAGGTGCTCCAGTACAGCCCATCATCAGTCTCTTGAGAGGCTTTCTGAATTGCATTGTAGTTTTACCTTAAAGAAGGATTACTTCTCTTAAAATTAATTGCTACATTGTTCTTTTTTGTGTTGCTTCCTTCTGCACAGGAGAACCAAGTAATCTTTTTTTTTTTCCTGCAGCTAGGAATCGACTAAGGTGAGGGGTGGGAAGATTAATGCTGTGTAATACCAAAGTTATGTTTCTGTGTTGATTAAATGGGAGGCGAAAAGTCCTGTTTGTCAAATGGAAAACAATAAAATGGTAGGGAGTAATAAAGGATTTTAACCTTGTAAAACAAAATAATAACAAGTGGGAAGTGTTTTATTTAAGAATATTTAAATGGGGATAGACATGCCTGAAATGGATGCTGAAATCGTCAGCATTCTTCTACAGTTCTTGCTGTCTAAACTGTTGTTAGATTTCATTATTTTAAACAGTAAGATTTTGGTAATTACTATCTTTTGCTAGTGTTACAGAGCCACTGGTAATGAATTGGGTTTTATGTCCAACATGCTTATCTGAAGATTTTATGAATATAAATTGCAGAAGATGTTTTAGGGATTTGAGACTTATGATGAAACATGATAATCTGACATAATTAAACTGTTGGTTCAGTTGTTTAAACAATTGAACCAATAGAAATGTAGTCCAATGAGCCATTTTACTAGGGAATATTGAGAGTAAGTACAGTATGGATTTGAAACTTCTGGAAATATGTCCCTTTATATTTTTACTTTTTGAAGGTCTTCCATTTCATAATAGTTTTGCTACATGAAGTGTTACTCAGGGTCAGCTCCAGAAACAACCAGCAGCTGTAGCCTCTGGGTAATTCTCCTAAATACTGGAACTAATGACTGGTATTTTTAAAACAAGGTGACCATGCAGAGTATTTTACTCCATTTTCATACTGAGATGTTGTTTCCTTGGCTTTCAGCTAGCCCTTACCCTTGAAACACAGACTGAAGTGTGTTTGTGGTTAAGTATGTTTTACCAGAGTGACCTACCTCCCTTGTATATAAACTTGTGTCTTTGCTTGTGAAATGCTATGTACATATGGTATACTTGGTAGCCTAGTCTTTTCTTGTAGACAGTACCACATTTTGTGTCATAATCTTGTATTTTCATTTACAATGTTAAGCCTGGAAGCTATTGGGCTAAAATCTTATAAGATTACACTATTCCCAAAAAGGAATTACTCCTAAACATCACAAAACCAGACCAACAACCAGCAAGCCCCAAAACCAGTTTTCAAGTCTATAAATATGAGGAATGGAAAAGTATATTTTTCTCGCATAAAGTTAATTACTGGATATGAAAGCTTTTGATTTTTATTAAAGACTAAGTTCATTAATAAGCTGTTTGTGCAGAGGGTTAGGCATAGGACAAAAGTGTGCATTAAAAGTTGGAAAATTGGACTGTGGTCTTCTGGTCTTGTGTGGGGTTTTGGTTCACCAATACATTATGAATATGAGGAAATAATATAATCTGGTTGGATTCTTTCAGCCTTATGGCTTACACAGTGAAAGAGTACAGAGATGTTTTAAGTTATTTTTAGGTATTTGAGTACTATTACTGTATAACTTTATAACATAAGTATACCTGCATGATACAATAAAATTCTTAAGGGAATTGTATTTCTGCATTTATACTTTTCTTTCCTCCACACAGATGAAGTGCTGTTCTTTATCTGGAAGTCTCTTGTGACACCTGTGGAGAGTATTCTTGAATTTGTTCTCCGACGGCTTACTACCAATGAGTTAAGCACTGTAAGTAATGGTTATGAGACATACTTTGTGTGGTTTTGCTTGTTAATTTGATTTACCAGTGTTTCTAAAGTTCATACAAAATCTTTGAACACCTAGAATTTGCAGTCAATTTGCATAGAAACACTTCTGTTGACTTTTTTTGAATGGGCATAGTAAGAAGGAAAAAAAAAGCGTCTTCACAAGTAGTGTTTAGCGTCTGTTGTCTGCATTTCTTGTTTCTTCTTAAATCTAAAGCAATCATATAGTAAGAAATCCTGAGTATCATATACTGCATAATATCTACTAGTATAGCTGTGGACATAAGTTGCTAGGTGTTTGGAGACTTTAAGTACTTGGTCAGGCTAGCATCTTACTTGACTGTATTTACGCTGTTTGCTCATTGCTGTGCCCAGTGTTTAAGCTTCTATCCCAAAGGAGTCTGAGACTTTTAAAGCAAAGCAAAAGTTAGAGTTGAATCAGGAGAATGGTATCTGAAAGTCAGAATTTAAGATTTAGAAGTTAATAACCTCCCCCAAACAAACCCCAAATTAAATGTTGTTCAGTTGCAATGACAGTTGTAGTTTTCCTTCTGCTATCATTGTTACCAGTAGTTTTCTTTCTGATTTTCAGTTTAATTTTCCTCCTCTTACTGATTGAGATTGTGGCTGTTTCCTCACTTTTAGGTTGGTGACCTGGATCGTTGTGATCTGTACTTGACTTTAATTCCAGAGATACTGAATTTGTGCTTGAAAGTCAACTGGAAGAAAATTATATCTATCAAGAATTTCTTTTCATCCCTGATAAATGCATCTATTCGTAATCTTCAGGAGAGAGATTCTGAAAAGGTAATTTAACATTATTTTCAACAATAAATATTTATATAAAAGCCAATAAATCGTAATTAAAATATATGCTAATATAATTTAGATTCTGCATTATTAATTATGTAGACATATTATAAGCGTAAGTTAATATATAATTATTTATTTCTATTGTGATATTTATAATGCATAATAATATTATATATAATGTGAAATTAAATAATCGTTTGTGTGAATGTGTATGTGCATATATATTCCCTAACACGTGTCTTTATTTGGCAGTGTAACATGGATGTATAATACTTGTAGCTAAGATTTTTAGTACTTTGGTTTTTTATATTGCTTTACTTAGAAGTCTGCATAGCTAAAGTAAAATTCTTACTGCAATCATGAATTATGTACTCAAAGATTTTTTTTTCCTCAAATATGAACTAATCTTACTGATCAAGTAATTATTAAATGAAAATGTCTTTTGTGTTTGTTGACTTCAAACCTGGAACATAAAGAGAAAGAGAGACTCCAGAACCCAGCATTGCTTTGGTGTTTTCATATAGTTATGTTGCTTGTCCCATAGTTCTGTGTGTTAGGCTACTAGATTTGAAACAGATAAGTTTTCAAAAGGTAAAGAAACATTAATAGCTTCTGTGAAAAAAGGGAGATTTAAACTAAGATTTGTTGGGCAGTATAAACTTTGGTCTTATTATTTTGTATTACTGTTGTGCTCAAGAACAGTTACTAACACCTTAAAAGATTGTAAGTATTTGGTTAGCTAGGTTTGTGTTTTAAGGGAACAAAGAACAATACTTAATTTTATTTTTTCCTTTGTTTGTGTGAATTATATGGTTTTTCCAGTAGTTTCAAAGTAAACATTTTCTGGTTCAAACTTAGTCTTCACTGGGGACTTTTACCAACTTTTTTTTAATTCGGGGGAATTATATTTTCGTGATGGTTTCTTTAGCTGCACCTACAGTGCCTCTTCAGTTTCAGAAGAAAGAAGAAAATACTGAGTAATTGCAGATGAGAAAAGTCTTTTCTGTGCTCTAGACACAAATGTGCCTTGGAGATATTTAAATAACATCAACGTTTTCTTACTATACAGGCATTATATGCTTATTGGCTTTTTTCTTTTTAATGAGACTTTAAATTAAATACCTTTTTGAATATATGTGTTTATCACAAAAAATAACCATGGCATGGTTGTGGTCTTTTGGGTGCTTGGAGCAAGTAGTGTGTCATATTCCAAATTTCAGCTGTTGTGTTGCATTGGGTTTCTGATTAACTGGACCCACATCTTTTTTCCTAATTGCTCTTCAGCAATATGTATCAACTGTTACCTGGCAAGATAGGAGTGTTTCATCACAGCCATGCTGCCTGCACTTTATGCCAAAGTGACTCTAATTTGGAAGATTTATGCTTCTGTCAGTACTTGTAACTTGTGAGTGATTGCGCTGACCCAGCCCAAGCCAAGCTGCATTAGGCTCAGAAGGAGAAAGATGCAGAGTTGTTCCCTTATGATGTCTGTGGTGATGCAAAGAGGAGGATTATTAGAAGTATTAGTATGTTATTTGTATGACATGAGAAGAAGTTGGTGTGTGTTTGTTCATGTATGGTTTGGTTTTCCTTAGGAGCCGAAGGTTAAGGAACAAATTAGGAAAGTAGCTAGCATGGCTTCACTTGCAGCTGTATGTGAGATAATGGATGGGAAGCTGGAAGTGCACCTGGAATCTCTGCCTTCTGTGGATGCTCTAAAGAAATTTATTTCCTTTTCTCAATTCAATGAAGTATTAAAGAAGCCATCTTATATGGAAGAAAAAGATAGGTATGTCTGCTAAAACTTCAGAAATTCTCTAGAATAACTTGATTAATGTGAAGCAGTGATTAAGATGTTGGCTTTTCTTGTTTTTTGACAACTTCTTGCCAAGATGAAAAGGAAGAATTCTGTATACAAACTGTTTGCTCAGTTACTCTTTTGTCCTAACATCCAGGTTTTAGAACATTAAAGCAGCCATAATTGATCAGATCAGAGTTTTTTTTAAGTCCTCTAGTTCTGTGAAGCCAGAGCTAGCTGTGACCACTGCTTACCCTTAGGCGAGATTAAATTTCTTTACACTGCAGAAAGCTATGACATGTACACAAGTAAGTTTAAATGTAAATGATTTACTGTTGGGAAGGGAAACCTGGGTGAAGCCAAAGAGCCAAAACCCAAATACTTGAATAACAAAAAACCATAGCCAGCACAGAATGTTTCCACTGAATACTCTCACAGGTGTTTGACGAATGAGACTGACTAAGCCCAAAATTGATTTTTCTCTCTTAAAAACCGCTTCATTTTTAGATTTCTTTTCAATGTACTTGTCCACTCTTGCCTTGGACTGTATAAATCTTAGCACCTTGAAGTAGTACAGTGAGTTTGTACAATTAAGCACTTCCTGGTGGAGTAGGAATGTGCAGGATAAACTTAACACAATATTTATTTAAGAAAAGTATTTTTTTCACAGCTTATGTGAAGAAACGACATCCCAGGGATGGGGGAAAATTGTTGCACGCTATGTTCGTGACCAGTGGATTTGCCTTCGTTTTGTTTTAAGTTCATTTCCAACTTTGGCTCAAGGGTATGAAGAAACTTCAGTAATGTCACTGTCTACAGTTGAAAGGTCAAAAGGAATTCTGCAGTCTGCCTTAGAAGCTCTATCTATTCTTCCTTCAGACCAAGTTTTACCTGTTTTTGACTGCATGAAAATCCTTGTTCCCAAGGTAAGAGATAAACATGCACAGTATTAGTAGTTTTTTGGTTGTTTTTTTTGTTAAACGTAAAACTTTTTTTATCTTTATTTACAGCTCTTGGACTCATCAGAGGCTCTCTGCATAGAAGCATTTGATTTGGCTTGGAAAATTACATCCTCTTTGAGCAACACACAGCTAATATTTTGGGCCAATCTAAAAGCTTTTGTTCAGTTCATCTTTGATACTGAGGTTCTAGCTGTTGCTGCAAGTGCAAAAGGTCAAGCATATACCAAAATAAAAGAGGTCGGTTTCAAGAATTACTCTTTTTATTGAGAAGGGAATGTAAATTTTGTCTGGATGTAAAAATGTATTTTACACTTTATTTTCCCTTCAGCTATTGTGAATTTTTCATTTCTGAAGAGGCCCGGGTTAGAGGGTGTTAAGATAAAAGACCTGAGAATCAGATTGAAGATAAACAAATACATTGTTTCTTCTTGTGGCACAGAAAGTAAAAAGTGCTGTTTGATTTTTAGACTGTTTAGTCAGTATCTTCTGCATACAGTGAAACTAGTTTCTTTCATTTTATTTTTGCATAAAAATAAAATTCCTCTTTCTCTTGACTAATTTGTTTAGGATTTGGCACCTGAACTGTCACAAACTATTACTATTCTGGGAAAATTATGCATTTTTCTAATAGTTTACTCTTTATGAAAATGCTGTCTTAGATGAAAGGTTAGAACAGTTGAAAATTTTGTAGATGCTATTGAATAAAGCATTTTTACTGCTTCTTTAAAGACTTCTTTTCCTCTGATGGTCCAGGTGTAGAAAACAAAAAACACACAGTCACCTTAGAGTTCAGTTTAATACTGTGTGGTAGACCTGCTTCCAGAGAAGAAAAATACAGTCTTTATTCTTCCTTTTTAAGATTTATGTAGCTGCCAGAACTCCAGGAGTTCTTGCATATGTTATAGTGTTCCTTTTTTGATTAAGTCCGGAAAACTCTATTCAGTACTAGGGTGTTGGTTCCTATTGGCTTTATACACTACAAAGTTGTTAGCTATTTAGTTCTACATAATCTTGCTTGGGGATTTTTTCTTTTTCTTTTTCTTTTCCTCTAAGCATTAATTAAGTATTTGTGCAGGACAGTCCACAGTGAGTGCAAGACTTTAACTAGAGCAGTATTACATTGTGAATTATTTACCAGTATATTTGTCTGCCTAGATTTATCACCACACGTAGTAAAAATCACACTAGGAGGGGTTGCAGTTTTGCTTTGAAGTATCCCTGTCTTGGTGTCACTCATAACTGTAAATAATAGCAAATGTCCCAAATTTATTTTCAGCCCAGACGCACCAGAATTATTTTTGATAAGATACAGAAAAATGGACACTTCCTAGCTATTTAAAACTGCTGTGATATATCTATATTAGCCTTAATTACCTTGAAGTGTAGTCCCATTTATTCTCCTTGAATTTTTAAAAACTTGCTTCAAATTAATGTTACTGTTCTCTATTTTAAACACTTTGCATTTGTATTCTCCCTGTGGACCCAAGCCAAAATAAGATATGTATGTAAAGATGGTAAATTATCTCTTGTTATAGAAGTTGGTTGGCTTTTACTGAATATCTGTAACAGCTAATTGTATGCTCAATGTTGTAGTAACTAATGAGCTATAGTTAGTATTTTATTTTTCTTGATCTTAAGACTTGTTTAAGACTTTAGAATTACTGCCTTAGCTTCATCATTAGTATTTCAAGCATTATGTAAGGTGTATGTTGCCAATGTTGAGAGTGTTGAGTCCGTGTGACAGCTATCCCATTGTCTGCAGTGGGACATACGATGACAGCAGGCATCAAGGAGCTAATGAAGGTCTCCTATACTCAACAAAGGGCATCTGGTCGAGCCACCTTCTGCCCCTTCATAAGAAAATGAAGATAAAGTCCAAGCAAGTGCCTCCTTATGTATATTCTTATTCCAGTCCTTGGCAGTTCCTGGTGCCATTGACCTGCTGTGCAATGGCTGTGTAGCTGTAGCTAAAGAGAAGAAAATATGGACCTGCCTGATGTTGATTTGTCACAGAAGCACAGTTTAAATTTTGTCTACAACAGTGCACTCTGCGTTTTTAATAGTTGGAAGGGGTAGAACAAAGGGGTATTTTGGAGTCAAAAACAGGGAATATCGCTATGGTAATATCAAGGAGCGCTTCCACAGAAGGTACCCAGAGCACTGTGTTCTTTAGCTTAATTTCTTCTGCTGCACTCTGCTTTTTTCTTTGGGATTATTCATATGTTAATTATGCTAGAACTTAAATGTCTTAAATTTATTTTGTGCCTGCTGAACTTTTACTGTATTAGTGAAACAGTTGAAAAAAAATTCAGGATTGGGAAATGCATAGTAAATGCTGTGCAGCTTACCTACAGGTGAAACAATAGCTCAATTTTGGAATTACTAGGAAAGCTACAATGCCTGTCTTTGCACTAGAAAATAGGTTTGAATTCTTGGTAAAAACCCCACATGCTTCTAGTGTAGAAGAACTTTCTTTCCAGCAAGTGTTTCTTCAGACTGCATTGCAGTATTTCAGTTTTAAGTTCTTCATGAGCTTCTTGGTGCTTTAATGCTGAGCAATTCAGAACAACTTTCTCTATAAAGCCAGCATTACTGTCAAAGAATTGTCACATTATCAAAACTAGAATTTCAATGCAGGGAAGCAAAGCAGCTTTGTCTAATAGGAGCTGTTACACCTTCTGAAAAACCATTTTCATGGACAGCTCTAACTGATGTCTAAAAAGGAATTTTTAGAAAACCTTACCTGTTCATTCTGCATCTCCCTGCCCTCTCCCAAATGCTTGCAATTTCTTAGAATAAACTTACTTTGTAAGTGAAATTTACTCTTGCATTTACATTTTTCTTGTTTTGTTTTGTTTTCTTCTTTTTGGAGAAGGTTTAGATAGTTTTAAATGAAGTAAATACACCCATGTTAAAAACAAGGAAAAAAATGGTACAAAGACACTTTTGCACTTTATCCTCAATGTGAACTTTGACGTGAATGTAATCCTCCTTAAAGAACAGAACTAGTGATATTGCTACTTATGTAAGAAATTTTGCTTAATGTTTAATTTTTTTTTCTGAATTTGTAAGGATTGATTAAAACACTAGGTTTGGGCTCATGAAGTAAGCCCTGGCGCATTTGTTCCACTTATCAGAAGACTTGTTTAAAGCATCTGGTCTTATATCTGTTTAAGCAAAGATCCGTTCTGGTTTTTGTTAACATAAGCATATACTGGGCCGATTGTTGCCCATGTTCACCTGCTTTTACAATCAGGGAATTATAAATAGATTGAAGACAGCATTAACCTGAGCAGAGATAGGTTGCAAAAGACCATGAGACCTATTAAAATACGTATTACTGCAATTTTATTCTAATAGATCTGGCACTTCTGAAAACTAGATTTTGAATCTTTTTTTTCTTATTTTCAGATAATTTTCAAGCTCACAGATCTGTCCACTACAAAGACTGGAGTCTTCAATGTAGTCCTTAGTCACTGTTGTCAGTCTTGGATATTTCCCACTGTTGAGAGAAGTGCCTTGACAAATGCTTTCTTAAGTGCTGGAAGTTACAGTGAACTTATCACTGAAGCATGTGTCTTTGGAACTGTATTTAGGAGAGATCAAAGGTATAAAAAAAAAAACTTTGTGGTTTCTATTTTACAATTTTATGTGATTTTTTTTTTTCTTTTACACTTCGAGATAACTATTGAAAAACTGAAAACAGGTTTTGTATGTTATTCTGCTAATTTTGTTGCTTTGTCTTCTTTCATCTCTGAAGACACGTTCAGGATGTGCATGCCTTCATAGAAAATCTTGGAGAAAAATGTGCAGCAAATGTTGTTATAGAAAGGTAATGCTTTTGAGGATACATCTTACAGTATGTAATTATGCCTTTGTCTTGGTTGATGCTCTGAGAGGAAAGATACTGATTTTGAAGTCAGCTGCTTATACAATCATAGAATATATTGAATTGGAAGAGACCCATGAGGAATATATTCATAACCTTCAAAAATTCTGGTAAAGGGGTTGTACATCACATTATATTCATAATTCAAATACAAACTGTAGAAAAATGGATTTTCAGGGAAATATTTCCCGCTTGTTAATCTGACTGTGACTGAAATAACTACTTCCTCATCGTCTCACCTCAATAAAGTCATACTTTTTAGGATGCTGAGCTAATACATACCTTGTCATTGTAAGTAAGAGAGTTAAGAAACTGAGGTTTTAATGCAGCCACGTTTTGAACTTGGCTTTTTAACGTTGGTTGCAAGCCCTTTTCGTGTGTGTACTGCCCAAAGGCTCTGCCTCCAGCCTTTGAAATGGGGATGTTAGCTACTGGATTGTTGAATTTTTTTATAGTTTCACTCCCATTTTTACTCAGTGGAAGAAAGTCAGAGAAAAAGTTCTGTCACCTGTTTTCAGAAGTGTTAGTAGTTTATAAAACCTGAGCTTTTTAAAAATCCTACTGCAAAAGTTCACTACGCCTGTATTTTCTCCCAAGAGCTTTTTAATAATCATGTATTTTCTTGTAATGGTCTGCAGCTGTCACAACCTATAATGTCATTAATTTTACTCTTGCCATTAATAATTTTAGATGTCTGTTAACTAATAGGAATAAAGTGTTGTTTGGGACTAGAAATTTGACCAAACTGTAACCATAAATTAGATGTTAAAAGATTACAGTTTACAGGCACAAAATTTCAAAAACTTTCTGATACAGCTTTTTCTATAGAAAAAATTTTTAAACACTTAGATGTTACTAAAGAACTCTAGATAGACTCAGGGTCAAGTTGTGAACTCACTAATTTTTTTCATCACCAATGACGAGCAGATTTTAAAATTCCAGTTCTGGGTATTTGCATGTTGTCTCACTGTAGACAGCTTGGTGGCTGTATGTTCAAGATGATGTTTGGTGCTTTTTCATCATTTAGGAGTTATCTTTATGTCTAAACAAGTAAAGTCTGATTTTTATTTTTATTAATATTTTACAGTACAAATCGAGATGATCACTACGTTCGCATTTGTGCTGTTAAATTTCTGTGCTTGTTGGATGGATCAAATATCTCGCATGAGACGTTTATGGAAGACATTTTCATCAAACTACTCGATAAGGTAAAATTAATTTCTTTTGGTATATAAATGTAGTGTTAGTACAGTTAACAAAATGCAGAATATTTGCAGTTGACAGGATGCATTTATTGTTGTTTGTGTAGCTTCTCTAGATTTGCTGAGCAATACGCTTTTCTTCATTATGAGACAGAAGTTAATTCAACCAAAATAGTAAAAACTGCCTTTTGGATTTACTTCTCTCTTTTTAGTGGATATTTTGGCTTCCTGGAACATTATCCAAATTGTAACCACTGTTCCATTAAGAATCTTCCTTTAGGCTGCATTCTGAAGCGCTGCATTTCACTTTAACAATTGCAGACTACCTCTTAAATCGAGAGAGGTATTGTCTCCTTAGAATAGCCTTATAGATAGAAATAATGGAGAAAGTTGGGGTCCAATTTTCATTTATATCATAGCTGCTTATGCATTGGCAGGAGTCTAAAGTCAGTGGCAATTTACTGCAGCTGCTATTAGAACATCACCCATACATTCTGGTACCGTTGAATCCTGCTTTTGTCTGAAGAACTGGGAATGGGTGGGTCCCTCTTTTCTCTCAATTAAGTACTGCAGAAAAATGATCAATATTTGTGTTGTGAGTTTGACCAAGCAGGGAAAAGTGAGCTTTAGAAGATATTTGCTTGCTTTGTTATTTAATTATAAGCTTCAGAATTTAATTCTTAATAAATAATTATATTTTCCAAAGGTTATGTTCAATGCTAATCCTAGTTGTGTAGTAGATGCTGCTTTCTTAGTACAGAAAAGTGTATTTACATGTATTCAAATTTAAAGGAAGAATAGGCAATAAATCTTTTAATTTTGTTTTAGGATGAACTGGTATCCAGATCTAGAACACGCTATTATGCAAACTCTTTGCAGCATAGAATTAAAACCCGGGTATGGCAGACACTCTTAGTTCTTCTCCCAAAGCTTAACCAGGTATTGCTTTTTACTATTAATTTTTAATTAAATAAATTACTACCTACTTTCAAAATCTGATTTGGTGTCATGCAAGTTCTGTATGTTAAATTCCAGCAGGGTGGAAAAGGCATGTAACCTGTAGCTGATGCGGAAGTTCTGTGTTGTAGAAGTTTTGTGTAGTTTCATTCTTTCAGTCTGAAGTCATGGATTTACGATGCATTTCTAGAGGACCCTGGAATCTTATTCTTAGATTTGTGAATTTTAGGAGGCCAGATTGTTCCTGTTAAAGCTAGCTGAAAATTTGAACTGACTCTGATTGAAAGCTTTTTATTTAGTCAAAACGTTGCTGTTTTATGAACAGTCAAGAAATTGACAAGTGTTATTTTCATCAAATGCTGCTTCAAAAGAAAGTATTTGAAAAGTATAATAAAGAAATTAGATATTTTTGAAATGTTTTAATTTGCATATTAAAATAGATATCTAATATTATGATAAAGGTGAGAATGTTCTTCTATTTAAATTTTTTTTTCTTCATGGAAATAACCGCAGCAATATACTAAAGGATTGTCTGATTTTGTTTTCTCAGAATTTTTTGTGTGGAACTCTTGACAGAATTTTTCAGGCTGGATTCAGTAATAATCAGGCATCTGTGAAATACTTAATAGAATGGATTGTGATCTTGTGTCTACATAAATATCCCCAGTTCCTTAATAAATTCTGGGAGTGCTTTTGCTATGTAAGTAAGACCTTTGGCATTCACTTGAAGAGTAATTTGAACAAAGAGGGTACAGTTTGTACCCATACCTTATTTTCTGTGTATTCCAGTCTTCCTTTAAAAGCAGTGGGCTGTTGAGTAGTTCAACTTGGAAGTGAGTCTGAGCAATAATCTGAAACACTTAGAAATTTACGGCCTAAAAATGGCCAAAGAAAAGTCAATTCCTCCTGTTGAGAGATTTCTTTTTATGATGTTTTATTCTGGGCAGAGTAGAGCTGCCACAGTGAGTCAGAGCAGTCCAGTATAAGAGTCATCAGGACCACATGGATGCCCCAGATCCTGAGTCTGAAGGTTTAAATTATTTGTGGTTTCCACAGTCCACCTTTGTCTTGTCACATCCTCTTTGTCAGTGAGAACATGCCTTGCATAATACATATTCAATTTGCAGCTTTTAATATTGACTTCTCTCACAGTGGAGTTCTGTAATGAGATTTTAAAACTGAAGCAGGGTTTGAGTGATGATACCCAGAAGTCGTGACAGGGTTGACTGAGGAGAGCTCACTACTTCAGAGTTCCTTCCAAAAGCTCAGGCTGTTGGAATTCCTGTCATTTTAGTACATGATGATCTGTTGGATCAAAGTGATTTCATGCTGATAACAAATGTGCTAAATCACAGTGGGCCCATTCAAACCATCAGAGCAAGCAGAAAACACATAGATTTATGAAACAGGAATACAGATTGCATTTTCAGAGGCTCTCCTGGTGTTGAGGAATACATTTAGTCCAGGTGTGCAACTGCAGTGTGAGCTGCAGGTTGAGCTCTGGGTAGCGGGAGCCCCAGGCAAGAGGCTGTGGAATGGTGCTGACCTTTTGCATTCCTGGGGAAGTGTAGTGACCTTGGGTTTGAATTTTAGCTCACTTACACCACTATATACTTCATTCTGATTGATGTATTAGTAAAAAGCAAATAATGTGCCAGGAAGAATGAAATCTCAATAATATTGACCTTGTGTTTTCATAAATTTGGCTGTGGAAACATGTAGATTTTTAATAGTGTTAATATTATTGCATGTGCAGAACATGGCATGAAAATGCATAAAGTATAAAAACATTTTATATATGCATATCTCTTGTTACATTCTTTTTTACTTCAGGATGAAGAAAAGCTTAAAAAAAGCATCTGCACATTTTTATCAGTATTGGCCCACTTTGACATCATTCTTGAAAATACCTCAGAGAAGGTACATTTCTCTAAGAGTGTTCATTCTTTATTCACTTCCAGCATATACAGAGTTCTGAATTGAAAATAAACTGCCAAAATGGTTTAAATATCTCTTTAATACTTACTTCCTACTAAGGTATCCTTTGTTATGCAAAACACTAACTCTTCCTGTCACCTCTGTAAAATATTTGGCTTAGGAAAATTAGCTAACTTAGCAGGTGTTCTGGATACATAGAGCCTGATTACCTGGGAAATTTTCTAGAATAACTACTCCGATTTTTAAGTAAACATGTGGATGCACCTGGGTTTGCTTTTCTTGCTGCTCTTTTAATCAAAAGTAAGTAGAAGTTTCCTTGGAGGCAGAATAATGATTTTTTTAAAGCAAATGAATACATTTGCAAAGAACAAGCAGGGCTTTGTCCTGATGAGATGGAAAGAAGGAAATTAGTATCATTTTAAAGCTTTGTGATTTCCAAAACGGTGTCTTTTGAGGAACTTTTTCTTGGGCCACTCATAACTTCTGAATGGTACATTAAAACTTAACATGAAAAAAACTTCTTTGTCTTTGTTTCTTTAGAAGCCAGCTTTGAAAAAAGCCCTCATAGTTGTTCTGCAGTGGTGTTTCTGCCATAATTTCAGTGTTCGACTTTATGCATTAATTGCCCTTAAAAAAATCTGGGGCATGTGCAGAATGCTGCATGTGGAAGAATTTGAAGCTCTGACACCAGTTATTGAATCTAGCCTTCAACAAGTGGAAAACATGCACGGCACAGGGTTAGTAACATTCTTTGCAGCTTAACATTGTACTTCTGAGCCATTTGCAGCAAGTTAAATTTTCTAAAATGACACTCAATAATTTTATAGGGTTTTTATGGGAATTTTTTATCTCTATTTAAAAAGTTGGTATGGGGAGACATGGTAAAGAAAAAAGCAGCAACAGAAAGAGTCTTGACTTCTTTCTTTTTTTTTAAGAGTTAAAAGCTGACACTGAACCATAGGCTAGTATGCAGCTTCCGTGGGATACTTCTTGCCAAGCTCAATCCTTTTGATAACAGAATTTGGAGATGTGTTATGGGCCTTTCTTGAAACATAAATAAAGCTTATTTCCTGAATGCTGTTTGTTTTTTAAAAGTGGGTCCTTAATTGTTGAAGTATTTTCTTTCCTATACAATATATAGTAAATAAATTAGGTTGCCTTATGCCAATTTGATGATTGAATTTTTAAAAATATCCAGCATGTTGCTTTTTTAATGTATCTTAAATTACTTTCTGCACTTGCAGGAATGCCAGAAGGAACTGGCAGCGAATCCAAGATCACTTCTTCTTTGCAACATTTCATCCAGTTGAGGATTATAGTCTAGAGGCAAGTCCAACACCATACTATTTGTCTAGTTTTACAATTGTACTTTTATCTTTTTTGGTTATCTTCTAATGTGGGATGAAATTTTCAACTGTTACTCATTTAAACCCCCCAAAAATTACTTCACCCAGATTGTGATGGGTTTAAGACTAAGATTCCACCTTAGTTTTTCTGCTTGATACTGTGTTAAAAACCAGATCAGTTAGGAAGAGGTATGTGTGATGAATGAACCTGTCTGTGGGAATTAATCAGGTTTTATATTTGTGACTGGAAAGGTTCGTTCTAGTAGCTGAAGAGCATCTACTTAGTTGAGGTAGTTTATTAGGATTTTTTAAGGCATCTGTTCCCAGTAGTAACTTGAGGTTGCTTGACTGGATTCCTTGATGTGAATGGGATAGAGATTTATCACTCCCAGAGGACCTTTTTCAGCCACCTTTTTTGATATAGCTCAAATAACTGACAGCTGAATAAACGTTTTCATCATTGAAAATGGAAGAGAGGCAAAAATAAGGGTGCAGATAAATAGAAGAACTAAGCTCAAAATACAAGATAAGCATGGACATGAATGGGGTATATGTTTTTGCAGAAACAGTGCCACCTTTGACAGAAGTTTTTCCTTTTTTTAGCTGATGTTCTGTGAAATAGTTTTGTGAACACAAATATGCTAAATAGTGGAAAGTAAAAGTCCTGAACAGGAGGAAAAAACCCAACAAAGCAAGACGAATATTTGTGAAGCATTTAAATGTATTCAGGGTGCATCTCCACCTTTGTCTTGAAGAGTGCATTGAGATAAACAAGAAGTCTAGGTTTTAAACTCTTTGACTTACTCAGTCTTTCCCTTGGGATGTCTGTTTTTTCCTCCTTGATAAATCATGGTTAGCTAGATGTATTGGTTGTGCTGAGCTGGATTTTACCATTAGATTTTAATGCTTTCAACTGTTTTTCTTTTGACGTTAAATCACTCCACATCCTTTACTATAAAGTTGTAAGAGTATTTGAAAACTCTTTAGTGTTACACATACAAGATTTTCTCTAGACCCTTGTGCTGAGAAGCACAGTGTTAATTCTTTTGTATTCTAGAATTTCAGAACAGTAATCAGTGCAGATCCTCAGGAGAAGTTTAATTAGAGAGAATAAGTCTAGATTTATGGAAGTTTTGGATAGTGCTGTAAGTAAAGTTATGAGTATTGAGAGACATACAGGTAAGCTGTATTAAGTACCAAGAAAAAACAAGTATTAAAAGCATAGGAGGCTAGATAATAGACCTATTCCATTAAACCACCAGGGATTAATTATCTGTTTTTGCATGCAGTGACTCTGTGCTGATAACACTGTGTTGCATTGCAGACGATATTTTACACACTTCCTCGCCTTTCGGAACTCGCTGAAGATGAATGGATCTCCCTCTCTAAATTTGACAGATTCACTGACATTCCTTTGCCAGCAGCATTTCAGTGGTGCCATTCCCGAGCGGAACTTCGTGATCTGAAACCAAGTGACTGGTCTCAGCAAGACATGGGTAAAATATAGCCAATCTGTATTAATTTAAATTATTTGTATGGAGTGAGTAGCTGTGTACATCTGTATTCAATCTAATCTCTGGTTTTCAGCTGAAGTAAACTTGCATCTATATGAGCAGAACATGAACCCTAAAATAATAGTAGATGATGAATGATATCTCCATATTACCATTTGGATTGTATTTTTTATTGAAGCACTAGTTTCGCTTCCACTTGCATATCCATATGAACATACAATTTGTTGTTACAGGTTCACATTTGGCTGAAGCAGACAGCCAGACAGAGTGGACTGATGTTCAGAAAAAGATTATACCCTGGAAGAACAGTACTCCTAGTTTAGACTTGGAAACGGCATTTCAGGATCGTGCTGCTAAACTTGGCAAATCAAACAGCAGATTGATTGTGGTGGCTTCACTTATTGATAAACCTACCAATTTAGGAGGTAAGGTTGATTGCACATTTTCAAACTTTTATTTTAGGCCTTGGAGCACACTTAGATAATAGAAGTTAATTTCATTTTATGTTCATAATGAGAAAATTATTTAAGTACTGCTCAGAAGAATAGATAATTATCCTGAAAGAAACTGGCAGCCAAATAAAATCCTACCCACTTCAGAGAGAGGGGTCTTCTACAGTTACGTTTTAAGGAAAAAAAAGAAGTACTTACACATAGCATGCATTAACTAAGTAGAATTTTGCTGCAAACCATACTCAGTTTCTTGCTGATTCTGTATTTGCTACAGTTGAGTTTTTTCAATTGTGTATACTGCTAAAGAAAATTATTTGCTTTTTCGTTTTTTTTCTGTAACAATTAAACCAAATCTTATAAACCTGCAAGATTCTCATGTCTGTTGGACAGCAGAGTCCCATTTCCTGATTAAGGTTGCCTTCACAATTTGTCAGCTGTGACATAATAAACCCTGCAAACACTTTATTGCCATTGTGATAGCAGTTTCAGTAACTGCAGTGAGTAATGAAAAGCCCACGGGCTGGTGCTGTCTGCATTGTAAAGTTGTTGTGAGTCATCCTCTTCCATTTAACAGTTACTGGGTTTAAAGCTGAAGCTTGTGTGTGGATATGTCAAACCATCCATCCTTGCTAACCCTTGGACACTTAACCCCTTACTTTGTGTAATTAGTATTGTAAAAGCACATTGTCAGACACAGTGCTTTTCTAATTTTTGTATTTCTGCTAAGTTACAAAACATTTTTTCCTTGTAATTTATATGGAACAAAGTGTGGCTTGGAAGACCTGATACTAATTGAAAAGGGATAACTAAAGTAGCCATTTCTCTTCCGCATTTTTCGTCATTTTCACTTGGTGTTCTGGCTTGGTGTTTATTTTCTGCACAAAAATCACTTTATTTCTTGTTTTTGTAGGTTTATGTCGCACTAGTGAAATATTTGGGGCATCTGCACTAGTTGTTGGCAGTCTTCATTATATACAGGATAAACAGTTTCAGCATCTGAGTGTTTCTGCAGAGCAGTGGCTCCCCCTTGTCGAGGTGAATGAGAACATTTTAATAGCTAAAAAGTGTACTCAGCATCTTCAGTTTGTCAGATGCATAGTTCAGTCTTACATTATTTATCTTGAAAAAATTATCTTTTTGTTTAATGGAAGCTCCTGCTGTTATCTCTGAGACTTAATCTTGTATCTTTTGGGTCAGCCTTATAAAAAAGAATTTAGAAAATACTTGCAATTTCTTATTGCTGTGATAAACTAATTATAAACTGCTGTGATAAACTGAGCTGTGTTACATCTTTCTTCATTGTATTGGTGGGGGTATTTTGTGGCATTACCTAACTGTGCTACTGCTGAAGAGCTTTTAAAATGTTAAGATATTTGTATGGACAGAGTCTTTGGGGATAAAAGTTATTAATCTTAAAAAGTGTCCAAGTAATTTTTTTTTCCACAATAACTTCAGAAGTTTATAAAAGGTGATATTTAAGTATTTTTATATTTTTCTCTACCTTTAACACACAGGTGAAACCATCTCAGCTTGTTGATTATTTACAGCAGAAAAAAACAGAAGGCTACACTATTATTGGTGTGGAGCAGACAGCTAAAAGTTTTGATCTTACAGAATATTGCTTCCCAGAGAAATCACTATTATTGCTGGGGTAAGAACACACACAGTTTTGTAAATCTACCTCTTGAGTCCATCTCTTTCTCTAGTCAGAGTTTGGTCATATGAAAACCAAGTGACACTGGTAAAGGTGATTCTGGGATGAGAAATGATTATGGGAATAGCAGTCCTTGGCTTTGTGTGCTAAGGACCACGAGGTATTGATACCTGCTGAATGACCCTTCTCATATTTAATAACCTATCTGTAGACTGCCACCTTTTAATAAGGGTTGAAGGTAGCAACAGCAGGGTTGTATTTTCCTGGGAGTGCTGAAGAGATCATCTGTTCCGTGTAGTTATATGGAGCCCTGTCTGTGGTGAGCTCAGAGAGGAGGAGGCTGAGTTTGCCTTGCTGAGCTTGGTGAGCAGGGCTGGCGCAGACTGAGTGTGCGTGGCTGGGAGATGATTTAAAAGTTAAGGATGAAGTAGCAAGTTTTTGCAGTACAAGTAGAGCATGGGAAAACTTCAGAGAAAAGCAGTTATCAGTTTCTATAAGCAGACAAGCCTGAGGTGTGATAAAAAGAGGGGGAGGCTACCTAAACAAATCTGCAGTAAAGCACACACGAGTGAGAAAGCTCCCGGCATTGCAGGGCTACTGAGTGAGACCAGGAAGGAGGGCTGGCTATCCTCGTAGGATAGTTTTTTTCCAAGTTTTTTATATGTAGCTTGTCTTCAGAATTGAACACTCATAATCATTCTCTCTTTTAATTAAAAACAATAGTTTTAATTGCCAGTAAACTTTAGTATCCTCTGGTGTGACAGTTTTGACTTTCCTTCATGCCAAAACCTAAATGTAAAGTGGGCAGTTGAGCTTTCCTGCTGTGCCAGCAGCTTCATACCACTATATATGGAGTTTAAAAACAAAAGCAGAGTCGCTATGCTATTGCTGGACCAGTGAACTGAAAATTGAGTCTTCCACCAGGTTTTTTACATCAAAATTTCAGTCAGCTCTCTCCATGTTTTCTTTGTAATGTATTGCTGTCTTTAAAAAATTCATTTCTTGTCATCAGTTACCCTGTAGGCAGATGTGCCATTTGTCAAAAGGTGTTTGGATTGCTGTTTTGACACTTGTATTTTTTACTTTCTGGAACACACATGCTCTCTCTCAGATTCAAGTTACTGTTTCTTCTTTACTAGAAATGAGCATGAAGGAATCCCAGCCAACCTGATTCACCATCTGGATGTCTGTGTGGAAATTCCTCAGCAGGGCATTATTCGGTCACTCAATGTTCATGTGAGTGGAGCTCTGCTGATCTGGGAGTATACAAGACAACAAGTGATCAAGCAAAAACAGCAACAGTAACTGCCCAGAGTCTCGTGCCTTATTGTACAGCTGGATGGCTTCCTACGGTGCTACGACATGAAATTCTGAATAGATGAGATACAAACTCAGGGTGAACAAGGATTCTCAACTTTGCATGTTCTGTTCTCTGTAGTGTTCAGAGTGACTTTTAAATGCCTTAATACTTTACCTCCTTAAATTGTTGCATTGGAAATAAATACTATTTATATTGCATGTGGCCCGTGTTTTTTCTGCTGAACATCAGCACAGTACTATGAACAAACTCAGACTCAATACAAAGCATTTTTACTGCAGTTACTTCGGTTGTGGTAATTGTGTTTGAAATTGAAGTTGTGCCTTTAGCCATAGTGTTAAATGATTCTAGCACCTAGATATACTAGATTATATGATTTTTGGAAGGCAGCTTTACTTATGTAATTACATTCAGTGCTGCTCCTTGTTTAAATGCCTTCTACAGTCGCATTTATTTATCCTGTTGTAAACAGTCTGTACCTTTAAATAAAGCTGCATCACTAAGGTAATCCAACTCTACAAAAGGCCATAATGTGAGAATTGTGGTAAATAACTGGACATACTTCCAGCAGTGATACTGACTGAAATCCTATCACCAATGCAAAAATTCCTATTGTGTATAAAAAATTAGCATACTCAGAACAGAAAATTGCATATCATATGCACAGGATGCATATGACCACTGTTGTATAATTTAATATCTGACTTAAACTGTATTTTAAAATACTTCAAAATACTTGGTTAATGACATACAAATTATATTTTACAACCCACTGCTTTCAACAAGAAAGGCAAGTTGGAATGGACTTTTTTATTTTAGGAAAAAGCTGGTTCACTTAATGAAAAACAATTTCATTTTCTCTTTAGAATATGTACATTGCAGTATTAAATATTTATTCTTGTGAAACAATTTTACTAATTATACATTCAAACCCTTAAATTTGTGAACAGCCCTGCACCGTATTTCTTTGACATAAAAACTCATCAGAATGCTGTCAATGACCCTTTTTTTTAGCAGACACATGAGATGTGGCAACAAGAAGAGCAGTCTGCATTTCAGGGGGACTGCTACATTACCAGTGCTTGCATTCAAGCAGCTTCTGTTGCTTTCTCTGGCTTCTTCCTCTGGTAGTTACTCTGACTTGATTTATTTTGAGAGCAGAGTTCCTCAGACTTTCCAGCAGCTTCTGGAGGATGATACCCTTCTGTTTCAAGCTTCTTTTTGTATTTTAAAAAGTCTCTTCTTTTGTCAAAGTGTTTAACCTGTTTTAAAAGAGAAACTATGTTCATTAGAAGAAACTATCAAGAGGAAGGGGCTTTGTGTAAACATTCTTCGATCACTCAACTTAAGGAGGATTTTAATGCACTAGTTAGGAGTTTCTTCTGGTTAAGACTAAAGAGTGGTGAGTTTGATTTTTGGGGGTTCTTTAACATTTTGAAAGTGAACTTCAGGTTTTTTTTAAGTTCACCACCCTGTTACTTCATGAAGATCTTACATGCTTTTTTCTCTTTTCACTCTTCTGAACAAAAATTGTGATGCAAATGTAAGTCCAGCAGCTTTTCTGTGGTACCACAGCCTGTGTAACCTCCGAGTTCAATGTCTAGAACTGCTGATGTGCATGGTGCAAAGCACTGCAGATGAGACCATCATCCCTAGAGATAACAAATAACAGAATTGCACTGTTCAAAGTGTAAGTCAGTGCAGCAGCTGTGAAGGTACTCAGGCTTTTTAAATTACTTTAGTCTACTACCTGCAACAGGAACTGTTCAAACACCACTGCTACTAAAAGGCAGTGCTTGAGCTCGGGAAACTAAACACAACATGAATGGGTTACATGCAGGAAGGTGCCTTATTGTGAAATCATACTGCATGGAAAAAAGGTATTTTTATACACAAGGTTTCAGATGCCAGTCTTAACATGCCACGCACTGCACGGCCTGTGTGGCAGCTCCCTTCTGTACTGGCCTTTAAATTGGAATTTCTGGGTACTTCTACGAGCTTTCAAGTACCTTCTAAAACTTTAAAACAATACCCCTGTGTGTTTATCTGGAAGTTTGAGATCGTATTTTCCTTTCTCTTTGTACTATGCTCTTAACACTGCTTTTCTTAGTTCCCAGCCAGCCACAAGTGCGCCAAGCAAGCCACGCCTGACCCGGGTGCAGGGTTCTGTGGGAAAGCTCCAGGCTGTGCACGACAGGGAGCTGGAATCCCCCATTCCCAAGCAGCAGCCGCATCCCGCCGCCGCCGCCAGGGATGCGCGCACGGTGCTCACCCACTGCTGCGGGCAGCGCGACTCGAAGGCCCGCCGCAGCTTCTCGCACTTGGCGGCGTCATCCCCGTGGCTGTCCAGGCACTGCCAGAACTCGTCCCGGGCCCCCCAGCACGCCTTCCTCTCCTCCATCGTCGGCGCCGCCATCCCGGCTGCCGCCCTGAACACAACACACGGCGGCTGTCCGAGCGCTCGCCGCCCGCGGCGCTGCCCGCGGGGCTCCGGGGCAAGGCGGTGCGACCGCCGCAGGGACACAGAGCCCCGCACGACCCCGCTCTCACCCACCCGCCCGGCAAGGACGCGCTCCGGAAGCGATCCCGGCACTTCCCCGGGGCGTGGGCGGGCCCCGGCGCGTCCCTTCCCGCCCCTTGTCCCGCCCCTTGTCCCTCCCCGCCCCTTGTCCCTCCCCGCGGTGCCGGCACAGCCCTGCCGCGGCTGCCGCATCCTGCTGTCCGCAGGGTTCCCCCGTCCCGTCTCTCTCAGGGCTGCTGTAGCTTCTCGGTCTTGGAAGTATCAGTTGCCTGATGCGCTTTTCTGTGCTTAATTTCTTTCCGGTATCATCCCCCGTTGTCTAGCACACGATAAACAACTCTTCTTCTCGTGAGTTCCGTGCGGTGCCTTCCTGGATACATGCCTTAGTCTGTTCAAAGAAGCCAGGTGTCCCTGTTTTCATTTTTGAAAGAGAACTGGATAAAATCACTGTGTAAAATGTTTGCGGCCAGGAGCAGTTTCCATGCGGTATTTATAAAGCCCTAGGAGTTGGAACTCAAGTTCCAGTAATGCGGGGCAATGGGACATGGTCTGAGCTGCTTCGGGCTTTGTTAATTTAATGAATTAGAGAAAAAATATATATATACATGTAAAAAAAATTAAAATTCTGAGAGCATTTATAGCTCTGTAAATTAATTTGCCACACTTTAATAGCATAACAGTAAGGTGGTGACTGGGTGCAAGGCTGATAAAGATTACATATACATATAATGCATTTTTGACAGTTTTCCTTGCAGCAGGGCTCCTTCTGAGAGCTGGTCTACTGATTTCATTCAGCATACACGAACCACTCTAGAAAGGTTTCTTGGATCGGACCCTGTCACGGAGTCAAGCTGTTTACCCCAGGGAAAGAAAAATGTACCCGTAGTCAAGGTGGTAAAAGAGCAAGAGAAGCCTGGGGGCAGCCAGGTGGTGAGTGAAGTCTGCAGCACTGCTAGACAGCATCCAGAAGCGCACTCAGTTTCATTATCTCATCTGGGACTTGGTGGCATTTCCTGTATGCCGAAGAATTGGCGGTCTCTTTTTATGCATCAATTCCACCTGGAAATGTGGACCACTTTTGCAGTTTTGAAAGCTATGGCACATGTTCCCATAGTAACACGCTGCAGTTTTGGGAAAGGTGACATTTTGGCAGCTGGGAAGAACCTAACTGTGCCAGCTGCTGAGCCCTTGGACGCTCCCAGATGCCGGGGCAGCTTTACAGACTGGTTTTGCTGGCAGCTCCCAGAATGTCCGGCAGCTTTCCTGCGAGTTCGCTGGTAGCCGATGCTGTGTCTGGTGTGTGAGCCCGCCCAGCAGCCGGGTCGGGTGCGGGTGTGTCAGCCTACCTTGAGCTGGCTCTTTTCCTCAGCACGTGGAAATGATTCTGGCTGGAGGTGGTGGGCATCCTTTCCTGCTTCTCCTTGCAGGTGGCTCCCTCATCTTGGTACATGAAAGCTATTTTAGGAGACGGCCAAAGATTTGCACTTCTTCAGCAGAGCCCTCTCATAAACCAGCCGGATCTGGAGGGGATTTTGTTTGTTGAAATGCCCAACCATCCCTTTGGAAGGGACACTCTTTTGGAGAAATGTGAATGTGGCTGCTGCTGTACACTGAGTGGTATATTACACTTGTCCATGCTCTCTGCCCTGCCTGTTTGTTTAACTATCTTCTGTTTGCTACACTATGATAGGTAAGAGATAGAAATGCAGCCAAGTAGTTTCTAATAGTAGAACAAGTGGCTTTAGGTGAGTTAAAGTTCCTGCAAAAATAGAATTTCAGTTGTTTTTATGTTGCAAAGAGTTAATGTAGAAGTAAATGTGCATTGTAGCTTACTTAGAAGCCTTTTGCACTCTGGCTTTTGCGAGGCAAGGTTTTACAAACATGAATATTGAAAAGAAAATTAATGTTAAGTCTCGAGACTGGAACATGTGATAATGGAATGTAGTAATAGGAAATGCTAGTTGTGCTTTAGATTTCAAAATTTATGATGTGTGTAAAGATGTTTAGTTACTGCATTTATGAAACAGAGGGGATAATGTGATTATATATAATTAATCACAAAGCCCAAATAGCACATCTGGGATATTTGTGATAAATAGTTTATTCTTTAATGACCTGTAGCCTGAAAAGTACTCACTGGAGACAATTGTAAATAACACTGTGTAATGGATATTAAGGAAATTTAGTGATATGGTTTTAGAAAGTGCATGAATTAAAAAATACACAGATTCAGATAATAAATTTTTAATGGCAATATTTCCATTTGGTTAAACTGTTGTCTATAAGGGGGTGGAGGTTTTTTGTTGTTAGTTAGCCAATTTTAAGTATTTATCTTTAGTCTTTTATTTTTGGAAATGCGCCTAGGGAGTAATGAATGGGATATTTATAGTAATAGGCAGTGGCTAATGTTCTAGGAAGATGGGAGAAAAAATTCCAGATTTGTTAGGTGTGCTGGTTGCCACAGTTGATGCCTTTGAATTACATTTCCATTTAGCAGTTAGTGAGAGGGATGTTAAAGAAATAGATGCCAGTTTCCCACTGAAACTCTTGCCAGCAGTATGTTAAAGTGAATCATGTGGTATTTATACAGTGGTTCAGCTCTCAAGCTCTTTTGTGCCTATTCTTGCTAATTGAGATAGGGAATTGTGTGTGCTTTGCCTTTCAGTTAATGCCTAACAGCTCACTCCTCACCTACAGCCTTATTAACCCCGTATTTAATTGAAATTTGCCCAGCAGATTCTTCATTTGTAACTATGAAGATTTCTCCTTTTACTTTGGAAGCAGTTAGTATGTTATAGGTGTTCTCATGACGCCAGTAATAGAAGCAATCCCTGCTGTACTGTAGCTGTGTGCTTGTTACAGGAGTTCAGGTAATTTGTTTTGCTTTCATTGAAATATTCTGATGTATGATCCTTATCCATGACAGATTTTCAGGGAACTGAATTTAAAAATTAGTTCTTTAAGCAATATGGCCCTTTGTCTAACTATTTATTTTGCTGGAAATAATAAAGAAATCTTACCTGAGGTAGCCTGGGGCATTTTCTTCTGTTGTGGAATAACAAGAATTTTTAAAATTAAATTTGAAAATATGTAGTTCAAGGAAACCATATATTAAGATTCTTTCCCTCCTTCCCACCTTCCTTCTTAAATGTCCATTAAGAATGTGACTCTGACTCCTTTAGCTGTACAGTGTTCCTTGCTATGCTTGGTGAAAAAAAGTAATTATAAAAAGCAAAATCATTACAATGATTAATTGTACTTGGTTTTATTATTAAAAAGGATTAAATTCAGCAAAAAAGCCTCATGAAGGTATACAGTGATATTAGATTGGAAACATTTAACAAGTGTATATTGTACTTTCTATGGCCTTATGCAAAGCACTCCTCTTCATTATTTCATAAAGACTTCACTGTGTTTTACTTTTGTGAATTTCTTTTTAAAAATAGCGTGCCTAAACTTCAGATGAGTTAGCAAAAGTTTAGACTTATGTATGAATAAAAAAGGAGGAGTGTATGAGGAGCAAGAAAACTGTAGCTTGTGTTGGGTGGTTTTAGCAGATCAGTTCTCCAGATCCCTAAGAAGATGTGAATGATCATGTGGGTTGTCTTATCTTCGTGACCTCTCCTGGACACCAGTGGAGTACTCAGAGGAGTGTGGTCTGAAAATCACTAGGGACCTTGAGGAGCGGTGATTATGGTGAAGAAAAAGCCCAAAAACGGGAGGTTTTGGATTCTTTTAGGGTGATGAAGTAATTTACGTTATTTGTAGGCACTTGTTTTTAATGCCAGAATTCCATTTTTGTTCAGTTGTTAGAAAGGAAGAAAACAGAAAAAGGAGTCTTTTGAGAAAAGCAGGCAATGGTGGGAAGACTAATTCTCACTCTTCTATTGGCTCCTGCTTAGCAGTTCTCCAGACTGACCAAGAGTGAGACAAGTTTGCTTTGCAGCAATATTGGTGCTCAGCTTTTAGCAAGAAATCTAGATGGGAAACTGGAAATCTTCCTGTTCTACAAGCAGGCTTCAGTTTTCAAAGCTATGTAACTAGAAAACTCATCTTTCGAGTTTAACTGGATGTCTTCAAATTTCTTTGACATGTTATGTACTGAAGAAAGGAAGTGGTTCCTATTTCTCTCTAAGACTGAAGCATATCCTAAATTTTTTTATAAAATACCCGTTCGCATTCTTGCATTCAGGTATTGTATTTAATAACTCATCAGCTGTACCAATTACCTTATGTGCACTATAAACATTGTCTGAAATGTAGGTGTACTGTACCAGATGGGGTTGCTTACACATGTACAAAGACAGCATCCTTCTCAAACATGGTATTTGTTGCCATCAAATACCAAGATCAATTTTCTTAGCAGCCAAGTTAGCAAGTGACATGCCTTTCAACAAATCCAAAATCACACAATGAAAGAGCAATGCTTTGTGTACAAGTCAGGAAGGCATTTAAAATGTATAATTGGTCAAAAATCACCAGGAGATCATTATGCAGCTTACTCTGCTTTCTAGGCTGCAGTCATTAAAAACTTGGCAGCTTCAGAAGCCAAAGGGCAGTGAGACCTGTTGCTGGGAGACTGGAAAGCTACATTCACTGGCCCATAATATATGCTCATAGCCAGGAAAGACAAGCTTACGTTTTTGAAGTATTTACAAATCCTGCTGCTTGTAACTCACAGGAATCCAGGTTTTAATTCAAGAATCCTCTAAGTGTCTGGGTCAGTAGTGGGTATGTGCAGAAGCTGGAGCTCTGGTGTAAATATTCTGTGGAAGGTAGGCAAGAAAGCCCTCCCTTAAGGAAAGGCAAAGTGTTGCTGAAGTCTCAGTCTCTCACTTGTCTTGTCCTTTCATTTCTTTGTCCTTAAAAGGAGTCTGAAGGATGGATGACTTTCTGCTGACTTGTCTTGGCTCTTTTCTTTGAGCTAATCAGAAACACTATACTTAGATTCTTGAAGTATTTTTAATTATGCTTTTTACCAAAGAAATGAAGCTACTGTGTATAAAAGCCACATTTTATTGTGGCTTAATAACTGAGTAGTGAGGCAGGAAATATCAGGAAAAAATATTGCTGTTCAAGAGGAGATTACCAAAAGAACTATGTTGAGGCCAGTCTTCTTGGTCACTGATCGGTCAAATGATTGGTCAAAAAAACCCTTTACTGATAATACTTTTTTACTGATTCAAGAGATGAACACTGAGAGGGGATCTGTCACTGTCGTGTAGCCAAACAGCAAAATAGCTCTTTGATTGCTGTTGTTCCCAATCAATGCGCTGATGGCTATCTTGAGATGTTAGGAGGACTGAACCTAGAAGAGGAGGGAAACCTCTGGATAAAAAGCTGGAAAATTCAATTTCTCTTCTGAAGGGATCATCTGCATCAGCGGCAGGATTAAAGAACTGTCTCCAGGTCATTGTAGAAAAATTGCATATAAGAGGTTCCTAAGTACATTGTTAATGTGAGCTTCACAACCTCCCTTGTTTAAGCCTTTTCCAGAATTGTAACTCTGCTTAGAAGTTCTGCCCTTCACTTCTGAGAGGTTGTTTGCATCATAGTAAAGTACATGGATAAATACTAATTGCCACCTTCTTTAAAATGATCTTGTGCATATATGAAGACCCCTCTAAAACAGCTTCATGTAGAAAAGAAAAATAAAAGGTTTATTATTTTCAGAAACATTAGTCTAAGCTACTGGTCCTGTCCTTAAGAGTTTGATTTCCCCTTAGAAGCTTTTTAAGCTACAGGTCATAAGATCTTTATGCTCTTTTTTTTCTTGCTTCCTTTTTACTGTTCAGGACTTCTGCATAAGGTGCAGATTATTATGGAAATGCCCTAGAACATACCAGCTAAAAAAGAGAATCTCATTGTTTCTCTTTTAATAATTATGAGGTAATTAAACTCATCCATAAAAATCCATTTCTGCAGGCAGTTTCTGCAGAGAGAGCTTGTGTGAGGACTGTGAAAGAAGCTTCTCTGCCTTGGCCTTTACCAAGGAATAGCTCAGGTTTGGAGGCCTTGGGGGCTCCATCTTTTCTGCAGTACAAGCAGGGGACATGGAGCCAAACTCGCTGTAGTTCACAGCTTTACAGCATGGGCACAGACTTCTTCAGACTGGGGTCATGAAGAAGCCTCATGCTGGAGGGACCTGCAGTTCTTCCTAAGGAGGAGGTTCAAGGTGGCCAAAGGTGGGCTAAAAGTGCTAATTCTGGGCTTGTGTGGCTCTGTGCTGCAGAGCAGTATGGCCCTGCAGGGCAGTGTGGGATCCATAGGGGCCAGCAGTGGGTCTGACTCAGACTGCTGCAGGGATTGCACACAGTGCTTTGGCCTCTGAGGGCTGGCAGGAGAGTCTGCCACAGCTCAGCCCTCCTCTCCAAGGCACTGAATTTGTCCTGGGCATCCTTTCACAGCCTGAGATCAGAAGTTCAATCTTGCCTTCACCTGAAGGGTGGCCCAGTTACATCTAATGCCTTCTCAGAAGGGTTTGCTCTGGCTTGTCCTTCTGGTGAAAGCCAACAGCTCTAGTCTTTTTCATTCCTCAACTTCAGACCTGTGATGCTTTGGCACTTAGAGATGTGCACACGTACCATATGGACATGCTGCATTCTTGCCCTCCTAATCACAACCTGGACTTCACTGTCTGGAAGGTTTTTGTACCCAGTGGCTTACTGTTAATTGAGATGTTTATGCTTAGGGCAAGGTGTTGTCTGCAGAATTATAGGTAATTTAATCTGGTTAATATGGCTAGCTCAGAATTGCTTTACATGGTTAAATCTAGTTTGCACAATTCCCACTTAGAAGAGAGATGGTTCATGAAGTGCTGTTTGAAATCCCAGCCCTTGGATGGGTTAAGTCTGTTCTCAGGAAGGATGAGCCAACAGAAACAATGAATTAGTTGTATTTGGTAAATCACAGTTTTACTAATGCTGCTATCAGTTCTGGTGTATAAATTCCCCTACAATCTATACTGAATGCTAAAAAGCCTGCTTCCCTTTTGTTTAAAAACACACATTAGTTGCAGTTTTTAAAAATGACATTTGGAGTCTTTTGAATACTTACAGACTGCATCAAACACACAATAAAATGAAGTGTGAAGCATAAAACTGCTTATATAAAGTATATATGTAAAATTGCATATATAAAGTATATAAAACTGCTTATATATTCTTCTCTGGCCTTGCTCAGAGAGGAGGCTTGGGGAGGATGACATCCTCAAGGATGACAAAATGATTTGTCCAAAGATGGAATAAACTTGAATGTGGGAGTTTTGAGGTCAAGTCTCTATGTAGCCCCTTCAATGAAGTTATTGGAGTTGTACCTGTGCTCCTGTCTTGTGCCTTTACCCTCCTCTTTCCAAAGAAATAGATATAAAAATTCAGGGGGATAATCTCTGTTAGCAAGTCTTTAGTGTCTGGTCATCAAGAAATATGGTCAGGACAAGGATACAGCCTGGACTAGGGCCTGGTTATTAATGTACAACTTAATGTCCCACACACAGCCCTAAATACCTGCTAGCATATGCACGTATGACTGCTCACTGATGCATGAAAAGATCAGTTTTTCCTTTGGTCTGCTTCTGTTGGATGTCTGTTTCCTGACTGAGGCCTAACAGCATCCCTTTGGATGGATTTGTCCAGGTAGTACAAAGCAGACTCTGCTGTCTTTGACTAGCAGTGCCTTGAGATGCAGCCTTGGTTGCTTTGATGATCATGTCTCTCCCTTCTGATCACTTTGGCCAAATAATGCCCACAGCAGAACTGCAATAAAGATTCAATCAAGAGAAGTAAAAGCATTGACTGAGGCTGAGTTTAAAATCTTTTATTATTTAGCTTTGCCAAACAGATAATGGAATCTGAAGTTGATTTGCTAAAATGTTTTGAAGTGGATGCCACCCCTGCCTGAGACAAAGAGGACCTCAGTGGCAGCAGGGACCTTAGGCTATGGCAGCAGTTCAAAAGAACACTTTTAATTTTGTATGCAACAATGTAAACTTCAAAAATAGTAAACTATAACCTTTCCCCCCCCCGTTTTTACATAGCATGTGATCTATCACAGATAGAAATTTAATGGCGAACCAAAATCGCGTAAGTAAACATCCTGGTGCTTACAAGTTTCATAAAAAGTGTTACATTTGATGTAAATATCTTACATTTTTAACTCTTAACACTCACAATTATGGAGTAAAAGCAACTGGCGATTCACCCCCTTAGTTCATGCTCTCAGAATGTACATCAGCAACCACGCTCTTGCCAGCCCCTCGGATCATTTTCGGTCGGATCGTCCCACACATGGTCAAGATTCCCCCTTCCTCACATTGGCATTAATCAAGCGCAGCTCCACACAGGGGTAAAACCTGTGAAGTGAGAAGAGAACCAGGTCTCCTGCGCTTGAACTTGCAGTGCCCTGGGCCCCACGCTCCCACAGAAGCCACGGCGTGTACGGGAGGCACGTCCTGATGTCGGTGGGAATTTGGGGTCCTTCGGGGCCACAAACCTGAGCCCTGCCTTTGCAAGTGCCTCACAGCAGGACCTGGTTCTGCGTGGATAAAGACAAGAGTTCTGTAGAAGGCACTGGATTTCTCTTGCATGATTTTAAACGTGGACTACAGTCATATGCAGAATAAGGAGATTTGGGCTCTAGACTGCTTTCTCTCTTTGCTTTAGTGCAAGCTTTTTTGCGCTTGAATTTTCCCTGTTTGCAGCGCAACATGCGCTCATCTACATAGAGTGATTTCTAAATATTCCTTCCACTCTTCCCCCCATCTTCCTGTCCCCAAAAAGATTCCCCCTTTTTTTTTTCTCCTTGAAAACTTTCAAAATACATCTCTGGTCAAAAATAAACATGTGATGTAGCATAGCATTTGTTTCTTTTAAATCACAGTGTGCAATGCATCATTCAGTACCTAATGTTCAAAATGTCTGCCCTGCTTTTCATGAAAGTCATTCTTTAAAATAACCTATGCAAATATATTTTGACTATATATTACATTCATTTAAAAAGAGAAGAGAGGTTCTTGGTTTGCAGTTTTTTTCAGTGTACTACTTAAGTGAAAGGTCAGATGTGAAAAAAGTACAAGCAAACTGGACATGCCAAGACTCGATGCTTTAGATGGTGATCATATCAAAACTGTACAGGTATGTACACTGTGTTGGACAGGTGTGCTTCTTCGCAAGAAACGACCTTTGCATCATCATGTATAACGTTAACCACAAAGTTTTGGTAAAAATAGCATTTAATGAGCAAAGGACGACATGGAAGGGCGAGTTCTCCGACTTTTATTAGGTAGTCCTGAAGCAATGTCTCCATTCCCTTCGGGAATTTCTTCCTTCTTCCGGACTTTGAGACGTGTGAGGAGCTTTATTACCCAGACATCCCATTCCTCTGGCAAGAGCAACAGGAGGAAGCCCAGACCAATGATGACAATGGCGATTACTCGGACACTATTGAAGACAATTTCACTCGTGTAGTGATCGACAACTGTGTGGGACATTGGACAGGTGTTATTACATGGGAAAAGCCATTAGGACAGCATCTCCTTCCCTCCCCCTCACCTCCCCAGCTCTGAGGGCTGGCTGTGGCAGGAGAACATGGCCGTGGAGGCAGTGATGGCAGGGGCACTATTTCCTGCTGGTTGAGCACGCAGCAGGGTATGTCCACCAACAGCACAGGAACTCCTGCTGAGGTGCAGGGACACAGAGAAAGGGGCATTTCCCTTCCCTGCACAGCAGTTCCTGATTGCAAATTTTTCTTGCCACCCTGAGTGCCCTGTGAAGAATGAAACCCTGCTTGGGCTGAGCCATCCACACACTCTGGAGGCTACCACACCTTTTTGTAGCCAGCTCTGCCAGAGCCATGCCCAGCTCTGTGTGCACTTAGCATGAAGCGGGGAGCTGCCACGTGCACCGTGGCACCAGCTGAGCATGCTGGGTTTTAGGAGCTGCTTTAGTCTGGGATTGTGTCTGCACTCCCCTGCCCAGCCCTCTCAGACTCTGCAGTGTCTTGGCTTTCACTAAATTCCAGAAAAACTGTCAGAGAAACGTACCAGGCCATGTCCAAAATTGAATTGTCCGGTGTTCTTAATAAACACCCACGATGTTATTTACCAAGGCAAGCAGAGTTACTAGTACATCTGAAGTACTACATCTGCTCTAAAATGTAAGCAATTTTGTTTGTTTGAATTTAGTGTTAAGCCTGCCTTGAAGAAATAATTAAGAACTGATTTCTGCTTTATCCATGGGTTTTTATTCCAGCCCAGAGATGAATGTCTTCAAATCTACTTTATTTTTCAGTATGCAGGCTTCTTCGGACAGTAATTTAAAAACAAATTTCAGGGATTATGAATATTCATGTAATATTATACAATACATATTTAACACATAAATAATAAATTTTTAATCAGTGTCATCTCTGTAAGTCTTTGAGAGAAGGTGCAAAGCACGTTGAATAAATCTATTTTCTTTTATCCCTGCTGCATACTTGAAAGGCCACGGATTTAATGTATTCATTAAGATGCAAAAACCAGAAAATCTTACCTGCATTCACTGGGACACTCAGGACAATTCCAAGAGAAATCAAGGTGGGGTAGGTAACAGCAATCCCAAAATTTAGTAGAATATTGAATGCTGATGAAGGAAAGAAAAATGTATTTTAGTACAGTGAAATTAGGCAGAAGGAATGTCACTTGAAACACTTATGCTTTATTACTCTATTTATTGCTCAAATAAAGAGTACATCAGCTTCTGTTGTTTTTCCTGAAGATACCAGAGGACAAAGCTCTGTGTGCTGCATGTCCACCTGCCTCAGACATTGCTGTTTCTGGGGAACTCTGTATCCCTGTGGAGTCCAGTGGCAGGATCAGGGTGGGTTTTGGGTACAGCCTGTCTCTCAGTGTCATGTGCAGTAATTCCCACTCTTTATTCTGATCCAGTGACTCCCTTGGCCCTCCAAGAAGAGTTAACACTCTTCATCTGGGAGATTTCAGCTGAACAGGAGCTTTTGCCTGGGTGCTTTTTTCCAGAAAAGCTGCCTCCAGTTGCAGGTGGAAGATGCTGTAAATCTAACCCTCTTCCAGGCAGGAACTTGCTAAATATAATTTCATACTATGAAGTTATAGTATCATTACTACAGAATGTTTATAATATCACTCCATTATAATACCATACACAGTTTGTGGGGTGTTTCATGACAAATCAATAATTGCTCTTGATCAAATTCACCCTTGTTTTAAGGTGCTCAGCTTTAGCAGAGTCAGGAGAGCCTTGCCAATACTGAGCTTGTTGGGAGCTGTGGCTTTGACTGTCTTTCAGTAGTACCCATGTGTTGTACAGGCCAGGGATTGCTTGCCAAGTTCTGCACCACTTTCTTACAGTCACCTTCCTCTGAGTCCACTATAAGTAACCTGGAGGGACTTCTGGAGCTGTGATTGTTCAGGGTAAAAGGAGCTGGGACTCAAGGCAGGGGTAGAGAAGAGATATTTCCAGTAGAAGTTAATGTTTTAGGAGAGGGGATTCCATCATCCAGCTTAGGGACCAACTGTGGCAGCAAGACAACACATCTAGTTGAAAAATGAACAACATCATGTTTCTGGTAACCTTTAAAACTTAGATTGGCATCCCTCCCTGCTGGGCTCCTTTGGTGGCACAGCAGTGGCAGCACAAGAGAGGACTGCCACCTATCAAAATTTCCATCACTGTGCAACGCTACACTTTCAAAAGTTTCCTCCTCTTTAGGAGTAGCAATTACTTCTCATTAGGAGTAGCAATTAGCTATTGCTGCAGGCAGCAGAGGCATTGGAGTCTGGCCTCGACTGGCCTGGCCTAACCTCCTTGCTGTGGGGATGCTGATGAGCCCCAGTTAATGCCCTCCCAGCAGGGTTGCTTCCATCACAGCCCGGGCAAGTGCCACCTGTATTTGTCACACAGAGCTCATGAGTAGGAGTTAGGACAAGCTTTACAGTTTAGTCCCACAGCACCTTCTAAAGAGAGCCACTAAAGAGAGTGTTTTGGTGTGGTAGTAACAGCAGAAGCAAGGTCTATGTTGCCTCTAGGAATGGGCCCTTTCATAGTATCTGAAGCTAATAATTAAGTTGAGAAGAAAACAGCTCCAGTACAGGAGAGGCTTGCAGTTTCCACCAGCGGCCAGTTTCTAGCACCCTCCTCTACCCCAAGCAATATTAGAGCCCCTCCATCTACTCACTCAATAAGAGAATTGAAAATCCGCAGAGGTTCCCCCAAGGAATGATGTCAAAAGAGCTCCAGTACTCCACTTTGGTAAAATAAAGGATGACAGGAATACAGGTAACGAAGAGGACGTTGAAGACAGCTAACACAGACAGGAATAAGGCAGCTTCTCCAAATTTAGCACTGCCCAAAAGAAGTTTGAATAAAACCTAAAAGAGGAAAATACATGGGTTTAACTCTCTTGCACCACATCCCTGTAAGGCTGATATTCTATTCTGGCACTTATGTAGTGATGCTTGCTGGACACTTGGGATGGCTGCTCATGAAACTGTGGTGAGCAGCTTGTGTGGCCCAGCCTTCATCCTCCTGGCACCCCCTGGAACACAGGCAGGGGCAGCTGCCAACTGAATCCATGCAGAAAGGGGATTCAGCACCTTTGTCTGTGCCTGTCCTGAAAGGGAAGGTCACTAACCCTAACTTAGACCCTTCAACCCTAGCTTTGATCCTTCAGTCTTTTTTCTGCACCTCCAGAAAACTTGACATTAAGAAGACTGTGGAGCAGAGCAGGGGGAGGAGAAGAAGCAGACGAAGAATCTCCTTGCACGAAACATCACTGGTCCAGGCCTTTGGCTGCCACCTGAGCTGTGCTGTGGTGGTGGGCAAGCACAGTGCAAGCTGACTGGCTATCTTTCCACCTTCTCCCTGGGAGCTCAGGAGGCAGATAGCAGAGCAGCAGTCCCATAGCCCAGAGTGCAGATGCAGCCTGGGTGATGAGACTGCAGGGAGGAATTAAAAAACTTTGTTTTGTTAGTGGGAGAAGGGAAAAAAGACAGTAGAAATTAAAGACATGAGTAGCCCATCTGTGGCTGGGTTCTGCCTGTGGACAGGTCTTGTCTGGAGTCTGCATGGGTTTTCATTACAGAGCTGCAGAGATTCTGTTGGATACATGGTCTGAGAACAGCTTTCCTTTGCTGCTGGCTGCAGACCAGGACAGCCAATGGACTCTGACTTAGTGGTTTGTGCTGCACTGGCAGTCCCCCTCACCAGTATCAGTTCTCTCCTTTGCCTACAGAGAGCAGGCAAGTCTGCAGAGCTGCCATGCTAGCAGGGCTCTGCCCACTCCCACCATCCCACAGCCACCACTGGCCACTGCAGCTGTGTTGCTGCTCTGCAATATGGAGCAAAATGTCCTGAAAGCCACTTACTCCTCATTTGCCACCTGAGGACAATGTGTTGTGTGGCCCCCAGCAGGGCCATCTCGACCCATCCTCCTTCCCCAGATATGCAGTGGCTCTGCTGCACATGGTGAGATCTGTCTGCCTGCAGATCTGCCTGCCCCTTTGGCACTCACACAGCTCATGGAAACTGAGCCAGACTGTGGAAAGCAAGAGCAGGGTGGCAGCAGCAGTGGCAGCGGCATGTGTTGCACAACAAGCTGCAGAGCTTCATCTGTCCTGGCACGCAGAGCACACTGCAGAGTAACACCCTGCTGGCACTGCCACCACCACCCTCCTGAGCACGGGCTCTGGTGAAGCAGCCCTGAGACTCCCATTCCCAGAAAGAGTAGCAGTGTCATGGGAAAGGGAACACAGCTAGGCTCTAGCCTTTAATTTTCTCTGGTTTGTTGGGCCATGTCTCTGGCCCTGCAAGAAAACACTGTATTAGAGGAATGAGGTATATGAAACTTCATGACCTTCCTAATGTGAGATACCGTCTGATCTGAAAAAAGTGAGCAGAAAGCATCACAGCACTGGCTGAGGGGCACAGGCAGATGCTTCTCAGTTTGGCAAGTCTCCCTGGACTGCTGGTGTTAGGGCTGTGGGGCTCTCCTGGCCAATTTCTGCTGGTTGACTGGTACAGTGCAATTCATTAGACCAGATGAAGCTGTCTACACCTCCTCCTAATCTACACATCCGAGCCAGGGTGGGCAAACCACACTCTACAAATGCTGATTCCTCACTGTGGACTGTGACTCTGAGCAGCACAGAGGCAGGTGCCCAGAAGTGTCTCAGGCTGAGTGAAATGGCTCTGCTCAGCAGAGAAGGCTGCATCTTACACATAGTGCAGCTTATCCAGCTGCTCAGGATGAGGTCTTGATTCGTAGGCATGTGCTTTGCATTTTAAGGATGTGATTGCTTCCATGAAAAGCAATGCTTTAAGCCCAGCACAGGCTACATATATTACTGAAAGGGGACTGGCAAGGGGAGGTAACAAAGTGACTTAAAGAAGCTAAATCTCTGCAGGATGTTTCTAGAATGAGTGCTTAAATCCAGAATCTATGGAAAAGCGGCCCCATTTTTCATGAAGGTGGGACATCTGTATATCCTCCCCCTGGTGGAGGAGCACTGGAGAAGACTATTCCAAGGAAACAGGAGTTTCTATCCTAAGTGAGAGCAGACATCAAAGCAAGTGAACACCTGAAGGCAGTGCTGCAGAGCCAATGTGTTTATGGCAGAGCTCTCAAAGAAGGGCGCATGGCACTGAATTGCACAGAGGTCTGCAAGTAAGACAGGGACAGCCAAAGTAAGTGATGAGGGGGAAAGAGCCAGGTGTGCTTACCTTGTAGAGAGCAGACATTGAGGCAGAGCCCACCACCAGGGCTATCCCAATAACAGAGTGGCTGTGAAACCCATCGGCATACGTCATCATAACTATCCCTGCAATAGCAAATATAGCAGCCACGATCTGGTTGGAGACAAAGAAAGAAAGCAAGGAAGTGTTACTAGACAACCCCCACAATGGAGAAACAGGCAGGCAGATTTACATGCGAGTGCAGTACTTCTGCATCATCTGCTTATGTAGAAAATAGTAGCAAGCCCGGGCCAATACCCAGAGAGCAGATGCTGCCTGCCCTCATGGTTTCCCTGGCTGCAGGGAAGCTGCAGGCAGAGCTGCAAAGGAGTGGCTGCTTCGGGCGTATGCAACAGGCCAGACTGCAGGGCTCAGTGCCTCTGACTGAGCTGGAGTGGGGATTTAATCTCTGTCACTGAGCTTCCCCATCAGTGGGTCCCTGCAGCCTGTGCGTGACAATAATACACAAGGAATAATTTCCTGGGGTTTGCAGAAAAGGCTTCGAGTCCTGTTGAAGTTTTGGAGGAAAAAGGTTATAGAAATAAACAGGGGAACAAAATTAATGCAACTTCTTTCCAGTCTAGACGAGTCATTTCAGAGAGTAGGAGGAGGGTTTTTTTTCCAGCCAGCTACCCACACTGCAATGCCTGAGGGGTGTCTTGCAAACAGAGGGAGTATTCACAAAGGCAGGGGACGCACTGCCCAGATTTACAGGGGCAGCAAGAATCCCCTGGCTCTCTGGGATTGTCCTGCCAGATACCTTCAGCCTCTCAAGGTGTTAATTCTGAGGTGAATAGGGCTTTCTGTATGCTCATGCTTCCTGGCTCTGCAGGGCTGTGAGGGATGCCCTACTTACACCACATGCCTTTTGGCTGCACAGTCATGGTGATGCCTGTGAACACAGATGATCCACAGATGGGTAAGTGCTGTCCCCTCTCCCAGGACCAGACTGGGGTTTTAAGCCCCATCCACAGGCTGCAGCTGCCTACACATTCATGAGCCTCCTCTCATCTTTCCTGCTTCCCACCAGAGAAGTGGTGGAAAGCCCTTCACAGAGTAGGGCTGCTGTGAAGATGCAGGGGAAAAGTCTGTGTGCCAAGTTCTGCTGCTGCCTGATCAGCAAGATGTGGTGAGGTAGCCTCTTTACCAGCTGCAGGTCCCAACCCCTGCAGCACCGGCAGCCTCTTCCCTGGGCTGAGCTGGCGCTGGTGCCAGGGGACACCCATAAACCACACAATCATCCAGAAGATCCTTCCTGCACACTGACATCAACACCTTCAATTTCCCCTAACACAAAAATGGTCCATTTTTGCAAACAAAACCTTATCCATTTCTCCACAGGTGTTGCTGTATAATGGCAGGGTGGCATACGGCAGAATGCTGATTTATTACTTGATCAGGGTATAGCCCAGTACGAACTGCAAAGTCTGGGTATACATGCTGCAGATTTGGAGAGGTTCAGGTACAGCATCTTTGTTTGCAGCCCTGTTGGCATCTGGTCTCTCCATGCGCAGCTGCAGGACATAATTTCTAAAGTGAAGTTTTGGGGTGGTAAAACTGGGCCCTATGGTCCAGGACAGGCTTCTTCGTAAGGCAAGGAGAGAACCCCCCTGCATGGCTCTACAGCAGTGTGGGGCAGTTCTCTCACCAGTGTGCTGCTGCTTGTCAAATAAAAACTCAGACAGTCTGTGTGGCTTCAGAGGCACAAGAAAAAAGGTCATTGAATGAGACTAGCATGAGGCAGGTACAGAACAAGGAAAAAGAGATTTGCCTTCACCCAGCACATAATTAAGTGAAGGAAAGCTTTGTTGTTGCAAAGCTTTGTTGTTGTCACCCTGTGGATGTGAAATTTTACAAGGATAAACTCATAGAAGAAAAAAATTCCATCACGACTATTAGCTATAGAAACACTGCTTCCATCTCAGGAAGTCCTTGAGCCTCAAATTGTTGGAGGCTGGAAAGTCTCATGAGGAAATATCACTACAGGCTTTTCCTATTTAGACAGATTTTTCTAGGTGCCCACTACAGGCAGCTGCTGCAGGCAGGCTTCTGGGACAGAGGCACCTTTGCTCTGACTCACTGTGGCTCTTTGGAGAGCTGTAAGGTACATGGCACAGACTTAGCTGGAAAATGGCAACTCTGTACCTTCCTTCAACATCACCTGTGCTACAGATGAATTGACAAAGAGTAGAAGATGCAGCATTTCCTGTAGCATCTGCTCCAGGTGTGGCTGTCCTCCTGTGAGCTGTATGGGGCTTGTCCAGCCTTCACTGAGGGGCTGAGAAGAACAACAACTAAATTCCAGGCTGTGGCATCCAGCTGGCACCTGCAGGTGCATCGGCAGAGGAAACCTGCCTCAACTCCCACAGGCAGCTGTAATGCCTCTGCACTGGAAACTTGGGAGGTGCATGCATGAGCTGCAGAATGAAAAGTCTCCGGCTTTTTTTTAAGCTGCCTTTTTTTTTTTAATTTTTTTTATTTAACATCAGGAGCTGATCAGCTTCAGAGCACCTTTCAAGAGACCATGTCTCTACAGTTTGAGATTTGATAGGATATGTATTTCCAAGTCCCAAAGGCAGATGTGCTTGTCTATATGTTATGTACACAGGAGGCACTTGCAGGTGATGGCTGTCTCAGATCCTGAGTTGTTTTATTCACTGCAGCATGGAGGGAAACACCAAAGTCAAAAATCAAAGGAAATAAATGAAGTCTGCAAACAGTTCTGCTGGGGCAGAGGTCCTTGCCTATTCCATCAAGCATGTCACAAGTGTCAGATGAGTCTTGGCCTCACTTCACAGTCTCCTGTTGACCTGCCAGGGGTGTCACATACACATTCTCTGAAAGCCTTTCAGCCTTTCTATCGAGCACGTTGTTAGTGGTGGTGACAGGCTGCTCACACACCACAGTGCCCACAGATGTCACAGCACTGCAGGGTTTGCAGAGGCAGTGCTTCAGGCACCAACAGCTTCATTATGTGTGTGTCTTTGACAGCTCACAGCCAAGTCAGTTGTTCTCTGGGTGCAGTGAAGGGCAAAGGGGAAAAGCTCAACTTCATTACAGGAGATGAGGACACTTAGAAGTACCAGAATGGCAAGGATGGGAACTTGTAATGGCCTTCAGAAGTGCAACTACTAGCCCTATAAGCACATAAATCAAAATTTAGCTGGAATTTAAATGTAAGAACAAAGTAGGATACTTGTACTTGCTTTAACCCTCTGAGTGGCTGCCTTTCTCACCTTGCCTCTGTCAGTGGGCATGAACAGGGACACCCAAATGTGCAGTCAGAGCTTTGCTGTAGCACTATCCATCGTGCTGCACTGGTGTGGGGATGGAGCAGGAGCAGGGGAAGGCACTCTCCCCCCTGAAGCCTTGTCTGCCAAATACTCTCTCAAAGGGTGCCTTTAAGAGGGTCAGCACTCTGACACAGGGTGGCCCTGAGGGATCATGTGCTTTGGGGGTGGGGTCTGTGGTGGCTGCAGCCCCTAGGTCACTCCCAGTGAAGCCCTAGCAGCTCTCCTTCCTCCTGGTCGCCAGTCCCAGGAAGAAGGTGGTGTGTTGGGGGAGGCTATCCCCCAGCAGTGACACTCTTTCTGCCTGTTGCTTTTCACATGGGCTGTACAGAAAAGAGAGGAAAGAGGGAAGAAAATTATTCTCTCCAAAGAGAATCTCCACGCTATGTCCCACTGCAGACAGGAGTGCACTATGCCACACAAAGCTGGGTGGTAGAACTGCTATGCTGCCATGTGCCCTTCCAATCCCTAAGGACAATCCCTTATATTGCCACAGGTTTCAATGCCAAAACTGCTTAAGAGCAAATAGCCCAGCCTGTCTGCAAACCCCCTCTCCCTGCTCCCAGATCCCTTGCTGACGTGTCACCTGGGAAGGAGACAGATATGTCCCCTCTTGGATTCAGGAGACAGCTTGTTCCTTCTCGGGAAGCCCCCCCTGCCACAGTCTCACCAACACCAGGCTCCACAGGGAGGGGCTGGAACACATGGCAAGAGTATCACACAGCCACCACTGCCCTGACCCCTGTTCTGCTTCTCTGCTTCACTGCTCCACTGCTGCTTTCCCAAAGTAGTGCAGAAAGGAAACAAAAGGCAGCTGGACATGGCTGGGACCACCATGTGGGTCTGCTTCTCTGCTCTTTCCACTCCTTCTGCCCCTTTGAGAAGGGAGACATACAGAACAGGACTCATCTCCCAGTGCATGTCCCCTGCCATGGCACAAGATAACCTGCCCAAGAAGCTGCTGGAAAGTCCCTGACCATCCTGGCTCTTCCATCACGGCCATGAACTCAGGAGAGCCCAAGAAGCACCTCTACTCCAGCACATATGTACCCATGTGGGTATCCCTACACACACAGGTTGGCTTCTTTCCCTCCACACCACAGCCATATTCCATGGTGAGAGATGGCACATTCAGACTGAGAAGCAGGCTGCAGGTGCAGACTGCAGTGGTTGCCTTTCCATACACCATCTCTCCTGGTGTCCCACCAGTGCTACAGCTGAAAGTGCCACAAGAGAGATGAAGACATAAAAATACCTTTTTAAATTTTCATTTATCAAAATGGCTAGCACATCCAGCTTTGATAACAATGAGACTTCTTTAGCTCCAGGATCATTTCAGGATGCCCTTGGTTTTGCACTCAAAAATCACAGTTAATTTGTTTTTAGGGTAGGGCTACTTGGGCAGAGGGGTGTGCAGACACCAGCTGGCCACGCTGAGCTTTTGGCAGGTACATTTTGCAACCATCCCCTGAGCAGCCTCTTGGCTGCTACCACCAAAAGGCTGGCCAAGATCACCTGCCAAATTCTCTGGCCAGAGAGGAATACTTCCTGAAAAGTTAACTCTCAGCTACTCCATGCAACAACCTCTTCTTAGCACTACCAGCCTGGGTGGGTGAGCAGGGAGCTCCTCAAGTAGTGGGCAGGAGACAGGAATAATTACAGTTATTGCTGTTGATCTTGATTATTAATTAATATTAATTGGTGAAGCAGGGAAGGAAGGACCCACTGGTGCCTTTTCCTTGCAGTGGTGATGCCTCTTCCTTGGCCCCGGGGTGGTGGGTTACTCACCCATCCACTCTGCTGCCAAAGGACATGATGTGCTGCTAGAATGGCAGCAGGGTCAGCAGGGAGCTGAGGGATTTTCTGCTAAACCCTCTGTACGTGTCTCTGTTGCTGCTGCTGCAGAGGCATTCGTGCAGGGTGCAGCACTAAAGGTGTAAGCAACCATTTGGGGTGCCACCAGAAGAGCACCCTGCGGACACCACCCTTCCATCAGTGCCACATGCAGACACGAGTTTCGGCCACAGGTGGGCGAAGGCAGCCCAGCTCTCCTCTCCTGTCCGCAGCTGCTGCTCCCTGGCACGGAGGCAAAAGATGACTGTCCCACCCTGCAAGCCTGCTGTCACGTGTAGAAAGGTGAGGACACTGTTAAATTCCCAGCATGGGACCAGAAGTGCATTGTGTGTAGCCAGGGCTTGCGAGAATGCACAGTTAGAAACAACCAGGTCTGGGAATAGTCACTTGGAAGGCATTGGCAAGGGCTGACACGCATCCACATACCCTTTGTGACACACTCTGGAGCAAGTTACCTCTTTCCTGAAAGAATATGCATTGGGCATATTTCCAGTGAGTTACCTCTTTCCTGAAGGAAAGGCACTGGGCTGGGGTAGCCAGGGGCTCCAGGAGCTCCCAGACACCTGGGAAGGCTGCAGGGAAGGAGGGATGCATCCCTGCTCCACAAGGACTTCCGTGCCCACACAGCTGTCTGCATGGGTGCTGCTTGACTCAGCTGGTAGGAGGCAAGGGGTAAAGGAAAGACACAAGGGCGAGGGGGAAGAGGGGAGACAGAGATAAGGAGTCACTTACCCTCACTCCCATGAACCTGTCCCTCAGAACGATCCATGAAAGCAAGAACACAAAAGCTTTGTTGCAGCAGAACAACACGGAGACATCCGTAGTGTTTATTTTCTTTATTGCATGTAAGTAAAGGTAGTTTGTGAGTGTCCAAAGAACACCAAAGGGTGCTGCCTTGGTAAAAAACACCTTCAAAGTCAAGCCATTGTCTCCAAAAAATCGGCAGCACTCCCTAAAACAAGGAGAGAAAGGCAGTGTTATTACATAAGCCAGTCACAGTCTGCAGCAAATATATGGCTCTTTTTGCTCCTCTTCTTTTCCTTTGGGGAAAGAGAGGTACACACCTTAAAAAGGAGAAAAAAAAACAACTTTCAGCTTCTGCTGCAACAGCCAGCACCTGCACAGGGTACTAACAGGCAGGGGCTGCAAACATGGGAGAGGGCTGCAAAGAAAGAGCAAAGGGAGAGGTGACAACAGGAGGTGAAATCTCACTCTTTCCACCAGCCCCTTCACAGTGAACATCTGGAAGCAGTGTGGGGCCATCCTCCTTCCTTCAGCCCTGTGGGCACCAGGATGCTGAGGGCCCAGGCTTGGCAGCAAAGTCCCAAGCTCCCTGCTCCTGCTGAAGCCATGGGAAGCTGGTGCCCATCTGATCTGCTATGTGGCACTTGGAAGAAGCCTTGCAGGAGCCCTGTCTGGGGTTTTTCCACCCAAGGGGTGGGACCTGGCTCAAATCTCCAGCAGCATCAGGGCAGGAGCAGGAGAGGGCAGCAGGCAGCTGCCTGCTTCTCCTGAGGTGAGAACATGGCATGGGGACACGCTGGAACCTGGGGACATGCTGAAGTAGCAGTGGAGAGGCAGGAGCTCATGTGTGCAGTCCAGGCTGGGGATGCTGTGAATCCCTGAGCAGGAGGCAGCCTGAGCATGTTCAGCCCTGGCACAAAGAGCAGAAGCACCAGCAGTTTGCTTGTGTCCCGAATGCAGCAGAGGGCAACAGGACACAGGAGGTGATGGGGTGCAGCTTGGCCCTGCTGGCATGGTTGGCATGGGGCTGCAGGGGTGGGGGGAAACCTGCCTGCAGCCTGTGCCTGCCCAGCAGCAGAGCTGGAAGCTGCCAGCTGCATGGAAATTCGGTAACACAAAGAAGGAATGAATCAGCCTGCAGGGCTGGGGCTGTGGCCAGCAGCCTGCAAGGTGTGTGTGGGGCAGCCAGCACAGTGCCCTGGCCTGCACTGCCATTGCTCATTTTCAAACCTGCAAGCTTCCCGGGGCCCTGAAATACTTTATTGGGGCGTATACCTGAGCAGAATTTAATTTCCTGCTGACAATGATGGACGAAAAGGTTTTCACTACTGTCATGAATTTCAAGCTGTTTGTTTCCTGAGACTGAGCATGTAAAGATCATTATTTGGACACTGATGAAAGCATTGTTTTGATCCACTTTCCCAAAAGACAGGGCTGAATCAGATGAATACCTAAAAAACCCCCATCCATTCTTTGAGCCTCATCAAATCTCTGCATCCACAAGTCTACATCAGCCTACAGCCCCTCTGCTACAGGAGGTACAAGACTTCAAGGTAGAGGAAACACATTTTTTGTGTTTATTTGGTTTTGTTTTCTGTTAGCCCCTTGTATCAAATCATAGCTATGCAGAACTTACCCATCTCTGGATGTGATGACCCTGTACTTTGGCTGCTGCACATGGACACTTTCTTTTGAGCTGCTGGTTCTGAATTGTGTTGCTCAGTGTCCCTTGTCCTCTGCAATATTGCCTGCTGGCAGCAGCCTATTCCCTGCCAAACCTGTTAACTGTCTCTCTGAATCAGTAGAAGAGCTGCCCACCTGCACTGCAAACCACAGCCCAACTTCCCACCTGCTGGAGCCCTGCTGGGCTATTCAGGGATGCTCATGACCCTGGCAGATGCTGCCTGTGCTCAGCATGTGGCCTGGATCCATTCTTCCCTTCCACAAACACTAATACCCACTTTAGGTCTGGCCTTCAGTCCTGCACAGCCCTGACTGTACCAGACACTTGCTGCAGGGGACACAGGCAGTGCAAAATGAAGCAGAGACACGCTGAAAAAGCAAGTCCCAAACTTCATTAGAGGCTTAAACCTGCTTCCTAAGACACCATGGAGGGTTTCACTGACAGCATGTCATAAGCAGACAGCCTCATGCTCTGAAAACAAAAAACACAGGCACAGTTTAAATTAAATGGCATGAATCAAGATTAGTATAAGAGGAACAGGAAGGCTGTACTCAAATGAAAGGACAAAAATGGAATTTATTTTGGGATTCATCCTGGGAAAAAAAAGTTCCTCCTGACAAAAATCTGTCCCCCACATACAGAATTGGCTATCACTATTTCATATACAGTAGAAACATGTGCTTTTACTCTCTTGTGGGCCTGACTCTTGTTTAGTAAACACCACTGGATTCCTATGATATCACAGCCTGGATTCCTGAAGCATCCAATGTAGTGCCATGCTGCCCCAAGGGACAGCCTTGCCCTGACATGGATCATGACCCTGAGCTGCAGTGCTCACTTTGGGAGTCTCTCTCTGCCCTATACAATAAAGCTTCCTTTTAGCTGTTTTGGCGGCTTCTCCAAGAGTGAATTACTTTTCATAGGCTGTCTCCAGCTTTCAAAGGAGACCTCCTTATGGCAGAGATTTCCTTACCCAGCACAGAGCTGTAAGGAAGCTTCTCCCCGAGGACTCCTAGGGCTGTGGAGGGTGCTGCCAGCCATGCACCCACATTCACAGTGAGCCCTGTTGCTCCAAACAGGGGCACTCCTGCAGATGGGTTAGATGGCTGCCTTGGACCTGGCATCTTCAGTGAAGTATGAGGAGCATCTAGGATAATGTGACATATTTTGTGTACCATAATGGCTATGTGCCATAATATAAACTTCTTGCAATTAATTGTCTCCCCAGGTTTGCCACTGCTTACTGGGAAAACTGATTTTTCCTTGGTGCCACAGAGCAGCTTGTGAAGCCATACCAGGAGGCATTTGATGAAGAGAGTTTTCAGTGAGTAATGGTAGATAAATAGTTATGGGAAGCAAGGCAGAACTGTGGTATAACCTACTCTGTAAGCTCAAAACAGTCAGGGATGACTCCAGAAAAAAACAACTTTCAGCTGAAATATTTTGACAGAACATTTGAACACAGCTGTTCCTGCTGTCCACTAATTTCTGGGCCCAGCACAGACACGGGCACATCCACCGTGTTAACTCTCACACTGTGTTAAAAGAGAAATTGTCATCTTAGACTAACCAAACCTATTCCTGGTCACATTACCAGAAATCTTGCACCTGCTGCTCGCACCTGCTGCTCTCACCTGCCTCCTCAGCTGGAAAGCTTTGGTGCTTTCTTGACAATACAGTTTTGCTTGCTGGAAACACCCTGCTTTGCCCATGGAACAGTAGGACTTTGGGTGTGGACAACAGCCAGAAAGGCTCTAGGGGAAAGTTGATGCAAAGCTCAGGTGTGCCCTGGCCCTGTGAATCCCCAGGTCATGCTGAGCATGTCTCCTCTTTGGCAGAGAAGGTGCCCTGCAGAGCCCCTCTGCTGAGATGATCTCCCCTTTAATCTCTGTAATCCTCTATGTGAGGAGTAAATTCCTGCAACTGCCTAGCTGAGTGCAGATAAGGTGGCAGCACACAGCAAGGAGCTGTGGCATTGCAGGGTGTAATGCTGTATTTTTGAGATAAATATCTTCCTGCATTATTTTCCTCGATTCTGCCATCATGAGCTGGCGCTCCATTGTAATCACAGCAATTGGTTTAAAATATAAATGCAAGGCATTAACAAATGCAACAGCCAAGGTCTGTGTAAGACTGGAATGGAAATGTCAGAGGAAGGAGACTGGAAGGGAAACATACTGGCTTAATTGCTGTAGCAGTAACACAGAAAAGTTTGCTTCCACCTAGAAGTGCCACATCCATGTTCAAACAACCTGAAGGCTGCTATGGTACAAAAGGAACTGGGGTAAAAGATTCTACAGAAAAGCCCAAGGCACAGTGATCTTTTGTTGATGTCTTAACTTCGAATTGTTTGCTAGTTTCTTTAGCTTTCATGTACCACATCTTGTTCTTACTCATACTCTTTTTAGTGTGTATCTTCATTAACCCAGCAAATGGCAAATTAGCTCTACTCCATTAGGCAAGTCTTCAGCACAATACTAGCAAAATAACTCCATCACTGGAACCAAGCATCCCCAGTGAAGTTAATCAGAAGTCATCAGTGCCAAAATTCTATGCTAAGTAAGAGTTAATTATATTGAAAGCAGGTGTTGCCGTCAGATAAAACTTGCAAATGAAATATGACAGTAAAGCTCCACTTTTTCCCCACTGAGTTCACAATTATACATTTAACACTATTCACCTTCCACTGCCTGCTTTGTCTTTAACCATTGCTAGGCACTCGTGATGTTTCCCCACTTTTCTGAACCTTGTGCAAATGAATTTATAAAATCTTGCCAACACTGGAATGAATGTTTTTTTCCCTATTTTGAAAAAAGAAAATCCCACCTATGAAGAGGAAAGGTAGACATGAACCAGAAAAAGTACACACAGTGTGTTGCCCCAGGCCAGGGGTTTGGTCTCTTGATACTCCCTGCAAAACAAACCTATGCCAAAAAGGTTTGTAAGCCGTTGAAAGTGCCATTACATCTTTGGGAAATTTGCAGTAAAGTAGAAAATTTCTGGGAATAATACACATCCTAAGGGAATACTTTGCACAAGCCAGTTATTTCTCCTTTCCAGACTGTTAACTTTTGCTAGATTTTTTTCATTGTCTCAGTGTTCATACTGGAGCCTCTTCTTCCAAACCCGATTTGGATCTGCTGTTGCTCTTAGAGGGTAATATTATTTCTTTGCAGACTGTGCTTCTTACTTTGACCTTGCAAGGTCTGTACCTGCAAATTGAATTTGGTGAAATTGCTTCTGATTTTCAGCAGAGTGAGCATCACCTCCCTGGAGCACAGCAAAGCCACCACTGTGCCAATGAATCCGTCTCCTTGATCAGAGATTGGCAGGCAAAACATATTTTGCTAATCCCTGCACCAATTAGGCCTGCATGGATAAATAATCTGCAGATGTGCAACAGTCTTACATTTTCTGTTCAATGTACAAAAAAAAGACATGGACTAAAATGTCATGCCGTGTCTTCTGGGAGGACTCGCAAGCCAGTTGTAGTAAGTAAAAGCAAAGCAGACAGACAAGATATGTTGACAGTAATAGGAGAGAAGGAAACTAGAGTCAAGTTTAATTTCTCCCAGTGAAAAAACCCACAAGGACATTTTTTGTCATTCATCCTGTTAGGACCACAGCATCCCTCATGCATTAAGCTCACAAGTGGCGGTAAGTATGACTGCTGTAAGTGGCGGTAAGTATGACAGATAAAAAATGCAAGTTAATTCAATATATTCTTCAATAATGGTCTCCAGGAAAGTAAAGATGTGTTTTGCAGAAAAGAGGATCATGCCTCCAGCTTTGCTTCCTTCCCCTCTGAGCCAGCACTGACCCAAAGGGTAGCCATGACAAAATCAGTCTCTCAGGTGGGTGGATTTCAAAGCAGTACAAGAAAAGGGTGAGCTCATGAAACCCATTTTACAGATGTGCAAGCTGGGGTACAGAGAAGCAAAATCCCTGGGTGCTTTAAGGTGGCAGGATGAGGGCTGCCTGTTAATTGCACCATCAGAGAGACAGGGATTTGCTTTTCCTTCATGTTTATTTTATAGCTCCTGTTACTTATCAAGACAGTCCCTGAGCACCTTTTTCCTGAGTCACCACAGGTTCATATGCCAGCAGAACAGTTGCACGGAGGCTCCTGTGGCGTGTCCCAGATCATAAAATGCTGTGAATAAACGCGCTAGCCTCAGCACTTTGCAGAGAGATGCCCGGGACTCCTGCCATGGCTTTTATTGCCCCGCTGGTCTGAGGTTCCTACAACAAAACCTGTATACCTCTGCCTGCAGCTTTCCTCAGGAAAACTGCTTCCACGTGCTAGGAGGGCACAAGCTTCTCCTCAGCTTCCATGGGGCAGAGGTCTGAGACCTGTCCAGCGTGTGCTGGTGTGCCTTGCCTGCTCTGCTGCCTGCAGTGCCTACTGAGGAACGCCACAGCCCATGGCCAAGGACCTGTTGCTCCTCAGAGATGTCTGTACTTATCCAGTCCAGTATGTCTGTGCTGGGAACTGAATTGAGGCTGCAAACCCCAGCCCTTCAGTCTCTCATTATACCCTCCCTAATGCGAATGGCAGCAGTGCAGCCCCAGAAGTAACATCAGCCCTAGTGACAGCACTTGTTTCTGGAGATGGATAAAAAGGCTGGCTTATCTAAAATACTCTAATGGCTTTTTTATGCCCAACATCACATGCATACTTTTCTGTAAGCACATTATTAAATGCAAGAAATTGCCACAAAAGCCAATCAAGCATCCAGCTGCCACTTTTAAATGTCTGTGCCTGCGACTGACTTGATGACTTGTTTCTACACTTAGTTTGGGGCTGGTGTTCTGCCTTTAAACTTTTATCTCTCCTGGGAGTTTCCAGCTCGTTCGCAGAAAATACATTCTGATAGTCAATGGAATGAGAAAATTGTCTTCTCCTAAATTAAACAAAAAACAAATGAAATAAAAAAATCCACAGACTGACCTTCTCTGAACTAGACAGACAGAAGCAATTGGTTTTGCTCAGCACTGCTCATGTACCATACTAGACATTTGCACAATAAATGGTCCCAGGAAATGCTTAGCTATGGATTTACATAATACACCAGAATGGCTCCAAAAGAAGCAAATAATACAAATCTTACAAACCACCTGAATACACATTTTCAAGACAAGTCTTAGAACAGACTCAGAAACCTTAATGAGACAGTGTTTAAACTAACATTTAAATAAAAAAAGTTTAAAAGAACAAGACTGAACCACATTTCAGAAAATGCAGCAAGTATTCTTGGCAAGAAGAAGCTTTTAACGTGACAAGATACCTTCAGCAGTTAGGCAGCTGAAATTATAATGAATTTTCTGCCTTTACACCCCAGAGGTACCCAGAGCCTGAAGTGCTTTATGCTCTTCTAGACAACCAGCATTATACAAATAAAATGCAAAACTGTTGCTATGTGCAAGCTCCAAACACCCACAGACCAGGCAGGCATCACACTTGAACACAGAAATGAGCTTTTTAGTTACACTCAAAGATTGCTTTGTGGAGCACCTTTTTTCTGAGCCCACAAGAAATGCAACCCCTGACTTAATCTGGTGTAGCACTCAGGATTGGCCTCAAATCTTTGTTAGAGCCCACCAGAGTAGTGGCCAGGAGGCACTCACACTGGACATTCCCCTCCACAGCAGCAGTGCATGAAGCTGAAAGGGGCAGGAGGGGAATGAAAGGTTCCTGGGGGTTACTGGCATGCCCACAGTGCAAGCAGAGGGACAGCTCCTGCTGGTGTTTGAGACAGGGCTGGAAGATGAGCTGGAGGGAACAGAACCATTTGCAAACTGGGGTGTGATGTAGAGTATGCTGGGACCCATCACCATGCCCAAATGGAGTACAGGCAAAGGACTGCCAGCTCCAACAGCATCATGTACAGCCAGGCACAGGCAGCCCCGGCAGGGTGGGAGGAGCAGTTAATGATCTGTATGGAAGCTAATGACAGTCCTTCGGGAGCTACAGAGCAAGCTGAGAAAATGAGCAGCACCACATCATCAGACAGCATTTACTCAAGAGTTCAAAAAAGCCCAAGAATGAAATAGGGAACTCATAAGAGGGCTCTGTAATTCCCTTAAAACAGCCTTCTTGCCCAAAGCAAATGTCACATTGATTCTTTAAATCTAATTTGTGCAGTGACTATGGCTTGCCATAAAATTTGAAGATGACCTTCGCTAGTTAAAGACTGCACTGCTGGTTAAAGACTGCACCTCTTCCTCCTCCTGGGTTCATCAAGGAGCAACAAGGACAGAGAATGAATGCCCAGTTCAAGGAACATGCTGGCACAGCCAGGTGTTGCAGGTACCTGCAAGTATTTTCATCCCAGGAGATTGGCTGGTGAGCAGGTATCCTTAAGGCGTAAGCCCAGCAGGAATGCTCCTGCTTATACCATGCACCTAATGACTGCTGCCATCCTCAAAAACAGGATACTGGCTGCTTACACCAACTTAGTGCTGATGAATTCAGACCTTCCTGAGGATCTCCCACTGCACCAGTCACATGGAAGTGGCCTGGGGCTGCTGTGTCCCCAGGGGGACCATTCCCCTAAAGGCTCTTGTTCTTCACCTTTATCCTCTGCAGCTGCAATTAGAAAAACCCTTGGGGCTCTGCCTGCCTGAAGGGAAGGCCTCTCGCCTCTGCAGGTGCAGCTTCTCCAGGACAGGCAGCAGCACAGCACCGCAGCTCCTCAGCATCACCAGCCTCCTCAGCCCCCTGGGCACAGCTGGGGACACACACCCAGCTCGGGGGAAGGGCATCTCAGCTGTCAGAACATCTGCTTCAGGGCCTTTATCCTTGCCCACTGCGGGCAGGTGTTGCACTAAGGAGCAAGGGTTGTGTTTTGAGTGACTCGGGAGGTGCACTGGTGCCAAAGTCACAACTAAATTGTGTCCTGCATGGCCCAGTATGAATGGGCCTTTATGAATGGCCCAGTATGAATGTTGGCGTTTAAAAGGTTAGCTAATCAAACTGTTTTCTGGAAGAAAACCTGAACCACAAGCCTATATTATTTTTAATGTAAGTGGATTAGGCAATTCCCTGCAGGTCCCAGCAGTTTGGAGAGGCACTTTATGCAATGCCTCAGTACTTCATTTACTGAAAAGACGAAAAGCAGGGAAAGCCTTTCAGGGAAAGCACTAGGGAAGGGCACCAGGAGGCTGAATTTGAGGTCCATAGTGACGGTTTGTCACAAATTTTCAGTGTGAGTTTGGACAAGTCCCCCAGCCAGCCTGTCCCCCCTTGGCAGTGGGGTGTGAGGGTACAGGCTCGCTGTTATTTCCCAGGGCTGTGTTGAGGTAAATGCAGTCAAGCATTTGTGCAGCATTCGGCGTGCGGTGAGGGACAGCATATACAAACTGAGGCAGAGAAAACCTAAACATTAAACTCTCAAGGCTTTGACTGCCGGAGTCAACATCATCACTGCTCTCCATCATCATCCAAAATTTCCATTGACGTCAGTGGATGTTCTGGGTGTGAAAGACCTGCAGACAGTGAAACTGTACAGCAATTGCTTGTGGATATCTTAAGCATGGCCTGATGTGATTTATATCCAGCTTGTCTTTTTCAGCTGTGACCTGAATCACTTAGTACTTTTTGCAATAGTCAGAATGAAACTTCTAGGAGAAACTGGTGAGTTGGCCACCTGCAAATTGGATTTTTGTAGTGGTTGGCATAGGCAGACCAAAAAAGTATGCAAGAATAAAATGCTTTTCTAGTAGTTGCTGTCTTGGCTTTTGTGCTCTGCTGATATAGAAGTACGATGCTGATAGGAGGGGGAGCAGTGCTGCTGTGTCTTGGGAGAAGGAACAAGATGAGGCAAAACAAAGAGGAGAGAAATATCTCTGTGAGAAAACTGACTATGCAAACACCTTGAGACACCTGTTACACACATATTTAATTTGCACCTTTATGCCTGTGGATTGTCAGAGAGACTTTGTATGGACATATGGCTCCACCTGGGCAAAGCCCTGGTAGCCCTTGCTGCTGGCACTGCCAGCCTTGGGCCAAGGGCATAAACTAATCAACTTCAGAGCCTAAGTGGTAATTGTTCAGTGCCATGGCGGGATACTGGGAATAGTTGGGAACAGGAAGGCATGTGAGTCAGGAGATACCAAAAGACACACCATTAACTTGACAGCTAGTCTATGAAAAGAAAGAAAGTTATACAAAAAAGAAAGCTGAGAGCTTGCTGACATAACAGCGAAGCTGACATTTACAATGCACAAATTGCCCCTAGATGCATTAAATAAACAGGATATAGAAAGGAAATAATCTTTTCTAAATACTTGTAACCTGGTCATTTTTAGAGTACCTCCTCTTGAGAACAGGTGAATCTTTTCTGTTTGAAATTTGTTTGCCTTTTTAGTTGCACTGCTGATGTCCATTTAACACAAAACCAGAGCACTCTCTGCCCTGTACTCCCTTACTTTCTGTTCTTCAGCAAAGTCATCCCAATCCTGCACACAGCAGCAGAGCAAGGAGAGGATCACAGAAGTGGAGGGAGGAAGTCGTAAGACTCTATGATGGCATCTATCCTCATCCCAGAGCCTGATTGAACAGCACCTTTCAGAGCACAGCAATCTTTGAAAAGCAGCCTCTGAAAGATTGAGAAATTCAGCAGTCACATGAGGTGAAGGAGTACAGCTGATGAGTTTGGTGCCAAAATGGAGGGGTGTTAGAAAATACAATGTCCATTGCTTCTGAGATTGAGATTTCTAAGCAGCTTTACTTGTTTTGACCTTTCTCCCAATAGGCTAATCCTTCAAAAACATTGATGTTGCTAGTTGCATTAAAATTGTGTAACACCTTAGTATAAGTTGCAAAAACAGAGCAGTATGTAACAGAAATTGAATGGGTTTCATCTCTGCTACTGGAACATTAAAGTCTCTCAAGTGGCATACAATAACTGAGAATGGCTTGAAATAAATTTCCTGCTGTCCAAGGGAAACATGAAATTTTCTGCTCCCTATATAAGCACTTTGCTGTTTGAACAGTAAACATGCAAATTAAAAAATACTGACACCTACTGTATTTCTAAAGGATTGGATAGCACAGAAATGGAGCCATAGTAGCTGAAGAGAATGTACTCGTGAAGGGTTAGACAGCTATACCTCCAGTGAAGAGCTGCAGGAACTTGTGTGGTTTGGATTTTTGAGGGTAACATCTCCTCTACAATACTGTTTTACAAATGTTGGTTTATTGTACGTGTATATTTTCATTCAATTTGCAGTGAAACAAAATGCCCATTCACTGAATCAGAAGCTTCTGAAGAATGGTTAACAAAAAAACTTGCAAAAATTGTGAAATAAGTTTTGAGAATTTTTGATTTGAACAATTTAAGTGAAATTTGTCTTTTGAATTCTGAATGAACATCAACTAAGTCTATAGTGGAAAATAATGGAAGTGAAAAAAATCAGCAGAAAATAATAACAAAAAATAGGCCAGATGGTATCGTACTTGAAAGGTGGTTTTATATTCATTTCTCACCTCTCTGTGCTCTTGGATGCCTGTCATCCATTTAGAACAAGATTTATTTTAAAATTACAGAATGCATCCTAGAAAGCAAAGTCTAATAATGACCCTTTTTATTATCCCTTAACAATTCTTCTATCTGACTGCATAAAAGGCACTGCTGACCCAAGCTTCACAGCCAAGAAAGTACTTTCTTGAAGAGAGGGAGGGGAATTTTACCCTCCATAGCCTTACAATATAGTTTACAGTTATCTTCATAAATAAGACCTGCGAAGGAAATATTAAAAAGAAATAATAAACCTGATCATGCACATGCCAATAAGAAGTCTTGTCTCCAAGGAATTTTCTCCTTCCTACTTTACAGAGTTATAAAGGAATCTGTAAAATTACATGCAGTATTATATGAGGATCCTATATAAAAACAAAATCTTCTCTGAAGGCTCTTTTCAAGACGCAAATGTACAGAGCATCAACTTCATTTTCTTTCTGAGCACAAGAGGCAGGTCTACAGGATAAATACAAGACACAGTTGTCTTTCAGTCTTCTTGCACTCTGAAGGGTTGACATCTTCATAGTTCTTTCAAGCTCTATTTATGCTTATGGATTGATGGGCCACTCATTCTTACATGGTTCAGAAGCTGAATCTCAGTTTCATGATCCATAAATCTGCAGGCTGTGAGCTTTTCTCCTTTATACGCTACAAAGAAGTGAGCAGGACACTGGGTTTTGTGACAGATCCTCCCTCCAGACAGGAAGCTGAGCTACTGCAGAGCAGTTCTAGGAATATGCTCTGTGCCTACTTTTGCAGGTCAGAAAATTTCCAGCTCCTTCCAGCTCCCCAGACACCCCAGGTGAAAAGCCCTTGACATTTCAGAACTGTGGAAGTAGGTAACCCTTGCCTTTCCTCTGCTCAAGCCAGCAGCCTCCAATTCCAAAGAAATTACGGTCAGTTCTCTCCTTGAGAGATGTGTCATTTGCATGGGAGAAAGGGCTACCTGTGGGCTGGGAAAGCACAGGGTAGGAAAGGTGTCTCCCGAGGTCTGCCGTTAGCAGCCACATGCCCATCGGCATTTTCTCCAGCATGTGGCCACTGACACAGGAGAACTATGAAGCACTCCATAGACAGTGACAGATGCAGATGTCCTCCAGCAGTGTCAGGGATGACAAACTCCATCAGAGCCTTGCCTGATGATGCTGGTGTGAACTTGGGCTCCAGAAACAGCAGAAACAGTAAACACATACCACAGATTCAACGAGGGGCTGCAATGCCCCTGCGGTGTGTGTGGTTGCACTGGTTGGATCAGGTCCTTAAAGCAGATGCCAGCTGCCATGGCTATTAAGTCTCATGCTTACTTGAATTCCTGAATGGTGTAGCTTTATTTACCTCCCTGGTTCCTACTAGAAGTGTGGAGTGGCACATGTGTGGGTCACCCTTGTGCCTCCACTGTTGGCTATTAGAGCAGCCACCTTTGGTACTGACTTTTCTTCCAGCTTCTGTCCATGTTCCACTCTGGACTTTTCAGTCAACACCCTCCTTGGACAGAAAATAGTAACATAAATACCTAATGGGGTTATTAGACTTCAGTTGCTTCATTCAGAATTGAGTAAAGCAAGTGTGATATTAAAATGAATAGAGAAGAAATGTAAGAGAGAGATCAGATAGGAATTAATTCATTCTACAAGCAAGCAAAAGGATTATGGCACTGAGGTGATTACACTGCTTAGAGGTTATAAGAAAATGAGATCTATTTGAAGTCCCTGGAAAGACCAGAAATGAGGACTGTGGTGGGGGATACTTAAGGTAGTTTCAGATTTGCCATATTTAAAAGACAGACTTGAATTTGAGATGGTGGAGTTAAATGGTGCTTGTGACTAAAAACTGCTGGAAGCCATGAGAGTCCCTCTGAACAGGATGCTAACCATTATTATTTATGTGTTTGGATGGAATACACAGCTGTTCTTCAGAGACCAGGCGGAAATTTGTTTTGCATCTGAAGCCTTCCACAGATACAATGCTTCAGAGTACTCATCTGTGTGTTTTAAAATGTTTTATTATTTACATGAAATATTTTATATTTTTAATGTTTTCCTCTTACATGATAATAGGTGGTGAAGCACCAAAAGTCTTTGGCCAGAGGCCATTGCCACAGAAGTAGGAAAGTACAAAGCAGTTGCATCTTGTCATTGCTGTGCATGTGTGGGGGGAGTGTCAGTGTGGTTTGGATTTTACAGCACACACTGCTCTCCTTCCTAGTGACATTTTTTATGTACTTGTTCTTTTTATTTTATACTTTTATTGCCTACTAAATGGTTTCTTTTGGCTCTGCTTTGTGTGAACCTCAGTGCAAAGAAAACAGTTCTATTCAGAGAAGCACTTTGCACACTGCCCTGAGGAGGAGCAAGCTGGTGCCTTGCTAGCATATAATCACTAGCACCATCCTGATCTTGGCTGTGAACCCACAAACGAGGATTTCAACCCAGTCACTGCTGAACATACCCATTTACTTTGTGAAAGGCTGAAAAACAGAAAGGAGTCCTTATTTGTAATGATAGTAACATAGGAACTTTTTGGCACAAGATGCAGAACTCCTGAGGTAATGAACTGGAAAACCCATCTGCTCGTCCAAATGCCATACTTGTCTTTTTGGGAACAAAATTACTGAAAGACTGATACAGCATAAACTGTCCCTTCCCTCTCTGACCAATCTGTGTCAGTGAGGCATTCACTCAGAGGTGCCTCTGAAGAGATGGGCCTGGACCCCACCAGTCTGGTCCAGCCAAGCCTGTCCTATCTCTGGCAGCTGCACAGACACATGTGAAGAAACCTGTCCCCCAGGACAAGCTGCCATTTTCTTGTCTTTCTCTTCCTGCTCTGCTTAACCCACCTTGGATGCATTAGCCATGTACCTTCACTCAGCCTGTAACACAAGTGTAGCTCCCAGCAGTTCAGGAGCAGTGAAAATTAATTAAAATCTCATTTGTTAAAGCACTCTGAACCACTCAGGTATAAGTACAGAGCCAAAGTACTTCTCTATTACCTTTATGAATCACTGTCATAAGCTCCTGATTATCTGCACAGCTCAGCTTGGACTTTGCCACTCTCTAGGAATGCACTGCATGTGCTTGGTCTGACAAATTTGGCACTTCTTCCTGTGACAAGGAACCATCCATACTGCATGTTGTGATGGTGCAGGGTAATTGGGATTCACTAAGACTACATCTCTGGAGAGAAAACAGTGTCATTACCTGTTGGGAATTAGCGAAGCAGATAGAAGAAGGATACAGATTATTCTGGGTGAAGGTACACTGTCTAGCGAGAGCTCCTGGATGATTTGCAAAGAGAGCCCTTGCTTTCAAGTGGCAGAGACTGACTGCTGACAGTAGACTTGAGGTGACTCAGAAACATGGTATCTGGATTTGTCTCAGAAATATGACTGTGACATTTGAAAGTGTCAAATGGAAATGACAACTTTTAATGTGGATTTTCCTTAATCGGAATAGATCATGCATTTCATGCTGGAAATGTTCTGGCTGTTATCTGTCTCTGTGCTATTACATTTTGATGTGCCTTTGGTAATGGCTTTAATAAAATGTCTGGAATAGAGCCTGTTAAAGAGTTTTCTTAGGTTTAGATGCTCAGATACCGTGGGATTGACTGGAGCACAGATGAACATCCTTTCATGAGAGAAGATTTCTAAAATAAAGTGCAAGAGTATTAGGGAAGACCCTCGTGTACTACAACCTGACTTAAAGTCACGAAAGTAATTTCTGTTCTTTGACTATTTATGACTAGAGGAGTAAAGCTCCTTCTAATCTACATCAGTGAAGCATGCAGCATATCCTTTCTTACAGCACTCACTTTAGGCTAAAATGAAATAGCTTTGTGGCACACAGCTGCAGTTTATGGCATCTTCTTGGATTTCATGGGTAGAGGGAGAACAGGGACTGTGATTTTCTGAGTGAGACTGGAAGGGCTGTGCAAGGAGCCTCTCTCCTGCTTGTTGGTTCTGAAAGCGGAGGTGCAGTGAGGAGAGCCAAGTATTTGCCAGATACGAAATTACCGGGCTCATTTGTCTTCCACCTTCTACTCCTGTGACATGCTTATTCCTTCCTTCATTCTGGAAAATGACCTTGTGATCCTTGCTTCCAGCATCACACTATTTCCAGAGCAGCTGCAAAGAGAGCAGTGAAAAATCTTCTCCCTGCTATTACAGGGTAAAAGCACTATGAGGGAAAGAAGCACAGGGTGTCCTTGCAGCAGGAGCCAGCTCCTGCAGAAACTTTGCAGCTTGCCACCTAGGAGAGAAGTGGACCTTTTCTAGCCATGATTAATGCCTGCCTTGGGGGTGTACCTGCTCTGTCTTCATTTTAATAACAAATTTTTAAGGCCTGTGATAGACTATAATTGTAAAATGGCTTTTCTGGCCCTCTCCCAGATCTGTGGCTCCAGAGGCCAACATCAGAACATGCTGCATAATTTGGATCAGATACCCTCTGGTTGCAGTTATGGTTAGTGCAATTGCAGCCATGTACAGTGGATTGCCTAGGAAATGAAAATGGTTGGGTTCATAGCAGAAAGCATGAGAGGAGGAGGCACAGAGCTGTTCTCAGAGTGATTAAAAGCAGAGGAGACAAGCATAGTTAGCTGGCCTGTTTCAGCGTGCCTGTGAATCCTTACACATGCATAGCAGGGGGTGTTGAAAAATTTAACAGAAATACTGCTGGGGCTTTATCACAGCCTACATACACTGCAAGCACTTACCTCAGTTTAAGTTCAGACACAGATTAATTTAACCAAATAACTTGTTGGCTTTATCTGGAAAAATATGTTTACATCTTCCTAAGACTCTCAGATTTCTTTTAACCTTTTATTTCATAAAACGCTTTTGGTTAAGCCAGCGCAGCCAGACTGAGCTCAGTGCTGCATGCTTTCTGGGGGAGCTTTGCAGTGAGACACATCATTTGCCTGCTTCTCGCATAAGGTTTCCCCTGTCATTGTCATTAGTAAGATCTGGACACCTTATGTCATATTCTGACATGAACTGTGGGAGACTGAGGTGTTATGTTGGCAGAAAGCAGATCTCAGGCAGAAGAGGAACCGGGCTTTTTGAAAATCCTGGGGTTGTCTGCATCGACAAGGATGTTTGTAATTATTTCCCTTCCTGTTCACCTGCCAGGTTCTGCTACTGCATCACATGTTGTGTTACTTAGGTTCCTGGTGAGGTTCATGAAGAGATGAGAAAAGCATCTCCCCGACGTCCCCATCATTCTGTCCAGCCTTAGAGTCAAAGAATCATAGAATCACTAAGGTCAAAAAAGGCCTCTAAGATTACCAAGTCCAACCATCAGCTTAGCACCATAACCATGCTTACAACTAAACCATGTCTCCAAGTACCACAGCCACATATTTTTAAAATATTTCCAGGAATGGTGACTCCACCACTTCTCTGGGCAATATTTGACATGAAGAAATAATACCTAATACCTGATCTAAACCTCCTCTACCACAGCTTGAGGCCATTTCATTTCTTTCTGTCACTTGTTACCTGGAGAACAGACTGACATCATCACCTCACTACAACCTTTCAGGTACTTGTAGAGAGTGATAAGGTCCCCCCCAAACCTCCTTTTCTCCAGGCTAAATGACCCCAGCTCCCTCAGTTGCTCCTTATGAGTCTTGTGCTCCAGACTCTTCCCTGGCTTTGTTGACCTTCAATGGACATGGCCTTCCCTTGGCAAGTACTGTGGGACCAAAGCCCCTCCACAGGTTGCTGAGCAGCAGCTGAAGAAGTCAGTCCTCACCAGTTAAATGAAAAATGGCATGTTTTAGCCTCAGATGTGCCTCAGATGTGCCCAGATGTGCCTCAGCATTGATGGCAAACTGGCACAGGTGCTGTGTTTGCTTCCTTGCTGAAAAAGCACCTAGCACAAGCTGGTCTAGATCAGGATTTGCTGGATGCTAATTTCATACAAATATTAAGCAATAGTGATACTTGCATGACTGTGTGAGCTGAGAAAAGCAGACATGGGCTTAGATAATGAAGATTTAATATAGCATGTCTCTAGGAGAGGAAGGGAATTCAAAGTCAATAGAGAACAAAAATATACGAATGAACTGTTCAGCAACGAAAACGTGTATGGCTTGAGTTAAGCCATAGAGCCCTGAGCCTGGGAGAAAAAGTGAGACATCAAAGATTACGGCTAAGTGTCCTTATTGCTCATGGCATCTGAAGAACATGTAAGACGATGGATGCGTTAATTAGCTCACTGCATCTCAGGAGCTGAAATAGTTGGTAGGTGGGCTGAGCCATAAACTAAAATAATCCCAGCATGTGAGAGAAGATGAGCAGGCAGCTTCAAGATTATATAGGAGATGGAAGCAAACAATGTCAACTGTCCAAAATGGAAACATGGAATAGCATCTTCGAAATACATAGTAAAAGACTAATCTATCTAATAATACTTGCTCCTTGATATGAATTTTATTTTATTGCTATGCTTGTCCAGTAAAAATATATTTAGCCTTTTCATTATCAATAGCATACGTAACAAGGATGAATGTACCAAGTTTAGAGTATATGGCCAATGCATTCTTAGAAGGGAGTTTTCACTAATTATAATTTGTGAAATGACAAATAAAGTATTATTTTAGTAACTCTCTATATCCATTTTTACTCATGTTCACTGCTAGAATGGGGTAATTGTATTTTATGTGAGGCTGACATTGAAACTTAGAGCATCCCTGGAGATCTTTGACAATTGAGGTTTACATGTGTTAGGAAATGGCTCACAATCACATTAATGTATGTATAAATCATCCTAAAAAGTAAACCAACAGACACAAATGATTTGGTGTTGGTGAGATTGATTAAATTTCTCATCAAGATAATACAAAAAGAATTTGACAAATAACCCACAGACAGCACAAATGAGCAAACTGCAAGAAATTACTGGATTACTCTACCTTCACACTGAAATCCTAGGAGGATCATACCAAATTAAAAACATCAATTCATATTCATAATGCACTGACTTTTCCAGTGGGCTGAAGATTGTCACTACCCATGGACTTCAAAAGGAATTATGAGTGATCAATTTGGATCTTAAAACAGAGGTAGGAAGGTTAAGTATGGTGTCTCTCACACAGGGTATGAGCCATGATGGGATTTCAGTCCAGGAGAGAGTCAAAAACCTTTTCTGAAGGAGAGTGTTTCCTTTTGGCAGGTTTGTAGGCAGGTGAGTGCAGGGGTTGCCCTGTCCTTGTCCTGGGGCTTCAGCTCTGTCTGCAGGCAGGGAGGAAGGGAATTTGGGAGCAGCACCGGGCAGCATTTTGCAGATGCTTGAGAATGAGCAGCCTTCCTCCTGCTGCAAGAAGGCAGGTGTCAGCTCCCTCAGCAAACAAACTCGGGCCTGGTCTTGGAGACTCTGCTTTTCTATCCAGATCCCCAAGGTAAGATACTTGTTGCACAAGGGAATTTTTCCATCCCATTCAAGAGCATGACCTCACATTAATCCTGGGGCTAGAAAGCACAAATTCTGCTTCTTCACTTTCCTTTCAGCAGTTCACAGGAGAGCTCCTGATCTGCAGGATGTTCTATGAAGATTGTCACAAGTAAAACAGCCTGTTACCTCCATAGGAAATCCCTGCTCTTTCAGGATAAAGAGGCTCAGCCTGTAGCTGACGTCAAATGGTGCCTATATACACACATATGTACACATACACACATGTACACCACAAGGAGATATTTCCAACAGTTTTTACTACTGGTTCACCACTCCTTCCAACTGAATCTTTACAGTTCCACCACAGCCTTCAGCAAGAATGGAAAATCCAGCAGCAGAACCTCAAAAATGCTACCCAAAATATCCTGACACTTCACTAAATCTCAGCAACAGAATCATTCAGAGTCACAGTGCCCTGTGATATCCTTATCTGTCATTCCCTTCCCCCTCTCCCCCCAAAGTACCTAACACAAAATCTGGCTCATTTTACTGTAAATGTGCACTAGGGAATCTGCTAAATTTGGCTCTATCAATACTGCACCTACACAACTAGAATAAAGAGCTTCAGTGTTTGAACTCAGCCCTTTCTCAAAACTTAATGCACTGTGATGAAACAGAGAGAAAGGGAGGTTACTCAATAAGCTTAAGCCCTTGAGAGACAGAAAAATGTACTGAACAGTAGTTCATATTGTTACCAATTTTAGTCTGACTTTCTTTACAGATTGTTTCCTAGGAAGAGTGACAAAAGCAGCAATGTGGTTTCAGCTATCTGTTCAGAAACCTGGCAGAGGCAATGCCTGTTTTGCTACCCTACTGTCTGCTGGATCCCTAGCAGCGAGAGTGCTGCTGCTCTGGCAGGCCCCTGCTACTGCAGGGAAGGGATCTAAAGCACCTCACTGAGGCAGGTGGGCAAAGCACTCTGAGATGCACAGGGCTCCAAGTAGCTGGGGACACCAGCTTGGTTATCTCATAAGGTTGCTGGCTACCTTCCCAGTGCTGGAGAGATGGTCAGCTTTGCCACGGCCATGTTGGGGTTACCCAGGAGGTACAGCCTGCTGAAATGTCACTACAACACCAAGGATGAGCTGAAGAGCTGCATACCTAGCTGGTCACGGGGGAGGCAGGTGGCTATTTTGTTGGAGGGATCCCACAGCAGGAATGACATTTCCTGTTCAAGCAGAAAGACCAGTGGCATGCAGTGGCAGAAAGCAGGTGAACCTGGCATTCAGCTGGAGACATTTTGCATCTCACTGCAAATCACCTGCTCTTGTTCATTGTGTAGTGGTGGGCTGGAATAAACAGTTCTGTATGAGCAGAGGAGAGGCATGAGGTGTGCTGTGAAGACTGTAACACAGCTATTGGGAATCACTCAGGCACGCTAAGGACTACAGGGACATCAGCATGATTTGTACCAAGTCTAATGGAAAAATCAATTAATTCATTCTCGAAGAAGAAACAATGCTGCATTAACAGATCTTGTCTGGTCAGTGCTATTTACATCTTTAATTGCCAGAAAGCAGGAGACCATCAGACTTGGCTATAAACCAAGTGCCTATAATCTGAGGAGGGATTGACCAGGTAAGCCTGCACTTACAGGACATGTCTTTCAGCTGTCTGCATTTTGTCGAGCATGGGGGGACGATGTTCAAAGGCTTGGGTGAGCTGAGTGTGTGCTAAGGAGCTTATCTGCTGGACTAGGTTAGATCAGCCATGAGAAGCCAAATTAAGATGGCTTGCATCTCACCTGCTGCTGCCAGTGCCACTGTATCTTCAGCCTGTCTGTGCTTGTGGGGATGGATCTGCTTATGCCTTTCCTCTGGCAGAGAAGACAGGCTCCTGAGGAGGAGGAAAGGTCTGCTGGAAGCCACACATAGATGTTTAGGGTTGTTTTCAGGATGGGGCACGCATCTTAGCCTTCTTGTGGCTCTGACCCTTTGACAAGCTTTGCTCCTCAGGAAGGAGTGGCATTCAGCATCACTGAGAATCAGCACTGGCACTTCCAAATCTTAGTAATTAGTCAAATTAATTATTAAAGATACAGAAAATACCACTAGCAAGGAATAAGCAGGGTTTGCTGATTAGTCTCTTTCCATTTGCTTCCTAAATGTTGCTGGGGAGCTGGAAGCCAGTTTCAGGTAACTTACACTAGTCCAGATTTTCATCTTGACCCACCCCAGAACTGTGCCAATGTGAGATATTTTTGGTTTGAAAAGAGTGTAAATGAACTGAGAGTTTGGCTCATGGGTGAGGATTGGATAACATGATGACAGAAGGGCTTTATAAACATTTATTATTCAAAATCTCTTCTGCAAATGTGAACACGCCTAGGCAATTATCTTGCTTTAGCCGCAGATGGGCAATTTTGATGTAATTATTATGCACCTTCAGTACTACAAAGCTTTCAGTGCCATTCCTTTTGAAAATGTCTGAATTAAACAGAATGAAAAAACTAATGAACTATTGCATCCTTTTCCTGTCAGCTGCACAACATCTAGTAGATGCCATCAGTATGCTTCATGTGGAAGAACTGCATGGTCATGGCTGTTAGCCCAAAGGCTTGCAAAAGCTGAGCTTTTTGCTGAAGACAAACTCATCTGTAGCCTTCGGTAGCTGAGTTACTCGAGGAAAGATAATTTGTTGTTGCAGACTGAGATCACAACATGAGATTGATAGCAAGACTTTATTTGTCATCCCTCTCTCAAATACCCCTAATGAGATGTCTCTACATGCCCCCAAAACCTGTGGTTATTTACTGTTCTGTGCTAGACAAAAGCTTATGCAGACTCCAGATACTAGCAGCATAATAGTGGAAAGTGTCTGAAGCCACATTGACAAAGAGAACAGTTTGTTTTTAACACAATTGCTATGGAGGAAACACACTTGTCTCCAGTTTCTTGAAACCACTTGTATCTGGTTTCTTGCAGCAAACACATCCGGGAAGCCAGCTGTTTTTTGTTTTGTTTTGTTTTAATCCTTAAAACAAAGCAAAGCTCAAGAAATATAGAGCAGCAGAGAAGTTAGTTTGCAACTTTCCAGCCAAAAGTGAAGTCCACAATTAACTATACATATAACTGGCACAATTTTCAAGAGCAATTTCCTCATTATGACTCCTGTTTACCTGAAAATAAAGCCAATTCACTGCTTACTTTTGAAAAGATCTCAAGAAGGTATCTCTAGCAGTTTGGCCAATTTTAGTTGCACATTCATTCTTAAGAAACAAATCTGTTAACACATGAAATAACTCCTGGTGGTATGATTACATCTTCCCTAGGTGGTTCTGAGTGACTTATCTGGACCTGTGTAACTTGGATGGCTGCTGAGCCAAACCAAGCCCTGGAATATCCCACGCTAAAAGCCAGCAGCCAGCCACAGGACTCCATACTTGAGCAATACTACGAGAAGCACACTGTCCACTGAAATCACACAGGATTTATTGAGCCAGCTTAGCTCAAAAAGCAGCTATAAGTACTATCACTCATGCAAATGTTACATTTCAGCTGAACTCATGCACTGTGCTTCCACAACACACATTTGGCCCACCATCTCTGATTCCCAAGCATGCACTAACCACTCTGAGTTTCTTCTTGTTTTTCACACTCCTGACAGCTCACTAGAACACTGAGAGAAGCCACCTTCCTTGTTCCAAATACCTCCCTTATTCTGCTTGGTGTCACTTAGCTCTTTCCTCACCTTCCTCAATCCATAGTTTAGCTGATCTTTATCATACTCCCATACAGTTATCTGTCTTATATGATCAAGATCACTCTGCTAAAAAATCCATGTGGAACTTGGTAAGGCAGAAAATTATGGCATAGGATCTGTCTGGAACTACAGAAGAGCATGGTTTTGTAAATTGTCTGAAAAACCTACGAAATCAATAGAGCTCTTTGTTAAATGCTGTAAGACTTTCAGATGGTTGGTCTTAATTGTTAAAAATTTCATGAGCAAGAGCAGGTCTGCATGCACATAACAGAAAGCAGCCAACCGTGTGTCTGTATGTCACTATATCCTCTTCTGACACACTATTTTTCAACACTAAGTTTTTCTATTTCACTTCTCCAGAATCAAAAGACACTTTAAAAAAAAGGAATGTGGAGGATCAAGGTATATTTCAGTCTGGTCAAAACCTGAGTTCCCCTCTGCAAGACGAAATACATCTAAATAGTTATTCATTTGATATTTCTAATATTCATTCAGCCAGACACTTTCTGATAGAAATTAGGAAGAAATTAGTTGCTGTGAGGGTGGTGAGGCACTGGAACAGGTTTACTGGAGAAGCTGTGATGCTGCATCCTTGGAAGTGTTTAAGGTCAGGTTGGATGGGGCTTTGAGCAATCTGGTCTAGTGGGAGGTGTCCCTGTCAGTGTGGGGGAGTTGGAACTAGATGATTTTTAAGATCCCTGCCATTCTGTGATGAAATCAGTATTCTGTCATGGGGCTCAGTGGAATTATTCTAGATAGCGTTAAGTGCCACCTGTACCCATCACATTTAATATAGTGAAATACTGAAAATGCTAGCTAAAAAATTATTTGATTATTTAAAATAAGTTAAGCTCTCATTTTAGTGGCTTAACACAATTTCTTTTTAAATTTCAAGGTTAATAAAAAATAAATCAAATGCTCCCTGTTTGAATCAACATATCTTTGCCTGAGGACAGAAAAAGATTTAAGATGGCTCAGGCAAAAAGGGGAAAACAGAAGCAGAATGGGTATGTTCACAGCAATATGTTCTGGTATGTGTAATTTTGGGACATCCTAGAGACAGCACAATAAAAGATGCAATAAAGCACACCTAAATTTAATAACAGTTATGTCTCATTCAGTGTCTGCAGACCACTAATCATTAACGAAATTAAAAGGCAGATATGATGTGGCTCTGCATTGAGCAGGTTGGACTCTAGCTGCCTCCCCAGGTCCCCAGCAGCTAGAATTATGGCATGATTCTATGACCTGATGTTCAGGGATCGTGGTGAGATGGTGTAACAAGACCACCACTTGTTAGATGGAAAAAATATCAGACAACATTATAGAGCTGTGGTTTCATTTTTCTTCCAGTCTTAAGAGGTACTGAAAGTAGAGGTGAAATTCTTACTATTTTCTAGTGTCCTATTGAATAGGAGTTTTTCATATTGGAAGAATTATCTTTCTGTACTTGGAAATCTATATGTACTCCAGCTGAAGGTATAAGCCGGCTAGTGAAGAAAGCTGCAGATCCAGTGCAGAAAAGGCAAGATACAATTTTCAGTTGGCCTGGCTAGCCTCTATAATAGATACAGTGAAGAGATTTAAGTTTAAAAAATGCAGTATTTTGGTGAAGCAAAACATTTTTTTCAGATGCAATGCAAGGGCAAATACCAGATGATGTAGAAGAAAAAGACATAGAGTTATCCTCTAGCAAATGGACCTGGATTCACACCACCCAAGGTGCCTCATCTTAGCAATGTACTACATGAAGGTTAATAATACTCTCACTGAAGGGGCACTCTTGGGTACTTGAAGGGACTTGAAATCCCTGAGGCTTAACAGTTGAGGTTGCTGAAAGAGGTGGGGGATGCCATCCTTCACATAAGGCTTCCAGAGGCCCACTCCCCCAATGGGAATCTGAATGTTTCACTCAGGCAGTGGAAGGTTTTTGAAGATATGAAGGGAACATTGCAGCAGTCTCTAACTGCTTGTGAAATGAACAGCTTCAGTAGATGAGTAAAGAAAAAAAAGAAAAATTAGCCAAGAGACCCAAATGATGTGGCAATGACCATTAAGCCATAAAGTAAATGAGGCTCTTTCCTTAAAACTCACTGTGTTGTAGCCCTGATCCCAAGGACTGGAAAACCAACAGGAGAGTTATTTCCTTTTCTACAGCCAGGATGAAGAGAAGCAGTCTTCACTGTCACCCAAAGCAGGTGAACAAGGTAACAAAACCATATGTTGTTTGCCTTCCCCATTTTTGGATCGGATTCTCTGGCAAAAAACTAGTATTTGGAAAGGTATTTTTGCATTGGAAAACACAAAATGGTTGTACATGAGTGTGTGAACACATATATGAACCTGTCTGCCCATCAGCTCATACCTTAACATTATTTCCCTCCAAAAGCCCCTATGGATGTTCACAGACAACATTATGTAGCTATTTGACAGGGTTTTTCAGTTTATGATGCCCTAGTCATGTAACAGAGGTCTGTTGCTGCCAACCTCCACCTTTGGCTATTTGTCCGTTTTTGCCACTTATAGCTTTGTCTGGCAAGCAAGGGTGGCCAGCTCCTGGACACCTGGACTGAAGAGGATCCTCAGCCAGGTACATGTGCATTTATATGAGGCTGCCTTTTCATACAAACACAACAATCCTGGGAAATCTGGACACAGTCCATAACCACTAGGCAGCTGGACAAATAGGTTTTTTCCACTTCTGTAGTACTGCCAGCCTCCAACACTTCTCACTGTATCATCCGTCTTTATTGAGAGCTGTTAATTATAGCTACAAAGTCTGTTGCCATACATGCACTTTCCTTTTTTGAAGCAGCTTTAAAGGTAGATGCCTTCAAGGTATTTTGACACATATCTGGGCTGGAAAAAACAAAAGCAGAATTCCTTATCAATCCTTCCCAGGTTTTGTTGTTATTTTTGTTGCTGCTGTAAACATAATGGAGAATCTATCTAGGACAGTCCCCATTTGATGAGTTTGTGCACTGGGGGTCAAGGTACTTGGTGTGGTGACCAAGGTAAACAACATTCTGCAAAAAGGCCGCCTATGAAACCTTCTTCCATGTTATGGTGACTGGAAAAACAACAAATCCATGCTCACCTCAACTTTCTGCCTCTTCCTCTATGCAGTAAACACAATCACACACTCTTTACCCAGTCCTCTTTTTTTCCTTTGCCAGCCATAAAATACAGCTATTTTTCTGCTTGTGTGTGCAGGTCATGTCTGGAGGCAGGAGAGGGAGGAGGTGACCCGAGGGCCCTTCAGCCTGGCTTGCTTTTGTCCCATGGTCCCAGTGAGTGCAGAGGTCAGATCATCTTGGGTAGGACCAGTACAGGCAGATGTGCTCCTGAGGCCTCCTGGGAAAAGCCCTAGCAGTGTGGGAGCTTGGCAGCTTGCTTAACTAACTAGAGGCAGCGTTAATGAAATGCAGTTTAACTACTGACCAGAGTGAGATCATTCTGTGCTGCAAGACACAACATTTTTTTTCCAAGTGAAAGCCATTACATAAATACATTGTTTCATAGCACATGCCTGATCTTCAGGTAACAAGAACAATTCTTTTTCTAGTCCTTGCCTCAAGCACTGTTACCTCATAGGAGGCAGATAATGTAATTATTTTGAAGCATCTGTTCAAGCCACAGCAGAGGAGACAAAAATAATGGAACAACAAGACAAAATTACAGGACATTACTTAATTCAATCATCCTTGGAATGATTTTGCAAACCAGGCTCAAGATTAAAGAATGCGGGTTTCTCCTGATCAGGCAATAGCCAATTTTTTTTCACAATTAGCACTTCACAGAAGTCCAAAAGCCCAGAAGAGGTGATTCTCAACAGATGAAGGCTCTTCAAATTAAGGGAAAGCTTTTCACAGGACACGAATATAAAGCTCTTTTCAGAACATCACGGTCTGGAAAACAAATGCAAACTGCAAGTATAATCTGTGAGGGTAAATCAGAAAGGACTGGTGTCCTAAAGAAGGACCCATGACCATTTTCTCACAAAAGCATGAGTTCTCAGAGACAGTGTTAGCTACCTGAATAGAAGGAATTAGCTAGCAAATTAGTCAAACAGAATTTTAAAAGAAATCTCTCAAAGGTATTTCCAGCAGGTTTAGAAAGGGAGGTAAGCATATAAATGCCACTTTGCATTCCTGATCCCACCATGCAGGCTTACCATTGTGAGCGCTACCTCCAGGGAAGTTAGGACCGGGCCATTAATTATGTGGCTTTCTGCAGCCACTCACATCAAGAGTCTGATGCAGGTACCAAGCTCCATACCATGCATTTGAGGGAGAGAAAAGCTGTCACCTTCACTGTGGTCCAGGAGCAGTTTTTTAAGGTTTTCAATGGAAGACATTGTGAGGAACAGTATCTCAGTTCTAGGTGCCTGAATCTGGGATGGTGGAGGGCTCCCACTAGCAGCCAGTTTGACCACAGTCTTTTCTCTTTTTCCTAACTCTTTCCTGCTGTTTACCTTACATGCCTCATATTCGTGTTTCTGCTGTAGGTATTGCTCTCCCTGGGAATTCTGTGGGGAAACCACACATGCAGCTCCAAGCTGGCAGTGCTGGAATATGCAGTGTGACACTGGGAAGCCAGCTATGGCACATTTCCTCCCTAATCCAACACCTGATGCTGTGTTCAGAGGAGACTAATGTGAACTAGAAAAACTCTGGAGCTGTTATTTTCTCAGGAACAGGCAGCGTGTAGAGCATATTTTTGAGAGTAGACTGAGAAAATTTTGTTTCAGGAGGCATAAAGACCAAGAGACCATGACATTAATCACTGAAGAAAACAAGTCTCCCCACAGAAGCAGCTGAAACCACGACTCATGCAATCATCTGGCCATAGTACAGCATAGCTATGCCAAGGCAGCAGTGAGAAGCCACCTTCAGAACCCCTGTGGGATGAGAGCACACCCATCCCACCTCCCATGGGGACACTCCTTCCTCTTCAAAATACAAGAAATAGCAGCTACTGCAGGTTTCATCAGGAAGTGGTAACTACTTGACTTGAGAAACAGAAGTTAACAACAGCATCACCCTGAGTTGAGCTAAGCCCAAATGGATGTTCCATGACCAAGCTTGATGCCATATGGACAGCAGGTTGGACACTGGACACATGCCCACCAGCACTGCCACTACCACAAACATCATGCTGTTCCAGCAGAAGGCTTCACTACCACTGCTACTTGCTGATTGCACAGTTTGGCCTTGTCTTCAGCTAGAACCTATGGCAGAAAAGGGCATATTCACTGAAAACAGTCAGAGAAGTGATACAGTGGTCCATCAATAACACGGCACCACCAGCAGCTCCAATAACTGCAGGAGAGATAAAGATGACTACAAGTATCATAAGCCTCTTGTACAATATCCACATCTTCTTTTAATAAATTGTTTTGATACCAAGCACAAAGGTGAGGCCTGACAGACAACTGCAGAGATCAAACTGATCTCTTGCTGTAGACATCAAACTCATTCAATCCAGAGTTACTCCTAACTGATCTCTGTCAAACTCAGGTAAGAGTCAGATGTTTTATCTTTTAATTTCAATGGTTTATTTTGTTCCTTGGTTGTTTATTTTTTAATTATCATTTGTATTTTCCCCAAGAAGCTAATGTGAACTTGAACTGTAAAGTAATTTTATTTTGAGGAACACAAAGTAAATAGGTATTATTTTAAGGATAATGTTCTGAATTAGACAAATAGAGTTTATAAACTGAAGTTTTTGGAAAGAAAACATGCCTCATTGGGTGACATTTGCTAAAAACACTCACATTTGTCATGTCTTGATGCCTCTACAGCTTATTTATGACTCTCTTAATGCTGTCTGCTCTGGTGGTAAAGCTTCCATCTAAGTAGTAATATAAATCAGTAGGATGCCAAAAGTTAACCACACTGCAACATTTTAATGCTGCTGGGTAAGAGAGACTCATGAACACAAACCACTGAAAAATCAATAGTAAAACAGCATCCAGTCATGCCAAATGGCTCTGACCTTCTTTTCCCTTAGAGCTTCATCATGGCCAGGGGTTTGGTTACCAGTGGGGTTCTCTGCCTGCTGCAGAAAAGGAGGGCACTACCCATGGTGCAGTGAATTGCACTTCATATGAGTCAGGATCAAACTCATGGACTCAACTCCTTGCATTACTGGATGTGATGGCTAGTGTCTCATCTTTTCCATCATGGCAGAAATACCTGTGGAACTCATTTAGAAACTCACATTCTCCTGGACCTCAAGCGAAGCTGTGGCACTGAAAATTTGTGGCCCCTGAAGAACCAAGTTGTGATTCTGAGCCCATGGAAATATAGATCAAAAGTGACTTTTGTAAAGTCAATATGTTGGTATATCAGAGTAAGTGAGATCTACTATGCTACTCCTCTATGGTTGCACCAGTATTTTGATTCACTTTCAAAGACATAACAATACTTCAGTGTTATCTGTAACCTTTTCTTTATTTTCAAAGAAATATCTTCACATTCTGGAAGATTAGTGGCAGATAATTTGGGGGCAATATAGAGACAAAAACTGAATCAGTGCAAAATAACATTCTAAAACATGTTCAAATGTGGTTGCAGATCAGTGCAGGGACTGCACTGGGATGATTCTTTCATTCACCCAACACATCAGGTGCATTGAAGATTTCAGAAGAGATTTAGTTCTAACTTCTGGTGTTTTCTTTAGTCCTAAAGCTTTATGAAATAAAAATCAAGATCTAAATTATAAATAAATAAAAAAGTCCTACAAACCATTCTTGAAAGTCCTTTCCTTTCCTTCTCAAAAAAGTCATCAGATAAGACTATACCATCAAAATAAACAAGCTTTCTGAGGTTTTTTTCTTAAATGTGAACAAACGCCTCTATTACTCCTCCCAGCTGAGGAATCTTTATATACAGAGGGTGAATCTTCATAAAAGGCATGTTTTCTGCCTAGAGATACACAAAGCTAAGCAATATCTCGCAGAGATTTTAATTTAATCTTTCATGTAGCCAGGGAGTTTTAAGCCCTAGTGCTTTTAATTTATGTTACCTCATAAATTAATAATGTAGGTATGATGGAGGATAGCTCATTGGATTAAATGTGTCATTTTATAAAGCAGTTTGGAAGCAAAAAGTACGAAGTACTTTTAAATGATGCATTAGGTGCACAAATCATTACGTGTGTTATTTCTGGACTGGACAATGGTTGAAATTAATAATAATTTAGTTACAGTAATTTTATTTTAAGGTAGTGAGCACTTGCACAAGAAGTAGGAGAATGATGCTGACCCTGGCATGCTCTTCCATGGCCTTCCAGAGCTCTCCATATCACTTCCATGCACACGGTCCTGTACCACAACATCTTTGGTAGCAACCATGGTACAAGTTCTCCCTGAGCAGTCTACACTTGGGCACAACCCTGGCAGCATTTGATGGAGCTGCACAGGGAGTATAGAGCAGTTGGAAGTGAATGCATGAGTTCTGGTTTGCTCTCAGGAATGACTCTCTCCCCATGGTGTGGGCATGCTGAATAGTCTACTTCAGCTAAAGCAGCAAGTTCCTTACCATGCAATATGGTTCAATCATAAGTCCTTAATACTTCACATCGTGACCTAATACTTTTAAAGAAACTGAGTCTTATAAAGAAACTGAATAAACCTGCTCTTACATTCAATGTCTCACTACAAAATTTTGGTGACAAATTTACTACTATTACACATGCTATAAAAAGAGAAAAAAACATCTGGTTTTCTGTCATAAACCAGCTAAAAACTGGTTTATATCTATCACAGGTATGTTCTTATGATGAGACTACAAAACATAAAAATTCATGTATTTACAGCATAGCATACATACTGGTACAATACAACAGGAATTTTAAAAACTGTAATAAACCATATAATCTGTGCAGGAGTGACTGTACATCAATTCACTGTTGCTACATTTTATGATCCCCCTTTGTGTATTTTTCGTGGTGGGTGCTGTTTTTTGCATGCTCTCTAACTGTACAGGGAGGAACCCAAAGCACACCTGCTGGCTCTGGTGCTCTCAGGAAGGGGCGGTGTGAAAGCTCTGCCTGTGCCACGTGGAGGGCAGGCTGAGCACCCCAGTCCTGCTGAGGTGGGTGGGCAGGTGTCCTGGGGGTGCTTTGCTGCCAAAAAAACATTAGGTACTTGTGGATTTCAGCAGCCTGTGCAGGCAACATCTGAGAACCCCTTCATTTTCTACTTCCCTGCTAAGGTGACTTACACATCATATTTCCACCTTCTCCCGCTATCGCCTTTTAATTTATCTTGTTCCAAATTCCTGCCAGAGAGCTCAGATAAGATGTAAAATATAGATGAAAGTGAAGGATGAAAGAAGTAGAAAGTGATTACACCAGCTTCTTTACAGTTCTAGGTCAGAATTGTCTTATTTTAACTACCCAGAAGTCTGTGAAATATCTCCCTAATGTGGCCAACCATGCCTGGACTCCAAGCTTTCCTGAAGATGGTGATGCCTCATACGGAGCTGCAAAGTCCCTGTGTATCTCTTTCTCTGAATATTTGCACACATATATAACATAGAAAAAGGAGGAATAATTAGGAGGGGAGGCTGGACTGCAATGCTCGGGTTTACTGACGTATACTCATGTAATATCTCAGCTGTAATGGAGCAAGCAGATGAACAGTAAATAATTTCACAGTAACTCTTGGTGCTGCACCACCAAAAGGCTTCAATGTAGATAGGGGACATGCTGAGGCAGACACTATGTAAACACATGGCAAGGGGGAGTCCTCCCTCCTCCTTAAAGGACTGACTCCTCCAAAAGAACAGAGAGTACAAGTAAATCAGAGGTCTGCAGTGACTTGCTCCAAACCACAGAACAAATCTGCAGCAAAGCTGGAAGCCACAGCCACATCTCCAAATGCACACATCTTCTCTGACATCCAGAAAAACCTAAGTTAACCCTATTCAGTCTGCTTGTCAGACACACAAAAGCACACTCTTTATGAAGCCTGGGCAAGCCTACTGCTAATGATATCTCCCTACATCCCGAACAGGCTGCAGGGCTTGCACCTGCTCTTCAATTCAGCCCTCATTTAATTAATGAAAGACATAAAACTACCAACTGTATCAATTTACTGCAGCAATGAGTACAATGCTCTGGGTTTTTAACCCCAGGGATCTGGCAAACCACAACCGCTCACCCCAGAATTCAGCAGTATTTAAAACATTATCTGAGAGCAGCTGGGAAGAAAAAGACTTAAAACCAAAGAAACAAAAAGGTATTTGCTTTTAGGCTAGCATTTGTTGCTGTTTTTAGATTAAGCTGTAGCTTTCTGTAACCTTCATACTCATCTCTGAAGCAACCACATTTGCCATGAACAAATACAACCTGAAGGCTGAAGTGCAGGAAACACGGCACTTATGAAAACGCCTTTAGAACTTCTGGATCCTACTCCAGAACTTGCAGTGAATGGTCATATCCATTATCTGCAGCCCCCACATTATTTAAAAGATGAAGAAACTGTAATGATGGCAAAGTCTTAACCCTAGCCATCTGAGACAGAGCATTTCCTGAGTAACCTGGTTTGTTAAGATTTTTTTGTAAGTTTCCACCTTGCTGCTGCGCAGCTGGGAGCTGAGAAATGTGTACTTCTTACTGTTTACTTTTCTGAGCTACTTCATTAAAAGTCTATGAGCCCCACTGTGTAACAGAAGGTGAAAAGGTTGTTCACATCCTTCCACGTATCAGGGAAGCTCTCTGACATGGGACATCTTGATGGCTGAGTCATCCCATCTGTCCCAGACACCTCTCAGGCCAAAATGAGCAGAGCAGAGCTGAGGGAGTGCTCAGTGAGAGGCAGTCCTTCAAGCAGGCAGAGCATCCTCAGCCTCTCACGGAGGATGGGCACTCAGGGTTTTCCATGAGCGACTCAGGCTCTGTGGGTTTGGCTTGCTATAAAGACAAGGTGTGCTGAAGATAAAGTGCTGCCTTTGGTTATGACTGTGCTTCCTCCCGGAAATAAACACAACAGCTCAAGTTTAACTGGGATCAGAGCTTGGCCTTTGATGTCAAGGGCCTAGTGCCAGGAAAATACTGCAGTACTTTTTACTCAGCTATTCAAGGCTCTGCTCTAGTCCTGAGCTGGGAAAAGAAAAGCTTACTTAGCTTACTCAGAGACTGATACAGAAGTCAGCCATGGGTAGGGGAAAGAGATATTAATAAAAAAAAAATTATGTTGGCAGAAAACTCTGGATAAATAATTGCAGAAAATGCAGACTTTAATTACATGACTTGCATGTGTTGGAAAACAATCTGGATTTCTTACCGCTGAAGTGAAATTATATTAGGAATAATAATAGCACCTAACATAGGACACACAATGAACTCAGACCATCCTTTAACAAACCTGGAGAGGAAAGCAAACACAAGTTTGATGTAACTGACTGATTTGAACAAAATGTCTGTGAAATGTAGAGCAGCACGCAAGAGCCATGGGATTACAAACAAAAGCTCCCCTACCTGTATCTTTGCTTTGGAGACTGCTTTTCAGCTGACTTAAAAACATGTCCAAGATAATACAAAGGAAAGAATAAAAAGTTCCAGTTTGTTGCAAACCACGTTAGAGTGAAGGGTGCATCGAATTTCTTAAAGGTCAGTTTTGCTAGCTGGGTTGAACCCGACCAGGAGGAGCAGACACCCAGGACCACGGCCACACCCCAGAAAATCTTCTTGAGTTGTGTCACGGAACATTTCCAGCAGCAGCGGTTCACCCTTCCACTGCCTTCCGCCCCAGCTTGCATCTGTGCTTCAGCTGGGGCTGGAGACTCCCGGGAGCGCTCATCCCCTGCAGAGAAGAAAACACATGGCTTACTGAGGAAATCCATCCTGCAGTTTAGTTCTCAAATCTTAGGCCCTTCTGAAGTCAAGTGGAGCTTTACGAGCAAAGGAACCCACCGGATCTTGCCACAAAATGTCCTTTGTTTTTAGATCACTGCAAAGCCTCTGGTTGAACTGAGGCATAATTAGAATGCAAATAACAATTATCACCTCTAGATTTAGAAGCCAGTGGAAGTGAAAATTACATGTTGCTTTGATGTACATATAAAGGCTTAACATACCACTTAAACTCATGCTGTTGGTATGTGTAAATGAATGAAAAATGTGGTATGGAGTTTGATAAAGAAGCAAAGGGAATTACAACAGCACTTGAAATTGTCATTGTTTCAGAAAATGCAGAAATGGCCAGTTTATTGAGTATGGTGTTTCTTAAAAGAGAAGGAGGGCGACGTATTTAATCTTGAAGTTAAGCCAAATCACTACAACATAAATAGCGTGATTAATACTGAATTGGATCACCAGACATTTCAGCTATCCCTGGAAAAAGAGGTGTCCTGTGGCTGTAGCCAGATGACAAAAACTAGACCAACCCACAGGCTGCCCTGAAGTCCATCTCTGACCAGGCAATCTTAAATTTTTTTAGTTTGAGTCCTGCACAAACTGAGACTGGACTGGAGCTTTGCCCCATTATAACTAAACCTAACATGCTGCTGGAAATTTTTCACCTAAAAACCTTGCCCCTTCAACCCTCAAACATGAATGTTACAGCCCTACTATCCTACAGCTGTCAGTCAATAATGTATCCAGCCTGTGAATGAATGGGCAGAGAGGTCAGCTGGTTGAGTTCCCACAGAGATCAAAACGTGCTGGCAGACCTCAGCAGCAGGCCACTGCCTTTAGGGCTTTTTACCTGCCTTTCTTAAATTCACCCCATTCAACACCTGCTGAAGTTGTCAGTCACCCCCACACAACACTCAGCAGTGATTTCTCTAAGAGGCTGACTGCAGTTTAGTTGGTCCATTCACCTAAAGCAGGAAGTTACAGTAGTTCATGTTGAAATCCAGGAATCTACAGCTTCAAAACTGTCCAGAATTTACTGCATGCATTGAGAAGTGAAAACATGTAAGTAAAGCCAGGACAATAAGAGAATATATTATTGCCAAACATTTATATATATCCAAGGCAGACTAAGAGAGGTCCACATAAAAATAAAAAAAACAAACCAAAAATACCTTTGTTATCCTGGTGTGAATTAGCATGTGGAAGGGAAAATCTCTTATTTCAAGATAACCTAAATCTATATTTATATGACCTAATACATTATGAAAGAAAATGTTTTTTTTTCTATTAAAAAAACTATTTAGTTATTTCCCTACAGATAAGAAATGCACGATCTGAGCTAAAAGTACCATTAGTTTGCCGGGTAAAGCTGTATTGTATAACAAGAAGGCCTCTGTTCGATGGCCTGATATCTAAAAAGAATGTACAGCAGCAAAGATATAAACATCTAGCCTTTTTGCATGGCTTTCAGAGAGGTAAGGATGTTTCTGATCTCTCCACTTATTTCAGTTTTCAATAGAAGGTTGTGTGGGAAGCCTCCCACATAACAAGAGCTGCACCAGCAAGGCAATGATTTGTCCAAAGTTATTAAACACATAATGGAAAGGTTACAAGCCACCTGCCAAATGTTTGAATTGACAAACAGACTGCCTGTGAACGCTCGGCTCATTCAAAATAATTCTAAAGCATTTTCTTAGTAATACATTACCTATAACTAATGCCTCTTGCCTCACTTGCTGCACAGACCAGTGTCAGGGTTCAGTTAATACCAAACAAGCGTACACTCATTTAACTTCACCATGTAATGGGCAGTTGCTAGCGCCCTCTTTGCTGTCCACCACACAAGTCCTAGAATGATTACCAAATGTTTCCTTTTCACTCAAGATTTTCTTCTAGGTGTTGTCACTGCAACACCAAACACTTCACACACCTTGACTCCAGCATCCTTCTTCCCTTGGACCACTGGGTTTCTGGGCACAGAAAGAACAAATTCAGGAAGCCAGCATGCCAAACGAGAGCTTAAGAGGAGTTTGTGCCTCTGTGTCAATGCTGAATCATGGTTTTAAAGAGTTAAGGTTTTTGCTAAGGGTGGAAGTCATTTCCATGACCGAGATGTAAGTTAGGTAGGTAAATGGTAGGTTAATAATTACTAGATGCTTAGGCAAAAGCTAATTGGTATAATTATCTGCTATTATGAACTTACATATAGAAGAATGTAAAATAAGTAAACCGTTAATCACGAAGCACGGGGCCTTGGATCGTGCCAGAGGGTCACCAATTCCTGATGAAGACTCTCCTGACTTCATCCTTCGAGACCACTGACCCATTTTGAGACCACCGACCCAATTCAAGAGAAGAACTGCACATGCATGAAGGACTAATGGGCTCATTCTAATATCAAATGGGGATGGGAGGTGTTGGGGTTGTGCGTATGTATTGTATGTTAGATCTTGGGGAATAAATAGATGGCAAAGAACCTTGTTCAGGGTGGTCACGCCTTCCAGAGGTGACTCCTGTGCTGCCCACCGGTAAATAAACACATCACTTTCTAATTTTAATGAGTTAGAGGGTCTTTGTCCGTGATTATACCGGTTTTTTAATGATTCAATGCAACTTCACTCAGAGTTTACATCTTTGAAATTGCTTGGAGAGGTAGGCAAAAATGGTCCACCTTCTTGAGACAGAGAATGGGGTATCTGCCGCTTGCATCTTTTTTGCAGTTACTCCCCAGGGAAACAGGAAACCAGGATTTAAACCACTCCTGCTGAGATATTTAACATTAGGAAACGTGCCTAAAACCACCAGGGTATATGAGATTTTAAGACGAGTAGGTGCTTTGAATCACAACACTGAAGCTGTGCTATCTTTTTCTAAAATGAGAATCAATCACAACCATGCACCAGACACTCAACATCTGGTAATCTAGTGTTGATAGATAGCCACTAAAGACACTGTGGTGAAGATCTTCCCCCCATGAAGGGCTGAAGCCACCTGCTCAGGTCCCCATTGTACTGTGTAAATTCACAAGAGCCAGCAGTTCATCAGGAAAGCTTGCATGAATATCACTGCCTTCTACTCTGTTCCACGGCAATTGCTCCCTAAAGCTGAATTTACTGATGTTTTCTCTGCTACACAGGCAAAATTACTTGTCCAGGTATATTTATTTTTGTGTTAAACACACCAACAGAAACATTTGCTTTCAGCAATAGACAATACTGCATGTATAACTTCTAAAATGAACTTGCATCTGAAAGGTTAACTTTCTAGGGATGTTCATTCTTTTAATGCATTTCCAGACTGGAGGGACTAAAACCTTATCCCAGGCAGAATGGATTTCATGACGATAGGGGTAAAAATCACTGTCTGATGATTAACAATTACAAGCTGAGATTTGTATCAGTATCTGTAGTATATGCCAGTGAAACTTTATTGTGTCCTCATGATTACTTGTGCTACTGGACAGTTAGATGCCAAATGGGTACAGACTTTTCCAATGGATGCACCACTGACCTGGAGGATACCTGTGACATAATCTGTCTGCAAAACACAGATTTTCTTCAGAGAGGGTGGACCCTACAGATGATATACACTCATGCGGTCTCATCCACTCATTTACTGTGGAGGGCACTTGCCTGCCAGCTGGCAAATACAAAACCCAGGGCTGTAGTTTGCCTTGTCTAGTGTCTCTACTGGGGACATTTTCCTCACCCAAACCACAAGTGCACAGATGGGGTGACACTAAACCTACACGTGGCTGAAAAGCTTATCTCTCCCTAACACTGCACAAGAATCAGCTGGCAACAGAATGAACATGAATTTAAAGATGGCAAAATGTCTTTTTAGAATCAATGAGGCAGGACACTGAAGAATTTTAGTTCCGCAAAGTTTTAATGTGTTTCTTCCATTGCTTCCTGCAGCAAACTGTTCTGTATGTCACTGTATCCCCCAAAAGAACAAATTAAGATACTGAAGTAGAGGAAAAATGCCTATCTTGCTTTTACTAATTTTGGTTTTTCATTGTCCCTTTTGTTCATGCATTTTCCTTTTTCATAAATCCCAAATGGGACCATTCGTCCTCCCTCCCTTTCAGTCCAACCTCTCTCCCTTTCAGTCCAACCTCTCTCCCACAGCATTCAGAAACAAAGGAAGGAAACCATCTCCAAAGCTACTGCCAATGCCATTAACCTCAGAAAACAGCTGTCCTTTTGTTTCTTCTATTATGGCTAAGACCTCCCTCAGGTGACTTTGGATACCTGTAGCAAGGGCATCTATACCCAAGCTATTTACTCCAGAGACCCAGCTAAACGCTATGAAGGAGAAGAGGCATGGGACACCTTTAAACCATTAAAGGTAACACCTTTAAATAGCCTGTCCAGACTTCTTCTGAAGTCTATACAAGAGTCTTAAGATTCCTGTACACAGCTAGACAGGTATAGGCTTACTGTAGGACCACACTGTACCTTAGTGTGTGTATTAAAAATATGATACTGATAAAAACCAAGAGTGGCATTCAGTTTGAGACATCTGCCATGCCAACTTGTGTATCTGAGACAGCGATTTACACTTTCTGCATAGTTAGTAGACAGAAAAAAGACATTTCCATAGCACGATCTATCCCTCCTAAAGCAGATGATTAAAACGAGCCAGATGAATCACTCCCTCTGAGTGCTTGTTTCTCTCCACCAGCTCTAAACAGTCTGGGGCGACAAGCTGGAAGTAGGTGTCTCTGGTGTGGGTGTCTGAAGCTGGGTGAGATGAGTCCCACCTCTCCACTACTGCTGTCAGGAACACAGGGTAAAGCCACCACAGACAGCGCTGGTGGACTCAGAGCTGTGCAGTGCCACATGAACATATTTAGCTGCCATCAATGACCTGCTTTAGCTGCTGTCAGCTAGTCAGCAGCTCAGGGAAGGAAGAATTACACAAGTGCTGGGTGCCCTTTCCAACCCTTCAGAGTGAGAAACTGACCCTTTCAGACTAAGGTCCTGCCTATTAGGGACCAAAACATGTATCTAATGATAATGCACAACACTTCCAGGTTCCCTAGGCTAGGAATGTGCTTTAAAGTAAGCATATCCTTAAACAGTTCTTAAAATCAGGCTTCTGGAAAAAAAGTTCTGATAAAAAGAACAACCCTCACAGGTCGCTCTGACAATCATAAATGAGACATCTTGAAGGTATTTCCATTTTGCCAGCCTGTCAAATGTTTTGTAACTGCTTGAGCATTGCGCAGAACAAATTTGTAAAGCTTGCAAAAATATATGCTTATCATAAAGAGGGGAGGAGCTGAGGGAAGTCCTGTAAGACAGTGCTTGATCCTCAGCGTGGTTAGAAACCTGTGACATGCAGGGGGATCAGGGCCAGATGCTACCCAAGGTATATTCTCACAGCCTTGAACGCTGTGTGACTTCTTCACTCAGTATCTACTACATGGAGAAATCAGTGTGAGACAATTAGTTCCAACATACCTGAGAACAAACATGATGGCTTCTGATGGTCCTCTGGATACCCAATATTATTTGCCTCAGTAGCAGACTCACAAACTCCTCAAATTTTGTTTTTATCCTGTTCCTGCCTACCACAGTTTTTACCCTGTTCCTACCATGCTAACCATGCGTTTATTTGAACTAAGCTGTTAAAAACCAGCTGAGGCATCATCCTGTGAAGAGAAGATGAAATACCAAATTCATTAAGTGATTTACATCTCTAATTACCACTGTAGCTGTCTAAACCTGAAATGTTGATATTTGTTCAGATCCGTTGCTCAGGCATTTTCTTCACAGTCAGTCAGGTTAAAGAGTGAGGTCTCAGGGACTCACTGGCTGCCTGGCAGACCACCCAGTACCTAGTCCAGCTTTCTAGTGCCATTGTCAATGGTGGCCTCTCCTTTCACAGGTCATCTTGGTGTCTGGTTTTGGGAAACTGCTAATATTTCATTTCGGAAGCCAATAATCTCCATGTATCCTGCACAGTTGTAATGAGAGCACGCACAGACCAACTTCTGCATCAAGGGACATTCCCTCATTTTCCAAATTAGCTCTAGCTTTGCCAAAGCTGCTTGTAGCAGCTGTAACCTCCTCACAATCCCATTAGAGCTCATCAGATGCCAAAGAATCTGTTCCTGGGCATGCCAAAGGACCATGACTCCTAACACCCATATGCCTCTCTTACACCCAGACTCTGTCAAGATTTAAATACACATTTGAGAGTTCCCATCTCTCATTTTAGGAGTCACCTCCAAGAAATATTTCCATTCTGTATTTGAAGTCATCGCTGGAGCAAGGCTAGGTCCTCACTTTTTCTCCTCTGGGCAAATGACCTCCTGAATTTATGCTCTCCTAATAAGTAAGGATGTTTTCTATTCTGAGCCAACCAGTTGTACTGTTATCTGGGTTCCCCTGGCATTGGAGGGCCTTTGGCAGATGGATTTCCTGCTCCTAGGAGAGGGGTGGAAGGCTGCTCTATGCACTGAGCTACTGAAGAGGGGCACACACTCCACCTCCAGTTTTTGAAGGAAAGGTTTTAGCCACTTACCTGCCAACTCAGCTCTGAAACAGTGATAAGTGCTAAAGAGAGTGAGCAATAGTTAGGATGGACATCTTAGAGGCATAAAGGACAGCATTAAGTACTGGGCAAACCAGATGATTCATCCTGCAGTCTCACCAGTGCTCTCTGACAGTGGTCACCAGGCACATTGATAAAAGAAATGCAGCTACCTTTTCCAGGTTTTGCAGAAGCACCCAATAAAATCCCACTCCAAAGAGCCTTACAGAAAATAGGCAGACAAGGAAAGTGCTGGAATGGATAAAAGGCTCAGTACAGGATACGAAACCATTGAGGAATATACACAGCAATAGGGGAAGCGGCCAAAGCTCTGCAGAGGTTTGCTGTGGGAACTGCACTCTTCACCATTAACCACAGTCAGCTCACCAAGGGAGTGAGCCACAAGGTGACAAAGTTTCCTAATGATGTGAAGGTAGACAGGTCAGCAAGGGCAGTGGCCAGCTGCAGGGGATGACAGACTTGTGACTGGGTCATACATTGGCAGATGGAGAAGTGTGCTGATAAAGAGGTGCAGGTGGGAGTAAACAAACCCACATGCTGCACACTCAGTGATGGCCTCTGGCCATCAGAGATTATGAGCTCTTCGTAGGATGCTCCACCGAAAAGGGCCACTCAGTGTTCAATAGCAGCAAAAACAAAGCAAAATAACTGCCAAAAATTACTAGGAGCAAAGCAGAAAAAAGTCTTTTTCTTCATCTGGCCAAGCTGCAGCTGTCAGCACACCCACACTGTGAGAGATGAATGGCTAGCAAATACATGTTCCTGTTCAATTCCACCAAGCTGGAGGCAGGACCCGATGGGCTTTTGGTCAGGCCCATACGGCAGCTGTTTGTGATTTCTGAGGAAGCTGCTCCTGGGTTCCTACAAGAAAGCTGTGAGTCCCTGTGGGTGGCTGGTGGGTGGGACTGTAACACAGCATTGGAATGACTTTGGATTTGCTCACAGTTCCCCAGTTTTTCAACCATGGTCAGGGCTTAAGGTCTAAAAGATCAGTACTCTATTTTTTATTGAATATCAATTAATGTATCACAATGTAAAATGACAAAACCCTATAAAATCTTATTAGACGAGTTTTTAAATTAGAATATTTGGTCAACACAGCATTGCACAAATGGATTTTCAGATGCTATTTGAGATAAGTTTAAAGTGCTTTCTTTAAATACTTTGCTCTTACAGTATGAGATAAAAATAATTTTACTTAATTTGATAATGAAATAGCATTACTAAATTAAGAATAAATTAATATGGAAAATAGTTTTAAAGTCCACAATAGAATTATTTTAAAGAACACACCCAGAGTAATAACCTATTAGGTGAGAAGGTCTGAATTTGCCTGAGGCTACAGAATAAAGGACGTAGGTATATGAAAATAGAGAAAACTGCATGAACAAAAACTCAAGCAAAGAAAAAAGTGTTCTGAGTTCAGACCCTCTTCTGCTATTGAAATTCATAGTATAAATTAACTAATTACTAAAGTGTTATAATGACCTGTGCAGGCTATTTGAACTTGTCTGATCCTCTCATCTTAATTTCAGCAGGGTAGAAAATAGGACTTTTGGTTCACTGGCAATAAAAGTGATTTTCATCTGTGGAAATCTGTCCCATATTACTGATACTACCAGATCATCCATATAGCTTGATTTGTATCAAATAGGCCTAAGTTTCTTGTAGCAGATACTCTCGTATCCTAAAGTATTATTCACAGATATAGTGGGTTTTATCACTGATGGTTAATATATATTAATTCCTGTTTTATCCTGTGCTAAATATTATATCTAAACTGAGCTGGAATTAAATAATCTCCACATATTTCTGAAGATATGCCAAATTCTCCTCCCTAGCATACATATGCCTTTCTGCCTCTGTCAAATGTGCTAGCAAGGCTTTCTGCAAAATACATATTCTAATTCCTGTTAGTGATATATAAAAAGAACTGAAAAGTTATCAACTTCATACTGCAGCAATTTGGACTTTAATACATTTTACTCATCTTCAGAGGCAGCTGCCTTGAAATTCCATTAAAAGTGCTGCATTCGAATGGGCCTCATTATGATATTCTACTTTGAATTTTATGAGGTGAGGATTTCCCCTAAATACTGTCCTTCTCATTATTAATCAAAATTCATTACCAGAATCCAGAGTGAAAATGGAAGATAGTGGGTGCTTTTTACAGTAGCAGCATTGTGGGACTGGAAAGTAACCACATGCAAGGAGTAACCCTGATTATAAGTTATACGGTCTTGATATCATCCTGCATTTTCTTCTTGAATAAAAATTGGACTGAATCTTACAGTGAATTACCTGGCAAGGTCACTGGCAGTTTCACCATTACTTCGAGGAGTTATGGAAGCAGAACTTCTATTAGAACAAAAATCAGATATAAGCAAAACTGTATTCTGGGCAAATTTTGATCAGTCTGCTCAGATTTCAGACTGAGCAATGGGTTGAGAGATGGTAAAAAACCAGGCTGGATTCTCTGCAGGAAACTACTGTAATAATTACCTAGGCATTCGCATGCTACATATCTTTCTTGAGTAACAGTTTTATCTCCAAGGGAATTCAACTACTTATATACTAATATAAAGAGCACATTTATATCAGTGCATATATACAGGGAGATAACTGTGATAACTGTGAAGGCTCTGCAGACTGCGCTTTATCAAAAACAAGACAATGTTCTTTCATTCTTAAGGAGCTTTCAAACACTTGGAGCTTCCTGGCTTTCAAGTAAGCACAGTTTTAGACAGAAGACTGCTGTAGCCCATTGGTTTCTTCCACAGTGAATTCCAACTCCACCTGATTTTTCTCCTGGAAGCTAAAGGCTTAACCTGCTACTAAACCTCAAAAACAATGCTTTTCTTAGGTCCTAAGTTCAGTCAAGATAGTTGGAGCATCTGCTCTCTGCCAACCAATAACTAGATACTAGTGTGGACTCGACATGGACTTGAACACGCTCACAGTGGTTACAGCAATGCACATACATCCACAGAAGCCCCCACATGATTTACTCAATGATCTCCTGGAAGGAAGAAGAGATGCCTCCTCACCTCTCAGCAGCAAATTCATCAAAATCCAAGTCTCCTTTAAAAAACAGAGGTTTGGCTAGGCCCATGTGGGCACTGAGGTACTCAGTATAACTCCAAGCAAAAATACATTACATGCAAAAATTCTAGTTTCTATTTTCACTCCAATACTTGCCTCATCCTCTTTGCAGTGAGAAAGGCTTTTGCAACCCACTATTCCTCACTTGTTTCAGTCAGCTACAGAAGACAGACTCATGCCTTTTTCAGTCACAAATAAAATATTACCCTTACTGAGAGTTGTGCTAGGGAATTTGAGGTGATTGTGGAAAAGGCTTTTCGAGCTCTTACCTCCTCATTTCTATACTCTCCATGACCAAATGACAAGGCTTATGGGGTTCACACTTGTTTGGGTTTTTTCAGTTGAGGAGGCTTGGGGTCAGAAGTAGTGATACCGAACAAAATGTATACCTAATACTTCCTCAACACACAGAAGAGTCAACACACAACTTTCATATAACCAAAGGGTGCTTGATCTTGTATCAAAATTCATGCCTTGAGTAGGGCTCACTAAATTTCCAGGCTGGGTACCCCTGCATTATGTCCAGATAGAGAGGACCCATGTGTTTGGGACCAGGCAGCTAACATGGGAAATTAGGTACCTGATTTCTCCAATAGATGGTGGGCAGCTCTGCCTAGAAGCAAGCCAGCTCTGCACTGCTAAAAACACCTTGTTTCCTGTTGCCTTTGATCTTATGCCGCAGTGGCTGTCAGCAAAGCTCAGTGAAGACTACGAAGTAAACCTACTCTTTCATTGGCCAAATTCCTGCTTTCGCAGGATGCAATCCAGGTCTGCAGTGGCATCTCACGGTTTATAATTAACAAAGATTAACTGGGCTGTGGACTAAAGGTTGGCAGTGGTGCTCCAGCCAAGCGGAGAGAGCTGCTTACTACATTAGTGAATGTGCTGTACTGAATATAATGTGCTAGGAAAGCAAAAACATAAATAATCCTATATATGAGCCTTGTTGCTGGGAAATTGCTGGGGAACACATACTGAGCTGACTTAGACTCTTATGTTGATCTAAGAATCTTTTTGGAACTCTGGCTTTTACTGAACTACAAATCCTACTATTTATGATTGTCAGCCATCAGGAAAGAAGGACAAAATTTCTCTTACAAGATTTATAAAATTAAAATACAGGAGATAGTGAATAATGCATTCTGGTGATTTCATGTTTATTTTTTACTGGTCCTTGTTCCAACTTCTCATGGGAGAGGTCTATAATTAAATAGGTGGATTAGTAATCTGCTTATTTTTTGAAAGCAAATGCCTAAATTGATTCAAGATGACGACAAAATGCACCTTACTTCTTTTAAGCATAAGCGGGTGAAATGTAACAGTCTGTGATCTACGGAAGGACTCAGAAGATGATCCAATGGATACTGTCATTCTTAAGGTCCGTCATTGTAAATGAAACTACTGTTTGTCCATTCTGTGTACATACTGTCTCATTTCAGCCACTAAAGTGAGGAAGCTTAGATCAATCTTTAATAATTTCTCTTTCTGCTTTGTGATGCATTAAAACTCTTGCTCTAGCATTAGTTTAGTAACATCAAAATGGTCTTATTTTATTTTTGTATCATTTGAGGAGGGGACACAGTGCAGAAGTAATGAGACACCTCCAAACTTATGATTTTGCACAGGCAAGATGGTAGACGAAACAAGCAAGGGGACATGATAAGCTAGAGGGACTCCCCAGTGAGCAAGCTAGCACAGCTAAGAGCAGCTCATTTTGAGGTTGTTTAAAGCCGAAGAAAGCATGGTGCCATTTAGGAAGTGAGCCAGGTGTTATGCAACAAGAAACTCCTCACGCCTTTGGAACAAGATCTTGGCTATCTGCTCAAATATGCTGTTGTGCTAACTGAAAATACTGCAAGGAATACAAAAATTGAGCAAAAGCTGCCTTGGGCCAAAGCCAGAATGTAATTACTGTCCATGTGTACTTAACACTCAGTACCCAGAGAAGAGGGTACTGCTTTTCTGTCAGCTGAGTAAGTGACATTATCTTTATCCTGTGGTAATGGTGTGCATGCTAGTAGGTCCAAAGGAGAAGCAGACACACAGCAAACCTAAACCCTCATTCATGCAAACTTGTCACCATCACCTTCACCAGTTCCAGTCAGAAGAGTGAGAAAACTGCTACCACAGCTAAGGAGCAAGAACCAGGTGGGTTGAAGTGCCCTGACTGCTCACAGTGAACACTGTCCCCTGTGCAGAGAGGCAGCCTGAACAAAAACGAACACTTTGAAAGTTAAGTTCTCCATGCAGAGGCCAACACAAATTCCTTGACAAGGCTGCTTCAGTGGGGAAGCACACACAAACCCACAGCCCTGGCTGAGCCACCAAAACACCAGCCTCTCCTGCTTACCAGCTGCTTCTGTTTTCTAGGATGCATGAGCACTGCATAGGTCTGTCATGTATGGCTTTCATGGGAGAAAGACCAGTGGCCACCAAATCTTACTTCTACAGTTGTCAAGTCCTGGGTGAGATGTTTACAAGGCCTGCCCTAGTGCTCAGTTGTACAAGCATTGCCTGACTACCAAAACCTTCAGATGCCACCAGCAGAACACTGCTAATAGTTATACAGTATTTACCCAGAAATATATTTACGCAGCATTTCAGCTCATTTCCCGAAAAGGAAGTTTTAGTCACTGATTTTAATAAATGAAGGCTTCTCTGACTCCTGTTGCATCCATTCATGGCCCTCCTATGGCCACAAAGATATGTGTGGGAAGTTTGGGGCTCCATTCCTATCTGCCATAGGTCTTTTCTTGCCTACTCTGTGAAAAGATGTGCTGCTTGTTTTTCGGCAAGTTGCTTCATTCTGCAGTTTCTCAGCTGCTCCATCTGCAAAATGAGGATAATAAGAATCTCCTCTCTTAAAGAAGGCGACTGCTACTCATGGAAGTTTTTGCTGTGCTTGGGATCTTTAGTTAGTGCTTGCTAAAGAAGTGGAAAAGATTTATTATTAAAGTGATTACAGTGTTGATATGCTTGTGATGAATTCTGTGCAGGCACGCAAATATACTAAAGGCCAAATTTATTTCTCATTCGTTCTTATACAAATTCCCTGCAACTCCAGCAATGCAGGCAAGGTTACTCCAGCTGAACATGTGGCAGCATCTGGTTCCACAGTAACTCAGTGTAGATGTTCGTGTGCAATAACTGATAGCAGAGAGGTGTCATTTGCCTTATAAGAAACTTGGAATATCACCAGTCACTCATTCCTGACAGAACAGTGCAGAGGAAATATGCTATAGGGGAGGCTGAAATAGCATTTCCTTGGTGCTGAAAGCCGGGGAATACACAGCTTCTAGTAGGGGCTAATTAAGTGGAGGATGTGTTTTCTCTGATGTGGTGATTGTTCTGCAGTTCTCTGTCAAAGCTGATGTTACATGTCTCTGGAAGATCCCAAGATGCAGAGCAAGAATGGAGATATTTACCTTTGGAGGATGAGAAGTCAGTCCTCAAAGCACACTGTGCTTTCATGTATAAATAGAGTGAAACCAGTCACTTGGCTGGTCTGGGAGGAATGGCCACTGCAGTGTGGACAGAAATTGGTGAGAAAAACAACAGAAGGAAGAACAAGCATAAAACAGGCATCAAGCCTACATTTCTCAAAATATGAAGGGTGTACAATGGTGCCAGGCACAGAAAACACATGGTATGGTTACTGCTTGCCTGAGCAATGCATGTAGACACAGTTGTCTTGAAAGTGCTGGTACAGCAGGCTTCGAGCATACTGATGATTCAATCTCCAAAATAATTCGAAATGGCAGTCACACTTCTGAACGCACAGAGTCCTTATCTTCCTTCTAAAGCAAAGAAGTCACTGCACCAGCAGGAAAATAGAAGGAATGCTGGAGGGCTTTACAGCAATGCATATCAATGAAAGACTCCTCTTGGCTAACCATCCTAGAATGAAACATATTCCTAGTGGTTCTGCCAAAGATCCTTGAAACGCTTTGATGGTGGTTGATAGGGAAGAAAATAATCCTAACTATGAAGCAGCTGAAAGTTTTTGCTGTCTTGCTTTTGTAGCATTATCCGTGCCTTTGCAATGGACTTGGACTACCAGAGGAAGACAAATCTTTGCCAAAGGTACAGCAAACCAGGCCAAGGGTAATCAGCAGTCCACAGTGTGCCAGCTGTCTCACTTTATTTTTGCCTATAACTACATATTATTATTTTTTTTATACGGGTTTGACACCAGCTGGCAAAATTAGTCAACATTAGTCTGAAAGGAAATGTTATCAATTGGTTTGGAAAACGAAGGTCTCAAGCAGAGCCAGCCTGTTTCATAAAGAGATGGAAAGAAACTCCATACACCATCAAGGCAATTTAGATTTTTGCCACTGATGATAAAGGAAAAAGGAATCTGAAGGAAAAGTCCAACTAGGTCAATAAAGTCCCTGGTGGGCAGCAATAGGGTATCTGAGAGCTGGTATGCAGAGCAGACATGGAAATGCTTGAAAGGATTCAATTTTATGGCACAGTGAAAGACTGCTCTGCTTCTGTTTCTATATAAGGTAGGTAATAAACTGTATTTGAACTGGTGAAAGAGGAATGAGATGACCCACATTTCAAAGCTGGAACCTGGTAGGTTATTATTATTTATGATTCATAAAGCTTGTGCAGTGCACCAAAAGAAAGGGAGGCAAGCTCCTTGCCCAGAGGAGCCTCCAATGCAAACCTCGAGAGAAACATTCTACTGTGCATGGGGTCAACTCCATTGGCTTTTTAAAATTCTAATTATAGTGTAAGGAAGATCAGGCCTGCTCTTTCTATCAGAAAACTGGGATCCCTTTTCCTATCTCTGCAGTAGGTGGTTTTTATGCTATGGGAATGCAACAGATGAATATTTTGTGAACTGAAACAAGAACCTTCAGGTACCTCTTACTTTCCATTCTTACTTGCTGCTTTTAGTCCCTTTTCTGCTCTTGCACATTTCTGCATTTTCTCACTTTCTGCTCCACAGAGCTTTTGCTACCATTTTTTCTTTTCCTTTATTAATTTCTCAGTTTTTCAGTATTAGTTTTTTCTTTTTCATGAGCTTTCTCTGGAGTCTCACATTCACATTTTATGTCTTACCATTAAATCATTCTCTTTTTTTAGCTGTTCTTCCTCTTTGTCTCACTCTGCTCATCCCCTCTCTTCCACTCCCCCTGACCAACCCTTTTTTTTCCCAACTCCATTCTCTCAAGCAACGACATACCCCAGTGGTATCCCCCAAACCAGCAGCTTTCCCTTTGCTCTTTCTTCAGGAACTGAGCTCTGTATCCATCCTTCAGACCTGCACCCTGCCTTCGCATCACTCCTCCATCTCTAGGACGTGGCTTACAGGTTTCTTTCTACCCAAGAAAACAGGTCCTCATTCTCAGTTTTCTCCAGGAACCCTCCTGAGCACATCAGTGTCCTTTTCAAGGTCCCCAGCCATGATCCCTGAAAGTATTCAGAGGTCCTTGTGGTCCCTAAAGGTCTGCCACCCCCATTGCTCTTTGGCTCTTATGCCCCTCCTGCCCATAAGATTCCAACTCCACGGGTACCATGCAGCTGGACTGGCAAACAGAGGTAAGGACAGATGGTTGGAACACGGGGCTGCATTCCTCACATCGGGAGAACAAACCTGCCGAGCATCTTCCTTCCCTCCCGCCAAGGGTCCTGCGTGGCAGATACTTGCCCACGGGTTTGGGGCTGCTCCCGAGCCCCGAGGGGAGGTCCGGAGAGGTGCTCTGCCTCTGGAGCATGAGCGAAGAAAGACCCGGGGCTGAGCAGGGCGGTGGGCAGGGGTAAGCGCCGGCGATGCCCGGCGGCGGGGGAGCTGCGCGCCCCGTGGGTTCCCGCCGCCCGCCCACGAGTCGCGCAGTCCCCCGCAGCTGGGCATCGCCCCAGCTCCGCACTCGGTCTCCGCGGAGCATCCCCGCTCGCGGTACCCGGTCTTCCCGGGATGCCCTCGCCCCGCTCCCAGCGACGTCGTTTACCTTCCACTTTGGTGAGGGTGAGGACGGGGCTGTTGCAGGCGCTGAGCGGGGCCACCCTGGCCGAATGCTTCTTCATGGCGAGCCCGTCGCCGGCGGCAGCTCCCCGCCACCCCGCGCCTACATCCTGGCGCCGCCGGAGCCNGGAGCCCCCGGACGGCGCCGATCCCCGGTCCGGCTCCGGCGGAGGTCGCAGGGAGCCGGGACCGTAATGCGGCTGCGGACACCGCTCCCGCTCCCGCCGGTGCGCCAGCGCTCCCCGGAGCCAGCCGGGCTCCCGAACGCGGCCGTGGCTGCTGGCGCTAGGCTACTGCACCGCTCCGAAAGGGCTCCTGGCTCATCACGCTCTGCTTAGTACTCTTCGCGCTGTCTGAGGGGAAAGGAGAATTTACACTCTCCGAACCAATTCATTATTGTCTCAGTATTACCCCTCCTTTGTTTTCCTTCAAGTCCAGCCACTATTCTGGGTCAGTTTTCATCCGTGCCTTTAGTAATTTCTGCCCTCCTCGCCACAGCCTTTCTGTTCCTGCTGTATCCTTTTGGAGGGAGACCAAAACTCGACCCAGCAGCCAAGATGAGATGCTCCATGGATTTACCAATAATACTCCAATACCTGCAGTCACATACTCTACAGCTTTCTTAACACAGTTTAACAACTACTTTCGAGGCACAAAATGAAGTATGTTCATACCTACACACATTAATAAAATGTGATATGTCACAACTGCATGCTGCTTGTATGTAGCAACGTTTCATGGAGTTTTTGTTTTTTTCAGCAATAATTTTAAGATCCCCAATCATGACCTACCAACAACGTGTGATAGAGCTACCCTTCTGTCAGAGCACAAAAAATCTAACCAGCATTAATTAACAAGACAATGCAAGTGGATTCAGGAGAGAACACATCATAACGAATGAGTATGAAAGGTGTAAAAAAGATTTATATCACTGTATCAAAGCACCAGAATTCACAAAATGCTGTGCACAGTGACCTCAGCACCCTTTGCTCCTTGTGATTTTTTCTGTGGAGATGAAAATACTCTGCAGATTTACCAGGGTCCACACTGAGATGTGTCAGCACACAGGGCACAAATACTCAACATTTCTTAAGATCTGGTCAAATTAAAATGAGTGTACTTTGCAAACAAGACTGGGCAGCCATCAATAGTCCACAAATATTCCTAAGTATTCTTTAATTATATAAATAGTAGCTATTGAAAATCAGTCCTGACAGACTTTTCAGGAAACCGTGGGAAAACACCACCTTACTTCTGCTGGCTAGAAAGTTCTTTATATTTAAGAGGCGAACTTTCTCAAGGGGTCAGACCCACACAGTTAGTTTGCATGGTCTCATCGGTTGATCTGCAGTCTGATGAAGCTTCAGGGTGTTTTGCACTTCCTATGCCTCTTCTGTGCAATCTTTGGGATGAACCTTATACAAAAATCATTGGGCTACTTTCAAAGTGATTCTTCTGAAAAAAATAATCATGTACTCAGTGCTAAGACCACAAAATATCAGCTTGGTCAAATGAAATAAAGACGATCCTAGTTTTCATGGTTATTTCCAAGACTCTTTAGTAGAATCGTCTGACGAATTCAGCTTCCTGGGATGTTACAGACAGTAGGCATTTGAGAACCATGGGTCTGTCTTGTTTCATTGCACTATTTAGTCTCAGAGTCCAGTTGGTTTCTGGTTATTGAAAGAAGTTACATAAAGAGAGGCAGATTTCACTTCAGATGGTTCTGTCCATGAAATGTTTTGAAATGTTGTAGTCCCTGTCATCTGAGGATTTCAAAGCACATTATAAAATATTAACTCATTTTACACTGCCTTTGGGAAGAAACTTCAGGATCACTGGTAGTAAAAATACAGCCACATAATTTAAGAGACTCCCTTAGAATCAGATGACAAGTAACACCAGAACTTGGAGAACTCTGGCTTCTGCTCTGAGCAGATTTTCCAGGATCATTTCAGACTCTGCTATCTAAGGAGGAAAACACTAAATCAGCATTTTACATCCAAATGCCATCAATTTTCCCCAGAGGTAAATGGCTGTGCAAGGATAATCACACTTCTCTTCTGGTTATACTTGTAATCAATGGGATGGTCATAAGAATTAAAGGATATTTATTAAATAGTCTTTGTTGCTGAGCACTTACAGTCTGTTTCTGGAAGGCTTATGGTCTCTTATTTTTAAAGGAAAGACATGGTAAGTACATTATTTAACTGGCAGCATGGTGCTGCTCATGTAGAAAATCACACTGAAAAAATGGGGTTTTGGATGACGTGTTACTTTAACCCTGCACACGTGTAACATTTGAGGGTTTGCAGAGTTGCTAACATGTTTTAGACTCGCAATGCTTTATTTAAGCCCGGAACTCCAAACGTCAAAGACGTGTATGGCAGTGAGTGTCTCCTGTGGCTGGCTGGCCCCCTCTGCAGCTGATGCTGCAGGAGAGCTAAGAGGCATCTTGTCCTCCTTCCTCCTCTGATGATGCCTTGCACGGCCACAGCACTCAAGCTTCTGCTCCTCAGTGTTCAGCTTAGTCACCCAGAGAAGCTTCCAAAGCCATTGAGGACATTCAGTATCTAACTAAGACTGGTTTCAAACCGGGGAGAGGATATTCAGTCACTTGTGGGCTCTTGGAAACCTTTTGCCTGATGTGTGTGTGAAGTACAGCTGACTTGTATACAGCTCTGTTCAACTCCAACCCCAGAGCATTTTAACAGTCTCTGGTTTCTCTTGCTGCCCTTACAGGCCCACACATTTACACCAGAGATCCACAATAGGCTCCTGTCTTACACTGCATAAAAATACCAGCCACATATCACAATAACAAAAAAGATGTGTTTATTTAATGAAGACTAGGGTGCCTGAGGTCTGTGTTCCAGGGACTCTTCTGTGAAAGCTGCATTTGGCAGCAGGCTTGTTACTTTCTGCAGCTGCAGCATCCCCACCTCCCCACCTCCTTAACACATTTACTGCTGGATTACATTTAATTTAATTTAGTGTAAGCATTTTACAGTATAAGCAATGCAAAATTGATTCACATGGGGTAAAATTTCCAGTCAAATTTATGTCTTTTTACCTTTAAAACATCATTCCTATATTCAGGAGGCAATGGAGGAGAAGCTGGTGGATGTCTGGGCTGTGGACAGCTTACAAATGTGGAGAGAAGCTCTCAAACCTTGGAAACCAGAGAAGGCAGATTATCATTACCAATCAAGAGCAAGGACGTGAAAAAGAAAAGGTCAGCTTAAAAATTCAGGATAAGACAGACAGAATTTGCCCAGTTTGAAGAATTTGTAGACTTCATAGTTTAATGAAATTAGTTTTGTTAGAGTTGGTTACTCTTCTTCATTTTAGATTAAAAAATTATAGTAATTGGGTTGGTTTTATACATATAAACCTTTATACATGTGTGCTTACACTCAGCATTACACTGCTTGTAAACCTGTGGACCATAACCACAGGTTATGATCCTTTCCTGAAAGATTCTTTATTCACACAGGAAGGTAGAATCAAGACAAAAGTAAATTCTCAGTTATGTGTGCTACAGCCTTTGATTTTTATCCTATTAGCTAGTTTGTTTAACCAACATGAAACACAATGCCCTGTTGCTAACAGGCACAGTTGGTATTTCCCCAGTTCAGACATTTTCATGTTTAGTGTACTCATTAATAGGACATTTATTAATTTATGTGATCGCCTTACCACTGAGAGCAATAATTGTTACGCTTAGCAACCTTAAAAGAAATGGAGTGTGGACTTCTACTTGTGTAGCCAATTTCATAATATGCTCCATCTCATACCAGATCAGAATGAATTCATCTGCCAGGAGAAAAACATATACACAAAACCAACACTGGCCACAATCTTTCAGGAAAAAAATTATCCTTTCCTCTAGTATATTTGAAGTAATTTGGGGGATATTCTACACAAATAATTATTAGTCTCTTTGTGAGGAGGTTGATCTACTTGAATGCTGTGTTACTTTTGGTTGGCTACAATAACTAATAACTTTATAATCTGTTTCTATTTCCCAGCTCTCAAAAACACAGATGTCAAAAGCACATTTCCGACACAAATATTAGCTATTTTGGAAGTAATGGTTGCTATCCTGCAATCATTCTGAAATCTGCATTGAGATGCTCTATTTGGTGACCATCCACCACTATTCTGTTTGCAACCTCCTACATTCACAACCTCCACTCAGAACAAATTCACATTTTTGTCAAAATTACATACAGTTTTTCTCTGCAATATTAACCCAGCTGTAAGGACAATGTCTTTCCGATTTTCCCTCTTCCAAAATAGTTGTTACTTTTAGTATCATGTTTGAATTCACAGAACAAGGCTGTGAAGGGAAGGAGAAAGGAAGAGGAGTAGTCTACAGTGCTGCAGAGTCACTGCTATACCTGAATGCCTTCTCTTCAAATCTGATCAGAAGAAAGTGCTACAGATAACACTGAAATGTGAGGTGTCCATAAGGGCTGCAGGTTGTCTACATGACAGTATATCCAACAGTTCCTAGGGATGCAAAGTCCTGGTGAGAATATCTTCCTCTCTTTTTTTTTTCACCTTCTGTTTATAACTGCTGTAAGCATTACTGGAGGAGACAGCACTGCTGGATTTTATTTCCAAGTCTCATAAAGTATTAACTATTTCCAATATTTTATGAGAAGCTCTCCTGGTTTTGTGCATAAAAAACAGCAGCATTTCAAATAATACTGGTGAATTCCACAAAATGTAAGAAAAAATCTAGATTTAATCCCTGAATTTTAACACCCTCCTGGGTTTATCTGGCAATTGCTTTTCCTTGTGTATTTGTGTATGGGACACTGTCTGACTACAAGACCTAAATCACCTCAAATCATAAAAAATACGTTGTTACACCATCAACACCATCAACCTCAATGGTGTAGCAACAATTACTTCTTAACCCTTTAATTATCTAGAGTACATAGAGTATTAAAAATAACTGGGCATCACCTCTACATTCTTCACCACCAGCCCACTCCTGTCCAGTTGTTTTTGTAAAACACTGAAAGTGAAACGCATTTCAATAGTTGTGCATGTTTTTTGCCATCATAAACACTGTGTAATCTGAGTTAAACCTCTACTCCTGAAACACCGCAGTTTAGGAGGACTTGACTTCTAACAAAGCTGCAAAGGCCAGGAGACCATGTTTGACAGTAGCTCACACTTTGAGCACTGAAGGAAAAGTAGGTGAAAAACATCTGAAGCTGGAATATATGAAAACAGAATTAAAATATCTAAAACCTAAACCACAATTTAAAAAATATCTATTGTTTGGACTCTGACTCAGAAAGAAAATAAATAAATTCAGTCTGTGAGGGGACCTTTTATCCTCAAAAAAAAGGTTCTCTCAGAACTGTCTGAGCAATATGCACACGCTCTTGGCCTCAAACATCCAAAAACAGACCATAAGAACTGAAGATAGAATCATTTTTTTTCATCTTCTCACCTGAATATTTACAGAGCTCTGCACTGCCCTCCCAATTTGTATCACGCAGGACAGGAACAAGCGATGAGATGAAAAAGGGGCATCTAAAGATCTTTCAGAAAATAACAGTAAAGATACTTCTGAGGAGATATATTCCATATTTCAAGTCACTGTTTCTACAGACAGTGCTCTAGGATGAAGATCACAAAATCTGTCCAATTTAAGTTTTGCTGCCAGCTGCTTGAATGAAAAATTCAATAGGATTTAAGTAGTCCCAATGGCCTGTGAAATGGAGAGGGTTTCAACCTACATAAATAACTTGCCAGATATTTGCCAGGAAGAAAATTGCTGCCTACCTAATATACAAGGATGTGTAAGAGCCAGCAGATCCAGACTGATTCCTGTGTTGCCCTTTTACCAGGAACACCAATTTCAAACACCCTAAATAACTACATTCTTTCCTGTTCACCTGTGTATACTCGGCACTTTGTCTTTCTTCTTCTTTTTTATTGTCAGTATTTCTTTGGTTCTTTTTTTCCTTTGCATTGTCTTTTCTCTTTCATGTCTTTCCTTCATCAAATTCTTCCCAGTGCCAATACTAAAGAGCTTGCAATATGAATATGAATGCCACATCCACTTATAAAGTTACACAGACAAACAGAAAAAAACCATTCAATTGTGCCATCTTTTTTAACTGTTCATGTCTTAACATTAGTACTGGGATTTTTGCAAGTGTCTTAGACCTCACGATTTACAGCTTCAAAGTAAATTTGCTGTAGCTGTCCAGAAGCTGTGCACCTCTCAACCTCTCAGACCCTTTGCTCTATGATTTAAGTTTCTGACTGTGCACAGTAACAGTGCTATGTCCAGAAGAATTCAAGATGAGGATTAAAAATAATGTTCTAGGCACAGGCTCTCCCCATATTTTCCAAGTCTGCCCTGCCTCCTTACAGGAGCTCCAAGTGAGGTTCAGCAGAGTGTGCTTCTGGGTTAATTCTCAGGAAGCGACAAGTCAGATCTCTGGAAGTAAACAGGTTAATTTTCCTGGGAACTCTCACTGAAATACTTAAAGCAAGTAGCTGTGCTGATTGCCCTCAGACAGACCAATCAGTTTGGCACACTGAGCTCCCCCTTCAAGCATAGACATTATTTAAAAGAAATTATATAGGATGAGCCTTTTAGCACCACGTGCTTTGTAATTATATCCTCCCTACCCTGCTATCCTAATCACTCCAGTCTCCCACTCTCACTGAGGCCAATTGTTTTTCTTGAGCCCACTGGCTATTTCTCTTTTTAGGGGCAGCTTTTCCTTTTACTCCTTTCAGCTGCCATTAGGACACATATTAATATATTTGAGTCACAGCTATCTTATTATGAGACAGCAATATAGGCCTGTTTCATAGACGAGTATCTGCCTTTAGACACTGGGAAAAGGAAAGGGGAGAAAACTGCTGGGGTGGAAATTCCTATTGTAAAACCTAGAAGTACCTACTAGTGTGTGCAAAGAGCAGTGGATGTGCAATCCTCCCACTCAATTTCAGGCTCTGCCATCATCATGGCACCAGGCCTGAGTTAGGCTGCTGCCACCAGTTATTCACAAGTACCTTGGGACAAAACTTGGCTACTTTCTTGACATGCTTTTGAGACCCTATGCTGAAAAGCCTTGAGAACATCCCAGCATTACTGTTATTCAACACTCAGAGTATATCTAACAGGCTTAACATTTGTAATCTATTATCCTTCCTAATGAAGAGGATGCCTTTTATTATTAGTGCAGAGGGTGAATATATTATTACTGCTGTTTATCACTAATGCAAGAATAATTAAAATCTTTGGGTCACACGTTAAATATGAATTTTTGAAATTACAGTGAAACAGTGCTTTGTAGACCAAGAAGTAACTCTCTTTATAATCTAGATGTTCATAAATTGATTCCTAATCTTATACATCCTTACAAAGTGAATTATTTTAACCTCACAAGTGTATTGCTGAACAATGCAATGTCAGGTGTATGCCTACAGCAAAGATAGAGTGACTGTTATTAATGGGCAACACTACAGAGAATGAATAAGTCCTTTGTGCTGGTTCAAGGCCGTGGGAATTTTGATTAAAAGAGCACACTTAAAGACAGGAAACTGGCTTGAGGTTGTCGCTGGAAAATTAGGAGGGCTGTTCTGTCCCTTTGGAAAGAAGGTACTTTATATGAAGGACCATGGAGATTCATAGCAATGCAAAACTAGAATAATTCCACAGATTTAAGTGTAGCCGTATCAGATTAATGAATGGGACAGCAAAGAGTATCATCTACCCAAATATCTTGCACTAAATTCAGTCTTTTACTTAGACTGTAGTGTTGTGCTTGTAGAAGCCTCCAAGAGAGGGCTGAGACTGAGGAAAATGGGAAGCTTCTTTCCAATAATTTACTTTGGATAAACAAGGCAGGATTGAAACATTATATTTTCTATTTGATTAATTTAATCTGAAATAAGCAAAAACTTTGCAAGTTTAATTCTTCAGATAGGAAATTCAGCTTAGGTCTTAAATATTTTGTACATACTGGTCAGATATTGGTGAGAAGGTTTTACACACTGCCTCAGGTTTCAGCAGATATAGAGGAACCACAGCCTTAGGATCTGTAAGGAGGTCAGGAAAGAAACAGGAAGAAAATGTTGATTTCTCTTAGTCACTTGCATGCTTCTCCCTATTTCCAGCTGGAACTGTACTATGGCACATAAATTTACTACAGTAATTAACAAAATTTACTACCTTATTTTTTCCCCACCCACCTGGGCACAAGATATATGTGCTGTTTGTGGAGGTTCTGTATGATACACAGCTTTTATCCTTTGTCAGTTTGATCCCTGCCAGCATTTAGGAGTTTGCAATTTACATAGTATTTCAAAAGCAATGGTTTCTACAACCTTCCTTGGGATGCGAATACCCCTTGGTGGATCTTTTGTCTTTTTTTTCTTGCAGTACAAGACAAAAGAAGCTATAGTGGGTTCATGCTGTCTCTTGCTAGCACGAACTGCTAAATTTTTACAGATCTTGTTAAAATAGTCATGGCAATTTTTAAAAATGCTGGAGTAGAAACTCCAAGTTCCATGCTTACATGACAATGGCTGTGAGTACCAAAGATGTGTCATTTTATTCTATAAGCCGTGACTTTCCCACAATAACAGGACAACTCTTTACAAAGCCTTCTTTCTGCTTATGATTAATCCCCCAACTTCTAGACTGGATTTGGTTAAAGCTTTTGGGGAATGAACTGGATGATTAATTAACAGTACCAGGGATATCTGTAATAAGATTACACACATGGTTTTACATTCCCATGACTCAGTTGATTTTCTTTTGAACAAATGGGAACTTCGTTATTGCATTCAATGCACTCTGTGTTGGAACTGTCATTGCTGATAAAACTGTAATAATAAAGCAGCTAAAAGGAAACCAAATTTAAAATGTAGGCAAACAAAAAATATTAGCTTATAGAGTAGTTGGAGGGACAGGCATGTTAAGCTAGGAACACACAGGAAAAACTAAAAGAGGGCAAAGCATTAGGCAGAAAAATTCAAGATACAGAAGAAAAGTAAGGACTGCCAGGTAGGATAAGTTAAAGACAGCTGGGTGATAGTTCAGTCAAGCATCAGAACAAATACAAAACATAATTGGAATAAGAAATAATAAGAATGTTATGTTAATTCAGAAAACCTGCCTATTGTGAGGAAAGTCCATGTGTGCTTTGGATAGAGCAGGGGAATTCATCAGATCCCATTCCATTCAAGTAGAGTAAAAAACACACTACTAAAACCACAGTTTTCTATTAAAAGGAGGCTCCTTGTCCTATAACGTGTTGTTAGGGGTTAATGTGTCCTTATGCAAAGAGGCTTCAGACTTGTTTTTAGCTGCAGTTTGATCCCTTCGCTATGGTCACCTCGACAAATCCTTTGGAGAAGCCAGCTGATTTGTATCCTTCCTGTCACACAAAGCAGTCTTGTCAGATGTTTCCATAGGAGCATTCACTGTATGGCATACAGATATGAAGTAAGAATAGTGGGGAGACAACTGCCCTCCATCGGAGGCTCCCTTGGCTGGTACCCAATGGTCTTAGCATAACCCTGGGGCAGCATCAGCTTCTGGTGTCACTTACAGTAGGATGAGGCATGCTCTGATCTTTGCTAGGAACTGGACAGATGCCTGGATGATCATAGGACAAGGGACTTGAGGGCCAGAAACAGCCTATCCATCTCCCTCTCAGTTGCACTGAACCACCATCAGACAGACTCCAGCCTCTGCACCCTTGGCAGAAACTTTCTCCTGAGATCTGGAACAAGGAAAGTCCCCGTGAGTTGACTGTTCGTGCTCTTCTTCCCTCTCCCACTCCCAGCAGATGGAGGTCTGGATCTTAGGTTAAATTTCCACTGAGAAGCAGCAGGAGAGCAGATTTATACCTTACATGTTATTTCCAACAGCATCCCCCCAAGAGTATATAAAACATTACTATAATTTTGTCCTAGGGTTATGTTGGTATTAATAAACCACTTGAATTTTGCTCTAATTAATTAAAATCACCAGTACTTTTTGTTGCAGTTACATGCAAGAGGCAAATGTGGCTGGGGCTTTATCATTTAGATATGTGTAAAAATTCAGGCAACAGCATGAATTTCTTCAACTGCTTTTCTTCCATGTAACAGTCTAAAGCCTTCACCAATGCAATACACAGTCCCTCCCTCAATGCTTCAAAACATAAATCTAGATCCCATACCACCTGATGGAAATAAACAGCACAAAAGCCAAGCAATTTATTCCTGCTTAACTAAGTATAAAACACCTTGCAAATAACTTATAGTTGCTTCATGTAGTAATTCACTGAAAAGAAGTAACTCTTTAGTGTCAATTTACACGCAGCTTGGATATTGGCATTTCTAATGCAAAACATAATTACAAACAGAGTATTGCTCACTGAGATCTGAAAAAATAAAGTTTTAGACTCAGTCCAGGCTCTCTGGCTCTTTCAGATGCCACTAGGAATAAGCCAGCACTTCACCAGGAGTAAACTGTTAGCTCAGTCTTTCCCCCAACTAATGGCGTTTCTCTAGGACTGACTTTCTAGAGCGGATTAAAATGACAGCAACAGTGGACACATAGAGAAAAGAATGGAAAATCAGTAAGCAAATGCATTTATAGGAGACTGGAAGGTTATAAGGCCTCTCAGGTCCTATTTGCTGAAGCCTTTAATCACTGTATAGGGCATAGCTAGTGCATTTAAAGGAACTTCAGAAACCCTAATCGAAAAAGCATATGTACTCCCCTGACACAGGATTATTATATGGGAATTGAAGAGCTTTTTTTTGGTTTATTTTTGCTCATCCAGAAAGCTTATCTTGTGCTCTTTTCCTGATTGTTTGGATGAACAAGGGAGGTTGCAGAACTATGCCTGGAAGGCTTGTGTGAGATAGATGAAAAAATAAAAACACAGCTTTAAATCTACAAGGAGTTAAGGCCACTGCATGACTAAGCTTGAGATAAGTTCTTGCCTGTCAAACAGGGGAAAAGACTCTTGGGTTTGTTAACCAGTATCTCAGAACAGCTTTTTCATTCTTATGTGTAAGTGCTACTCATACTCACTATGTATAATATGGTCTAGCTTCTGGGGGAATACATTTAGGTGAAAACTGCCCTTTAATTTCTATGCTTCAGTCCATGTCATATAGTAGTAGTAGTAGTAGTAGTAATAATAATAATAATAATAATAATAATAATAATATTGCTTCATCTAAGTTAATGCTATATACTTAGAAGCGTTTTGACCCTGCTCTTCCTCTTCTGTCAGTGTATAATGTACATGAAGATAAGAAAATAAGCTGTTTACATTTTAGTCAATCCATACCACCCACATCAAGTTTCACCCAATTTAACTGCCTGTTGATGTCTGACTGCAAACTTCTAAATCCCTAAGGAGCAGGACTGGCTTAAGTCCTTTTACTTAAAAAGAAGACTTCTTTATCTTGTATATAATCATACAGCTGATCCAACAGATGTTATTTTTCAATGAAGCTAACACCTAGATATTGGCACTCTATCTGATAATTTCGAGTACTTTAGCATTAAGCCAAGCTATTTTTGTTTTTATCTCCCTACATCCCTATCTCCCCTCTATCTTATCAAACATAACTTTGTCATATCTAATTGCTAATCCTAAACAATTCACTCTTAATGGTAGAATCATCTGTTTATCATGTGCTGTAATCATTGAATACCACCAGAAGTAGTGATCAGCATCTTACATTCATTGGAAAAGCCTTTTATCTCTGTCGTGGATATCCTGTTTCTTCCTATCATTCCCTTCCTGGATCACTGCAGTGGAAAAAAAATCACTTGTACGTTTTATTTCACAGTGACTTTTACTCCTCCTACTATTAACTGGGGTTTTTTTTGGTTCGTTGATTTTTTTTTTTAACAGAAAAAGTCTTTAACTGAAAAGACACCACATCCTATTGCATTACCAGTAAAATGACTACCATTCAGTGTACAGAGATGTATAACAAGTTCAGCCAGATTGGTCTCACTTCCAGATAGTTTGTAGTTTCAAAATTGCTTTATCTTCCTCAAGGGAAGTCACCAGAACTCGCTGAAAACCTTGCTATAAATGGTAGTGTGATGTCCCTAGATACTGGCAACAACCAGGGCCATTACGTTCTACCGTTCATACCTACCTTTCATTTCTTCAACCCCATCAGAAGGAGCTTTGGGGAAGTTCTTTAATCTGCTGTATATTTTCTGTGTTTCACCTGGAGAAATTATGTTTTCTTTTTTATTTCCAGCTTGAAACAAGTACAATGTATTTGGTGTGACAAAATTGCTACTAGAAGGGACTGCCAATGATTGCCTGATCAGTGCTGAGAGTGCTGGGCTTCTGGTAATCTGGTATTGTTTTGGGGGGGTGGGTTGTTTGTTTTGTTTTGTTGGGGTTTTTAAATAGTTGCACAACTTTGAGGTGAAAGGTATTCAAGAGCAAACAGAAATCATTAATGCTTCCCTTTTCACTTACCTGCTAACATTCTGATATTCTCCTGCCTGCTTATATGCTGCACATGAGCATTAACAAACTTCATTTTAAAAAGAGATTAACAGAAAATGGTACTCATGAATGTAGCAAATGGGGGAAGGGAGATTATTTGCAGGTTGAAGAATGACAAATCCTCAACAACTTGCCAGTAACAGAGGAGAACATGAGCAGAATATCTGCTGCTGGAATAGGACCATCTCAAAGAAGAAACAGATCATTTATAAAATGTTAATAATTACAGAAATTCCATAATTAGAATCACTTCTACTTCTGTTACAGATAATACAGATGGATGAAAGGGAACAGAGAAGGTCCTCCAGGCTTGCAGGAAATTTTTTTGCTGTTCAGCACTGAGGAAGATTATGAGCATCCAAAGCCTAAGTAAGGGAGAAGTTAAATAAGAAGGAGGAGGCAAATATGTCTGGACGAGAAAGGCAAAGCAATGTGGATAATACATAAGAGACAAGAGTGTGTCAGAATGGTTTCATATAAATTTCAACCAAGTGTCTATTTAATTTGTTCTCATTTTTCTTTTCAGATATTCCTTCCTCAGTACATATTTTAATGTGAAGCAGCCTTAGGAATTTGCCATAGATCCCAAGAATGACTTGAATTGAGTTTCAGACTAGCAAGCACAAAAAAAAGTGTGCACAGAACAAAATTATTTCTATTATAGTCATATAAAATAGCATATTGTAAGTCATACACTTTTATCTGTCACGTCAGTAATATGCCATGATTCCTGACAAAAGTCATGTATATTAAGCAAGTTCTATGTCTCATATCTGAAGCCAGAGCAATGGCAATAGGAGGACTGCTTTCAAATATTACACCTTTTGATACATATGCATTCTGTGTTTTTCTGCTGTACTGCATGGTTTGTAATTTCATGCCTATTATGCTTGCTGTTGACATTACCTCTTAGCACGTTTCAATTTCAGGCTCCATATTATGGAAAAGTCCCCAGGCATATAAGCAAAATACCAAATAATGAAGCTTCAGCTTAAACAACTTAAGCAGATCTTCAGAGCTCTGTAGCTGCTTACAAAGTGATTTGCTGAGTGGCTTTAAGTAGATATTTAAAGCTAAAACTGTGCATCAGTGCTTTACTGAAGTTGATTCACCTCCTTCCCTCCATGTCATATATTTAACCCTCAACACTTTTATTTGATGTTGCAGGGACTACATTGAACTCCACCCAAAAAGTCCCATCCTCTCCCAAGTCCTGCTGAACTTACAGTCTCAGTATATTTTTCATTTCAGGAGTCCTACAGGTTAGTTTTGCCCCATGTGAAAAACACTTATCTTAGTTTCACAGATGCTGCCTATCTGTTTTATTGGCCAAGTAATCCAAAACAATTCTCTTTTTTTTCTTGTTTTATGAGAAAATTCAAACAGGAGAAGACTGAAACATGATCCCTCAACCATTTTTTATTTTCCCTGCATTCGCTTTGCTCTCTCCTATTTAACCCTCCTCTAAAGGAAATAACTCTATCTTGCTGTCCTCTCTTCATTCTGGACCTTCTCTGTGATTCTGGCTTTTTTCCTTCCTCATGTTTTCTCCTATTCCTGCTGAAGTTGGTCCATGAGCACTTGGTCAAAACTGAGGACAACAGATAAATTTAATGTAATAAATAAGGAATTTATATTTATGGGGAATTATGCTACTTCAGTGTGGAACCCAGAAAGACTGGGAGGGTAGTGTTTCTTTAAATTTAGTGGTCTGATTTAATGTGATTAATCCCACCAACAACTTTGACAGAAGTCAGAGGAAGAAAAGAAGGAGCTGAAAATACAAAGCCATATTTTAATGTTTTGAATGTTAAGGAAGACAGAGAACTGGCTACATGTCTGTCTTTCTTGTAAGCGAACTCGTGAGACCAAAATGCTATACAGGTATTGCCTTTCATAATATGTAAATCACATTTACCTGCAGAAAACAGAAATGTTCACATTACAGTCGTTCTGTCTGGGACAGAAAGAGACTGCAATGTAATTAGCAGGAGGATATGTCTGTTGTAAAAGGTCACCTCTCCTGTGAAGAGAAGCTTTGTACAGTCCAATCTAGAAAGGCTTGAACAATATTACAGGAACATTCATTATATCCATCATAATGTCTCAAGCACTTTTGCAGTCAACCCAGGCTGCAAATACAATACATTTCCCTAAATGGATTAATAGGAAAGCAGAGGTCCTAGAATTGCTCTGACATATCATTTATACACATTGTAATCCTGACAACTGTTAAGTATTAGAGAAAATCCAAGACGGAGACTGTGCAAGGAGAGCCCACAATTTATTACACTCTACAATGCAGCATGCTACTCTCTTGATTAGCCCTGAGCTGTAGCAGCTAAGAGATGTCTCAGAAAAAGTTTAGAAGACAGTTAGAATATTTCACATATATATATGATTTTATCTCGTCTTCCTTTTTCAACATTCTTATTTATAGCTATGTTTTCATATCTATGATCAAGATTGTAGCCTATTACTTTGCTAAACAACACTTGTTTTCATTCACTTTACGCCTGCCCACCATTTAAATCTCCTGAGACAGATAAATTACTTCCTCAGAAGCAGAAGGATGAAATAAAGCAGTACTACAGTCAGGCTGTGGGTGCCAGCAGACTACGTCCCAGCTTGGATTTCCAAGCAGCAGTAGCTGAGGGAAGTGTGCACTACTGTGGGTGAAGTGCTGCATGTGGAAACCCATTTGTGACAGAGCGCAAGTGCCCCCAGCTCCCCAGGCCAAGCACGAGGGTTCTGCACAGGCACGAGCCTCTTGCTTGGCATTTGGGGAGTGGAGATGTGTGCACTCAGACACTCAGGAGCTCTGCAAGTACAAAGTCCTGCTCAGCCATCCTGGGTGAAGACCTCAAGACCCCTGGAACATTTGACGGTGCTTTTAGGTAAAATTTCTGACCGAGTACTTCCCTCTCTGCTACTTCTGTGGTTTATATTCTGGTTTCTCTTCAGATCATATAAGGATAAAGATGTGTTCAAAGAATTTCAGTGAAGCAGAAAGGTTCTGTTTTCCCTTTTGGAAGCTCAGTTTGCTACTTGAATGAGAAGATGTCCTGACTTTCCAGAGCATATCTGTACAAGCCTACAAGCCGACTGTGTGAACTATGTCTATTGACCCTCCAGGAGAAAGGTGTCTGCAGCCTGATCTTGAAGATAAGATCCAAACTCCACAGGAGTCAATGGAGAATCTATTGCTGCCATCTCTGGAAAATTTGCTCCTGGCTTGGGCAACTCTGGATAACTCACCAGGTGCACAGTTGGTCTATTCTGCTGAAGTCCATGGAATTGTGGAAGAAAAGAAGTCCCACAGAAGGAAGCATTCAGTGAATCACTACCTTTTCAGCAGTGAACTGGACCATGGGGAATCCTGGAAAGTGTAGAAGGTTTTCAGTGGAGATTGAAAGAACCAGAGCAAAGGATATACACCAGGCACGCCTCATCTGCGAACAGCTACCAGACATCAGGTTCCCAGATGAAAGAACATTATGAGAGGTATAGAAAAAATGTGTAGGTATTCAGAACATCGTATTTATAACCTGTACATATGACATCTTAAAATGTATTATAAAATAATCTTCAGCTAGACACACTATTTATAGAAAACTCACTGTTATTTTGAACTAGAAGGCAAGAGAGAAAAAAATCCTGAAAATTTTATATAAGTAATTCTAGTGATAGAACATCTAATTTTATTTGCTTCCTCAAAATGTCCTTGCATTCATACATAGCTGGCACATGATAATAAACAAGTAAGAGAAGATTATTATTAGAACCCATGATACACTGTATAGTGACTTATTTTGCAATTAAGATATGGCCTATCTCAAATACTTCTCTTCAGTTTAAGCCTCCCTATAAAGGCAGTAGAAACTGCTGCTCTGCTTTTTATAAAACATCTTTGTCAAACCACTACAACTGGACTTTAAGTCTCCAAAATGCTTTAGATTTTCACACAAAGCATGATAGGGCTTTTCCTCTTCACTCAGCCATTTTGGCTGGTTGTTACAATCACCTTGAGACTGTTCTGATTTGGCTCTGTTATGTGTCTCAGAGCTGAGACAAGACACTCTGCTTGCAGTATTACTAGGTGTATTTGGCATTTGCTGCAGTCGTGTGTGGCTGTCGTTAGTGTGGGGCCACATAAGCAGCGACAACGCTGTGATGGCAACAAACCCCTGACGGAAAGTGGGGGGAGGATGGTGCATGGAGAGAGTACTGGTAAGAGCACCACCTGTATAGCTGTACACTCTGTGTGATGTCTTTGCATAACTCAAAGCAGGCAGAAAGCTGAGAGTCTCTTAGTACAAGCATAGTGAATATTTCGGATACATGATTTATAAATATGATACTGTCCTAGAAATGTAGTTACCATGAGTAACAGTTATTATTTCACAAAATGCAGCAACCATTCAAACTTGAAAGAATGTGCTAATTAAGCAACACAGTGGGGAGAAAGAAAGGCCCCACTTGCCATATTAGCATCATTTTCTTTCAGAGCTTGGTGCCAGATAGAAAGGTAAAAGGCTGCTTCATCACAGTTGTTTGCTTACAAGCACAAAATTTACCTGATGGTGGGTGGCAAGACTGATATGACAGAAGATGGGAATCCATCCTAAAAAGAGGAACAGGGTAGATTCAAAAAAGTAGGAGAGCTCCCAAAGCAAATAAAAGTGGCAGACTAAGTTGCCTGTCATGCTAGGTAGTTTTGGAGACTCACACCACGGGAAAGGGATTGCTGCCAAAAGGACACTTGGCTACCACTGCCAAGTCCACACTCAGAGCCCTGGCTGCCATGCAGATGTGGTACTCTGACAGTACAAGCTGCTGTTCTCCACTTCTCATTTTGGTTTCGTTTCACATTATTGGAGCACCTCTCTTCACCAGAATAAACTTGGGGAGGTTGTATTTGAGGTTAACATTTGAAACAGATTTGAGACAAACTAACGCCCCTGGGTTCTCTTACTTCCTGGGTAGTCAAGAATCCAGACCAAAAGAGGTGTGCAGAAACCCACTGTGCCTGCAGCTTGGTATCTATGAAGAGACCCAAAGGCCCTGGAGGTGCTTATGACCAAGTGTTAGGGAGAAATCAGCCCTGCCTCACAGGCAAAGGTATGTAGGGAATTGTCCATTTACCATCTTGAGTGACCCTCAGGTTAACAAAAACATCTTTTCATGGAAAGATAGATATATTCCAGAAACCTGGAAAAGGGGAGAAATTTGTAAGGCTGGAAGATAAATAAGTAATCTCTCCTTACAAGAGGAAAGAGAAGCAGAGTTTAGTTATTTTGAGCTGTACAGGGTACATCAATTAGTTGGAAAGTAGGGTACGTGGCAGCAAATTGTAGAAGCACTTCCATTGCTGACAGTATTAAAAACAGATCAAAAGACAAACACTTTAAATTGGGATTTAAGTTTTAGTTTTCTGAAGAGCTGTTAGCAGTAGAAATTACCTCGCTACTGACTCCCTAGACAATCTTTTCATGCAGAGAGAATGATCCAAAGGTAATTAGCATCAGTGGAAAAAGCTCCCGGGTAAAATTTGTGTCCACATTAAAGTGAAGGTGAAATGCTTTAGTTGTGGGGGAAAGGATTTCACCCACTGCACATCCTGTGAAAGGGTTACACCCAGCGAGCTCTTCAGACAGGAATAACACATCTCCATTCTGTTCCCCATGCATTCCTCTTTGTTTTCTCTCAGACATCATCAGGAGCTTCCCCTGAACATCTTGTAAACAAGGAGCTTTCTTAGGAGTGACAGGACGTGCACACTTGCAGCATGGTTATGCTAAGTAAGTAAGAAAACAGTCTGAAATGTGCAGCTTCTCCTTCCACTCCTTAAAATAAGGACTACTCACCCATCTTCATATATTTAAAAATAAGGCATTTTTAGAAGCAGCATGAAGTAAAAGTAATTTTAGTAGCCCCATTCATGAGTTTGTCGGCTTTGATAAGGTAGAAAGAATATGTAACATGAAAAAAAAAAGTGGGATAGGAGTAAACCCTCCAAACAGCCTAATGACCAGCTAATAATATGTTTTGCCTCATATTATTCAATGCCTAAGCAAATAAGAAAGATTTCAAGGAGAAAGCTTTTCAACTGGGCTATGAAGGTGGTAGGATAAAAGTTATCAAATACTGGGTTACATTTGTGATATTTTAAATACATGATGGTATTCTTTTCTGTCATCATTTTCTTAATTCTACATCCCCCAAAATGCATGTGCTCCTAAACTAAGTTCTGCTTTTAGGAATGAGTGCCCTTGACTCTTAATTTCTGTAGCACTTGAGTGCAGCTATGTCAAACCCTCAATGTTTAATAAGTGTCCTTCATCCTGTTCCACATCTCCAGGCCATGGTACGCTGCCAAGTCCAGAATTCAAGTGCATCTCTAACTTTCCTTATCCAGTGCTACTGAGTCATAGCAAAGTGATTATTAAAATACATATTTGTGCCCTGTTATTCATCCATTTCAGGTGAAAACCACAATCTAAAATTTTATTTGTTTTAGCTCTACAGAGCGGGCACAGCTTTAAGGGCAGACATTCGAGATTGTCTTCTGCCTTGCACATCATCAACAATGTTTTCCAGGTAATTTCCACTTGAAAATCTCTAGTATGAATAATTATATTACACATAATTGTGTTAAAATCTTTCCTGCCTAAGATCCCAAGTGACTTTATATTTCAGGAAGAAAACAACAACATGTTTTTCCTGTAAATTTACTGAGTATTCATACACTTTCCATTTGTGTTTTGAGCTGAAACCTCTGCAGACCTTGTGGGGAAGACACATGGACAGACTAATGGAAGCTGTCTCCTTTTTAGGCTTTCTGTCTTTTGGAGAGGAGGGGGAAGAAGAAACTTCCATTGTGAAAGTGAATAATTTGTCCTGACATGTTGAAGTTCGTGGAAACCCTAAAACCCAGTTATATTATGTTAAAGCTTTGCCCAGCACTGCAAAGCCTATTTTTATTTTGAAGTCTCCTTGAACAACTAACTTACACCAACCTAGATTTTTTAAACATTGCCAACAAATGATCAGGCAGAACCTATGGTAAGTCTCTTGGACATGCTATCTGACATTAGCCTGCACAGGAGCTGGACCAGTAAGTCTCCCTCTTTCATCCTGCAAGAATGATGCAAAAGATGCCTTACTACAAAAGGAAGGGGTTTCTTTTCCAGATGAAAAACCTCACACATGAGAAATGCTGCCACACAAATCAGTCTTCCTGCTGCAAAAGGATCCAAATCACTGAAATGCCACAAGTCTCCCTGTCAAAAATACAAAGCTTATTTGCCAATGATACCCTCCTACTCTGCTGCAGCCCACAAGTTCCTTAAAATAACTAACCAAAGGTAAGCTTCAAAGCCTTCTGCCTTGAGCTTCAGTTTCAAACAAAGCAACTGAAATTTAAACAGAGGAAGTAACTGTTGTTCTGTTCATGATTTCACCCTTCAACCAGAAATAAATATAAATCCCTTATTCCTTAACTATTTCGTAGAACTTTGAATTAGGTGAGTGTTCATGAAAGTGCTAAGCATTGTTAAAAGTAACAACAGTGGAGTAACTTTCAGTATGAAAACACAGAGTGCTTGGGGTGGCCCTGCCATCTCTGGTCACCTTGCAAGTATGAGGAAGGTGCCAAAAAGTTCTCTAATGCATCTCTGTATTTTCTCTGTAATATTGCTACACAAGTACTTAACACTGGAGGCTGTAAATGCTGAACAATCTCCTAGCATTAGCTGTTGCCTTCAGTTACAGTCAGCCTAGCAGGCTTTACCTTCCAGTAGTCAGAATGAGCCATGAGAAAGACAAGGAAGCATCTGCCTGACTGCCCATAACCTGTAACTGCGTCACACCAGTGGATTTATGCATAACAGTTCCCTATGTCCTGTCTTTTGCCTGCCCTTTCTGGCCTTCATCCCTGATTTTTGACCCAGTTAACAAGTCAAGCAGGCTCCTGCTTGCCTTTCCTTGGAAAGTTTCTTTTGTCCCCTGTCAAGTCATGGTCTGTGTTATGTTTGCTGTGTGACCCCTTTCTGCCTCAGCCAGATAAACAAACATGATTCTCCTTTATTCCTGTCCTGTTCTTCTACCACATTTCTGTCCCCTAATTTCAAGTCAATGCTTTTGCAGCTTGACTCTCTCTTCTTCCAATTCTTCTGAGGTTGTAAAGGGCTGGAAAAGCACCATTTCCTTATACCTGAGCCATATAAAGGCACTGCTGACTGTGCTGGGAGCCACCCTGGGGTAGCAGATGTTAAAACTGAGATTATTAAATATTCTGGTTATGAAGCAGCATGACTGAATTTGAGAAGATGACCTTCTATCTCTTCTGTAAGTGACTTGAGAAGAGTTAACTGCAGTTTGGATAGCACAGATGAACATTTTCAAAGATAGAAACCCTGAAATGTCAAAGAACAGAGTTATCAAAACAGATCATTGTTAACAAATGGCTGTTTATTGCTAACACAAAGCAAGCGTACAATTTGAAGCTGGATTCCTTCTGTAAGTGTTTACTGGAGGAAGAGACAAAATTAGACATTTGTATGCTATCAGTTGTTCATAACACTCACAACTGCTTCCATATGGCCCACTACTCCACTGTTTTACTTCCAATTACTTTCAATTCCAATTGCTTTCAATATGAATTCCAATTTTTGGTCTTTAAAAACATTCCATTGAGTGAAACATTCTCTCTATATTACTGTAGGTACATCCTATTCCCAGTCTAATTGTTTAGAGGAAAATTAATTTGAAATAGTGACCAGAATAAACTTCAAGTAATTGAGACTCTCAAAATATCATTCATGTCTGGACAAGATTTGCCATATCAGAGTTGATTTTTAAATCTATTGGTGACTGTATTGTTTAGTTTGGGTTTGTCACCTCAGTTTTCCTGTCTAAATTCATGCCAGTATCTGTGCATCTTTGGAAATGACTTGGCACTTGTTTTGTGGTAGGAATTAAATCAGTAATGCATAATGCACAGTAGCAAAACCACACTGCAGAACATGATCTGATGAAAACTCCACAGAGAGGAGGAACTGAAATTATTCAGACAGTTCAGAATACTGTTTTCAAAAAATACTCACTAGGACGTTTCATCCATAACTAGTTCCTGTTACCATGGTTTTTCTTCCTGCACATGCTCAAGTGGATAAAAAATGGGCATCAAGTGCACATGCCAGCTGAAAGTCTCATTCCCTTGCTTCTGTGCAATACAAAAATAGTATTTCTGAGAGCTAGGCTGCCTGCTCTCCTCTGCCAAATAGTGGGAGAGTCAAAGGTAGAAAAGAAACCTTTGCTGCTCTCTTTGGCATTCACTGTCAGTCATGCAGATATGACATCACAAAGACACATATGCCAGTATCCATTAAGTGTCTTTACTGTAAATAGCACTTTATTTCTGTGATAGGCAATCTCATCCCACTGGAAGTGCCCTGAATGCAATAGTGTGTAATTGAACTAACATTTGCAATGCCATCTGAGAAAAGGCTTCAGCTTGGAACTTATTAACAACCTAGGGATTAAAAAAATCCACTTAAACTACAATTTGAGGGGTAGGTAAATATCTAGCAGACTTTGACGGCAAGGCAGGGGAGAAGGAGCTTATCACCGTTTGGCCTTCTATATGAGAAAGGAGAACTTAAACAACACTGCCTGGCTACAAAGAAATGCAAGGGAACATAGGGAAAAGATCAGCTATCCAGGCACACAGTGTGAGTTCTCAAATCTTTAAAACACACACAGACCCAGAAGTTAAACATCACAGCACTGCACAGGTGGAGCGAAAGGCTGTTTTCCCTGTGTGCAGGGTACTGAGGGTTTGCTGGCACTTCAGAGCAAGGGCAGGTTTGGTCAGTGCCAGGGCCAGGTCAGCCATGCTAACTGAGGGAACCATGTCACGGGAGGGATGGCAGCAGTGAGTGCTTCTGCACGAGCTAAAGATGGGAGCAGGAGCCTCTGGAGATCCTGGTGGGCAGGCTGTCTGCTAAAATCCATGTCCTCAGAGCTAGCTGGAGCAAGCTGGTGAAAAGGAGCTAGTATCACACTTGTTTTATGCATGGACATGTCCCCTGTTTATTCAGCATGGGCTCTAGTATCCGAAAAATTTGGAACTTGTTTCTTCCCCTGACTTCCAAAAGGAATGGCAGGAACCACCTGCCTCTCCTTTCCAGGCCCCAGTCAAGTGAGGAAATCTTCTACTACTCAGTTCAGTCCCTGGCATCAGCAAGACCTCACCTACACACCAGAGGCTTCACCAGAATGATTGCACCAGTCTGGACAGTGAAACAATATGTAGTCCATAAAGTATGAAACTTTCCCAGAAAATGGCCCAGCATGGCTGTCATACTGGCAGGAAACATTTCTGCTGACCTACCTGATTTCGCTTCTGGATTAAGCTGTACAGGCAAAATTCTCCTGGTAAGAAGTAAATTTAGGAGGGCTGTTCTCTGCTAGTGCAGCCACATCAGTCAAGCCTTCTTCAGTAGAGGCAAAGGATGAGTTTGTCAACACTTGCACAACAAAGAATGATTGAGACCTGCTTTTAAATTCTGAGTAAAATAAGCCCATTCAGCCCACTGGTCACAGACTTATGAACTGCCAAAGTTTTAAACCTCCTAAAACAGAGACAGTAGCAGGCATCGTTGCTGGGAGGCAGGATTTAGTCTTTGGATTACAGCAACAGCTGAGAGCTCCAGCTAAGATCAGTCTGCCATGACAGTGATGTGGAACAAATGTATTGATGGTGATGTCAAGACAACCAGACAAAAGCCTTCTGAAGTGAAGTGTTTTCTGTCTCTCAGTACAGGTGTTTCATGCAATCATAAACTAAATGTACTCAAAATTTGTGACTCATATATAAATTCCAGAACTTGCTTCACGTTCAATAATCAGTGTTTGCAATGAGCTCAGGCATTAGGGCCTCTTCTCAGCTGTTCTTTGAAAACCATGAGTGCCAGTGACAGCCAAACCCCATTACACAGAATATGACATCAGATGTGTGTGTTCTTATGCAGTTTCCTACATTATTAATTTTCTACCTGATGGCAGTATGCTCCTATTATTTTTTCCTCCCACTCATGTTCTGTGATGAAAAGCCTGCAGTAAAAATTCAGGCCAATTCCTTTTATTTTACTCTCTCTTGCTGCTGTTCTATCTGTTAAAACGGCTGCAGGAAAAAAACCAAAACTATAGCAGAACAGACTAATGAAAACATTGCTCTACCTTTTGTGATATTAATACTGACAAAATTTCAGAGCTCCCTGTCTCAGACAGTAAAGAAAACAGCTCTTATTCTTCATATTCCAACTATTATTTTCTCATTGTCACAGGGTAGCAGAAAATCAGAACCACCCACCACCTTCTGCACAAAAGCCACCCCCCAGAGCTGCACACAGAACACTGTCATCTTCCAAGGGCTTAGTGATCCAGCTTTTCTGACTTCTTTTTGTGTTTGATTTTTTGGTTGTTGTTTTGTTTTGGGTTTTTGGTTATTTGTTTGTTTTCTGGTTTTCTACATCACTATTAGTATCCAGTCCATGGCTAGAAACAAAGCAAACTATCAACTTCTATCTGTGTCCAGAAGGGAAAGATGCAGCCACCTCTGTGCAAATTCTCCTCCACCATCTGATCTAGAAGCACAGGGCAGAAGCAGCTGGGACTATGATCAGCCACAATAGGAACAATCAAATCTGTAATACCCTTTTTAAACCTTGTTCAGACACAATTATTTTACTTAGTCATGTATCTTAGAACCTAGAGTGTCCTTTGTAGCTAACACCTGAGATGTGTCATGTATGATTACCAATGTTACGTGAACAGTAATGGATGGTTTGCTAACAATTCAGGTAAGCACCTAAAAACATCAATCCGTGTTACAACCCTCCAGCTGCAAGCGTTACTAGCGATACTACTGAGATGTGGGGAACAATTTTGCCCTCTATTTTTTTTACATATACATATTAGTAAAATATTCCTCTAATGCCCTCTAGTGTCCACAAATAAGAGAGAGTCTTGCTACGGCTTCATCTCAGCACTCCTTTTGGCAGGGAAATTTACATGCTGTTGAAGAGCATGCAAGGAGTTCAGATTATTAAACACTAGACATGCACTACTTATTCCCATCTGTTTCACCGCATGGGGAGAACAGCCAAGTCCCACCAAAGCTGACTGGGGCAGGCAGGGTGACACTGAGCTCTTGGAGGAAAGACATATATATAACACAAGTTAATCACATGTGAACTTGGAGAAGTTACTCAACCATGAAAAAACATCAAACTTTCCCCTGCTCCTCCCCTACCATTCCCATTGCCTTGAAGGCAAAGATGCCCTCAGAAGAGAAGTGTAGAGACCACAATAGAAACACTTTGCAATGTGTTTATCTAAGCATAGATATAATACCGGATGTGCAGGAGCCCAGAAAGGATAACCTGACTTACCCAAGGTCACAGTGCAGGGCCACAAATAGATCCAGACCTCCTGGCTCCCAGACCTGTGCTTAAACCACAATAGCGTGCTCCTTCCTCTCAGCAAATGTGCTGAGAAGCTGCACAACCTGAACCTACTGGTTACGTTTCTTTCTGAAGTTCCTGACAGCAATCCATACCCAGATACTCCAAACTCAGGATTACAGCTGTGATCTACTGGTGGTGACACACACTCTTTGTGTCTGATGTCATATCAGGTCACTTCTAGACAAAAATCTGGCCCATGATTAACAGCAAAGGTGCCATGTATCTGCAGAGATCTAAAGTATATACAGTGAATTCCAGTGCTCTCCATGAGACTTAAAATATGCCAGTTTAGGATCATTTTATTGCCACAAATAGTTTAGCTATTACTATTTACTGTAACTTCTGAGTTTACAGAACCTTATTCACTTAACTGGTTTTAGTTATAATCTTACAAGGCAACTGCCAAAGTATCCTGATTTTTTTTATGGGGTCCTCCCTTTAACCCAATTTGCTGAAGGAACAATTCTCCCTCCTCTTACTGATTTTAAATTCACTGGAATTTTACAGACACTCAAGAACTGCAGCAGCACTTCCTAGATGTTCTGAGAAGACTATTTTGAGCCTTGAAATCTATTATTTAAAATTGTTTCTTGCACCAAGCTACTTTTTCTGATTTCACAGACTTTTGTGAAATGAATAAATCAAATACCTCTTCTCTTCTCTTCTCTTCTCTTCTCTTCTCTTCTCTTCTCTTCTCTTCTCTTCTCTTCTCTTCTCTTCTCTTCTCTTCTCTTTTTTTTTTTTTTGGAGCTGGGGAGACCACATATGACTTGGGTTCTGCCCTATGAACTGCTGAAAGTGGCTTGCTGTTTAGTTAGTAATATGAAAAGGCCAAATCCCCAGCCTACAGGAAGGTCAAATCAAGGCATCACTAGTTTGGCTTCCAAAGTGATAGCAGGGATATTTTTTGGGATAATTCAACAGAAACAAGTCACTGAATGAAATTCTGTTTTACAATAGAAAACATAAAAAAATCATTTTATTTCTCAGCATATGAGTGTGCCACAGTATGGGCAGGGATGCTCTGCAGCTGCAGTGAAGAAGAGATGGAAAGCTATTGAAATTGCCACTGCATGGTAGGCACTGGGCTGAGGCATGCCAGTACATGCTCTGTGTAGAATGCAAATGCCCTTTGGACAGAAAGTGTATTTCACCCCTTTTATTAATTTCTACACCACTTAGGCTGTCTTCTGTTCCTCTCACTTCTGGGGCTGTAGCCTGTGATCCCCAATCACCCACTGTCCCCTCTCCTGAGAGGGGCAGGCTGCTTCCCAAGGGCAGGAGCTGCTCACAGCACTTGCTGAACCTCTGCTCCTGCAAACCCTTCACACCCCAGAGCATGGTGCTCAGGGCACAGCATCCTAGTGGGACAAAAGTCAGCATTGCACCACACCAGACGGAGAAGGACATGCAGAAGAAAATCTTAGTGTTGTTGTCTTGGCTGGAGTTTTATCTTCCCATTGGGAAATGTTGTACGATCAAGTGATTGCAGCTGTAATGCTGATCTTCCCAAAAAGAATTTTCAGTGCCTAAGTTCAAGGAGTAAATTACAAGGCTGAGTTTACTAAAGACAATGTACCTTGAGGGTCACATATTTGAAAGTCAGAAGTGTGAAGGTAGTGGCTTGTATGTAATAGATGAGGAACTTCAGAAGCTGATATTATGCCAAATTTCCACTGAAATGAATGGAAATTGAAGACACTTAGGTCCCAAAACTCCATCTGTAACAATAGGTGTCTCTCTGTTGTGGACACACTGTTAGAGAGCTAGGAAAATTACAGCCTGGAAAATCTTTCTCAGGCTGGAGCTTCTCCTACCTCTCAGCTCTGTTCCCAGGCTGATAAGCTTGTTCAACTTCAGTTAGGGAAAATGTCTCCCAAGATAATAATCTGGTCAAAACAAAAATGGAATTCACAATAGAGATTAGCACCTGGTGTTGACTGCGAGACCAATTCTGAAGTACAGTCCCACAGGCGTTTTTCCCAATTATCCAATGAGCTACTGTCTTAGCTCTGTGGAACATGCTTTAAATATGAGTCGTCCCATCAATAAAGATGGTCTTCTTTCCCTAAAGAGACTCGTATGTGTTTCTGTCCTTACTTTCCCTCTCTCTCTCTCTCTCTCTCTCTCTCTCTCTCTCTCGTGCAGTAATCGCACTCTGCAGCTTCAGGTACTTCACTATCTTTAAATGCCAGGCCAAAAATCCATCTTTCAGCTGTCAGTATCATGTGTAGGAAGGATCAGGCATACAAAAGCTTTTAAAAATATTCCTACAAAGGTCATTCAAAAATTACAAAGAAACATACTGTGAAATGTTCCTTGACTAATTCAGGAGCCAAAGATTCTTTTAAAATTACAATAACTGAAGGGCAAGGTTTTCAAGGGTACATAAGGAATAGACATATGCTTATTGAAGAACTATTAGAATTGGTTTTAAAACTACTAAAATTGGGAAGATCAACATGATTTGATTAATTTCATATAAACACATACACTCCTCAAGCAGAAGGTACTGCCACAGGGCTATTTATTCTAACAATGTTTGCCAGCAATATTATTCTTTCAAGAGTTTTGTAGACAAATAGGCCCTTCCTTCTATGCATTTCAAATACCCAGTGGATGTGTTTAAGAATCAGCTTTATTAGACACTGGTAATAGTCTAAATATTGACTTTTATAATCCCCTTTAACGGCTGCTGCTTTCTGTACTTGAATTGACATTTAGCTCAGAGCTGAATACACCAATGACACCCTGTTTGGAAATTATTCCAGTTATTTAAATCCTAGGAGTGTTACAACAGATACAAAAACTGAAATAAATGTAAAAGAGGAAACATTAGGCTTAGTGGCAATATTTAGCTACGTGAAACATCCATAATTCATAAACATCCATATAGCTTCTTTCCCAATAAACACTTCAAATCAATAGTTTTACTTTCAAGCTTCACATATATCATCTTAACTGACTATAGATCTGATGCACATTTTCATAGACCTAATATGCTTATTGTAAAATCATACTTTATTCATGAAAAAGGTAACAAACACTGAAATTTCAAAAGAAATACAGAATTACCAAAGTAAAAGACATGCTGATTTCATGTTGTAATTAGATTAAAGTTCGTTACTTTTTATGTGAAAGCAACATAAAATTGCAGTATTTTTGCAGACAACGTTCTTGAGCAAAGCAGAAATAGTAACAACAACATAAATTCTTTAGAGTATTTTTTATAATACTGTAGTCCATATGTCCACGCACTTTCCAGCCTTGACACCGCTGACCAGCACAGATGCCCCTGCCAGTGTGGAGAAGAGGCAAGCAGGAAAAGGGATGTGCTGGGCTGGTAGGGGAAGTTTCTGCCCCCTCCTTTCTCAGCCGTGAGGCTTCTGCACAGACACTCGACAGCAGCACATTTCTGGCCCATTATCAGCCTCTCCTGGTATATGCAACTCAGTCAAGTACTTTCTGCTTTCAAACTGAAGGCATTAAGAAAGAGACAGAAACAAGTTCCTGGTGCTGAACCAATCAGCCCTTGCCCTCTTCCCAGGAAATTACCAGAGTAGTTCAGACAGTCTACAGTGCTGAGCAGACAGCTGGCCATGGCCAGGCAGGGTGCCTGTCCTTCACACAAGGGCTTTGCTGGTGTAGCACTGGTCACTACACTGCCTTTCATCTTCTGTTTTGTTCGTGGACTTCTATATAATGACAGCCTTTTTTAAAATTAAGAACTACCACAGCAAAATTGTGTATCAAAGCCTGTTCAAAGTAACAGGAACGCATCAGTCAAATTCTCATTATGGATATTCTTCTATTATTTATTTTAAAACTCAAGTTCGTTCTTTGGACTCAACCTTTTCCAGATCACTTCAGATTGAAGTCAATAATGTTAGCCCATGTCAAACTGAAACCTGTTCAAAATAATTGTCTTAGGAAGCCATGTTGTCCACCCCGTTTTGAAAAATAGATTTGCCTCATACTACCACAATGTGAAATTCTACTGAGATTCATGTTTTTACTTTAAAAGTTTATTCATGTTTTTCCTTTAAAAGTTTATTCATGTTTTTCCTTGTTACTTGTTGAGGATGGACTTTCATATCACTTATTGGAAAATATTGCCAAAAGTTTACTTTTAAATTGCAAGCTTACAACACAAACAAGAATCTTTTCTCTCAATCAGAAACTCTGCTGAGTGTTGCATTTGGACCACTACAAAAAACCTCCATATCTTTAAGGTGAAAGTTACATGCATAGGTATTGCTGCTGAACTAGCCCATAGTTCAATTGTTACAAAACTTTAAAAAAGACATCCTTTAAAGGCACCTTCAAAGTGAGGCAAATATATTTTCTAAGAAGAATTATCCTAGGTTATCTAGTTTCCAGCTAAAGCAAGCTTTCACAAATAACCATTTTTTAACTATGCCAAAAAAGGTATCAGATAAAATGCCCTTGGTACTCTTTCTAGGTAGAATTATGAGCAGACTAAATCACACCTCTTCTACACATGCTGGTGGTGTGACTGTTGCATAAGCAGATCTATACTTCTATATTTCATTCTTGCACCTGGTGAGAGATTACGTATTGAGTTACTAAAGCAAAATTTACCTTTTCAATTTCACCACTGAGCTGAGAGATAAATACCGACTTAGATGCTTGAATTCAAGCAGACAGATTCTCCCTCTGAAGCACTTTAGAGATTTCCATTCATTTGACATGGAAGACAGGTGCTTATTTTAGGAGGCTTTCTCCACTAGACATCTAAAATTCAGATCCAAGCTAGACAGTCAGATGCAGAGTTGCAATTTGTAGATGCAAGCTGGGTCTTACCCCATATGATTAACATTTTATGAAAGTCAGATGGCCTTAAGTGAAATGTCTCTCCCAGTGGTCTTTCTGCCTTCAAATGGCCATTAAGATTCTGAACTATTTTTAGCATTTCAATATGATTTATTAAATATTAAAAATTTAAGTAGGTAAGGAAAATTACTGTGTATTGCTGTCAACCAGAAAAGCAGCCTGATATGAAAAGCTTTGGAAACTGTAACTCAGACTGTATTTGGGTCAGCACAAGCCAAGTAATGAGGCAACTTCATCCTGCAACTATAGCGAAAGAAGGTCAAGAAGTATGAATGCCCAAATGAATGAAGGAACATATACTCTGAAGCTCAGAGAATGAAGCAATTCCAAATCAAGAATTTTGAACTCAAGTTGGAAAGTAATTAAATGATACAAATTTGGATTAAATAGTCTCATCACCCAAGACAATAACTGTAGTAAAAAAGACACTAAATTTAAGAACAAAATCAAAATTGAAGGAAACACTTCCCTATTAATAAAACTTTTTATTCAAGATAGAAGTATGTATATTCTGAAAGTACATGCATTCAGTTCTATATGCATTGCATAAAATGTTTTGGTTTTGAAAAGAAATTATTTTACCAGATGTTCTCAGCTGACCAGCTGCTATTAAGATAGTAGCAGATGTCCACACTGCTGTCCAGAACTCTGCTGCACCCCAGCTACTCCTTGTTCTGCAAAGGCTCCTCACAGCATTGTTCTAACACACCCCACAAATCACAGCAGGCTGCACTTCCCACGCATTCCCATTTCTTGTAGGTGTTATGCTAAACACTTGCTCTGAATTCATTCTTAGGGCATCACACAAAGAAGGTCCATACATCTTTAGAAGAACTATTAAATGGTAGCATTGTTATCTGTGTCTTATATTGTTAAAAAGTCCTTAAGATTTCAAATAAAGTGAAGCAATGGAATGCTGAAACGTCTTCCAAAGCAATGTAAAGAATTATCTGAAAATCTCATTAATAGATTAGAGTCAATCAAAGCTGTTGAATGCTTTGTGGACAGCTTTGTCAAACAAAAGCTGATGTGCTCTGAATACATCTGGCACGTGGCGGATTATCATTAATCATGATAAATTGTGGGGGTTATAAAAATAGGACTAATAACTCTGTATGAAGCATTATTACTCACCAGAAATTAATGTGCATTCTGGAAAATAAATTAATTCCTGCTGTCCTTTCTGAAATACATATTATTAGACTTACTAATTTTGACAGTGACTTTTCCAAGATACAGTATTCAAACACAAAATATTTGCTTATTATCTCTCGTAAAAACAGATGAAACATTTAAACATGGCATAAATTGTGTCACTGAAATAATCTCCTATTGTTGGTAAACTTCTAAAACTTAAACTACAAGGGAATGGCTTTTTATAAAGCAGTTAGTTTCATGGAAGTAAGTAATCACAATCTAAATTTCAAAGAGTTACTATACATTTGTATGTAGTTTTATTTTTAAATCAGTGATCCTGTAGTTTGATTGAAACCCTCCACCTCAACTGTGCTTTTCAAGGACAGCACTTGATCTGGAAGCTTCCACAGCTGCCTAACCATTCATGCACATCTGCCAGCCCCTCACGTGCCTGGAGAGTGCAGAAAAGGGCACAGATGTTGTTTTGTTTTTTGAGATGTTTCAGAGGCCCTCCACTTCTGTATCTCCTTTTGACTTTTTGGCTGCCAACATCACAAACTCATCAGAAAGGTTGCAACTGGACATAAAACCTGCAAACACACGAACACACCCGGCTGTGGGGGGAACAGCACAGGTGTGCAAGATGCCAGCTCTCAGGGGAGGAGTTTGGCTACTACTGTGTTTACCTACTGAGTTAGTTTTGTGAATACATCTAGGTGGCTTGTCCCTCAGAGACCATGATCCCTGGAGAATGTGAGGGAAGCTCCTTGAAAGTGAGACAACTCCACTGGAGTCAGATGTAAAAGAACAATGAGAACAGTTGGACCTAAGATGAGCCTTCCAAATTCGATGTTATGTGGGGAAAGGACTATTACATATTTGCAAGAATCAATATTTTAAAAAAATTTAAATAGTGTAAACTAACTGATATGGAAAGATAAATAATCTATAAGAACAAGAGTAGTACAGCATTGAAAAGGTTAACATTTTACATAATTAACAGAATAGCTTCTAAGGCAGACTGTGAAAGAAAAAGCAAGACACTCAAAGAGAGAGTTCTAGGGTAGGGAAATTCAAATATATCTTGTAAACCTCTTTAACAGGCTTCTTAAGAGTTTCTAATTCAAATTCTTTTATCCTGCCACACCTCCTTCTCAACTCAGTACTTTGAAGATTAAAGCAAATATACTGGAACAAGTGCCAACAGGATCCTGTTCTTTAAAATGATCAACCAAAAGTAAACATTGCACTGAACTAGCTCCTGAAGCTGTAGATCTTTGGGCCACTCTCTATTTTTTCTTTTCTGACTTTTCCTTGCTATTTTTCCTTCTGAGTTGCCTGTTATGGGCCAATTTCTCAAATAAAATCTTTATCTCCATGTCAATAACAGAGAAGACACTGCTCTCTACGTACTTTGGAAAACCTGAATGGACTTACATGACAATCAGATTTTAAGAACTACTCCTCTTCTCTGCCAACTGAGATGGATAATTCAGATCCATGTACATGCTCTTCTTTCATTACAATCCATTGGGCCTAGAGAGCTAGTATACAAATACACCAATCTGTGTGCTTATTCCTATGTGAATGGTGGAAAAACATTTACACTTTAAATTGAAAACAAAGTAGGATGTCAATGTCTTGGGAACAAAAGAGAGTTTGATGACTACAATATAATCTTCCAACACAGGCATGCCAGAATGTTATGAATTTGCAAAATCTAACTCCTTAATAAGGAAAGATTTTGCATCTTAAACACTGGGACCACCAATATCAAGAAAATGAAAAGGTTTCTAACTGTATCCAGATGGCTTTCTTTCAACTAGAAAAAAGAAGACATTGTCAGCATCAGCAAATAGCTGTCAGACCTTTACAAAGGGAACTTTACCATAGTTATTAAACAAAAATAGATGTATATAATAGAATTTTGTCTTGCTCTGGTTCACCCTTGCTCATCTACCACACCCACTTGTGATCCTATGATAAGATGTTGCTGTTTGTAGGTTTTGCTAGATAGACACAATAGATACATGTAGGATGCACACATTTTAGCTGCCACTTTGCTAATAAGGCAAGCATTTTCTCTTTGCAAACAGAACTTGTTTAAAATCACGGTTTTGGTTTTGATCATCAGATATGAATAATTTGAGTTGCTACTGAAGCTTGCTTCATAATTCTATTACCATTTGTATCCTGTGTCCTAGTTGTTCTATGATTCTGTGATTCTATAATATAGCTCTAAGAAGCCAGCTGCAGCCAACAAAGTTTGAAACATTCTGTTTCAATACAGGGAAAGGGTGGTATAGAGGCTGCAAATGGTATTGCCTTGGAGCTGGCCTCATTGCTGGAAACTGGTGCTATTTAAAAATACCTGTAGACCTTATTAATCCAAAACTTCCGAAGTCTCTGGCAGCAATTTACTTGTAAAAGGGTAAGCTCAGGCCCCTAGAGTGACTTTCTCCTCTATCTCCTGTGTCCCAATGCATGCACATGATGCCCAGACGATGCTGATGTGGCAAAAGGTTTGGAGTGTCTAGATTCTCACCTTTGTAAATCCCTATTTGCTTTCTCTTTGGTTTGCAAGGGGTGAAAGTTACACAAACCCTGATGGAAGCCAACAGTGCCAGTGAAGATAATAAAAAAGAGCTTCTACTACTGTGAATCAGCTTTTCAGGGTTGCAAGTTCTGCCAGTGGCAAACTGCTCACAAAATGGCCCTATGCTAGCTTCCTGGAAGCTGATCTCCTATGAGACTTTTTAGAAATATCTTGATTGCTCTATCTCTTTTCTTACGGTAAAGTACGATTGCAAATGCCCAGACTTTCACTAATAAGATGTTCAATAAATGGTGGGAATACATTAATGGGTTGTGATCCTTTGTGTCATTCCAGTGAATACAAATTCTTTCAATAGGAAAACCAACCCATAGTATTTTCTTTATTGAGAAATACAAAGTATTAAGACTTTCTGTCTTACATTAGAAGAGAGAAACAGCATCACTCTGTACCACTCACCACAGGAACAATGCTTATGAGAAATCACAAATGCAGTGCTGTTACTGAGAACCAATTGGGGTTTTTTGATCATAACTGAAATAAAATCTCTTCAGGGAATTTTGCCATAATTCAACTATTTAAAGTAGGAATCTCATTCATTTTCATTTTAGATATCATTTCAGGCTTTCCACTTCAGACTTAGAATATGAATTTGCCATGAGTTTAGGCAGCCGCTCTGCAAAACCTTACACATATTATTACTATTTGTACAATTAAAACATTGACATTGCTGTCAGGCAGAGGAGCTTGTAAGGAAATGGGTGTCTGTGGCTGCGTTACAGATGTGAAAAACAGAAATAAGAACCTTAGTAAAACTGTTCAGTATGTATAGCATCTATTACAGTCCCCACCTGTGGGTGTGCTTGGGCTCACTGTACAAAGGAGATTGGAGAAGTAAAGGAGAGAGGGAATATACAGTGGTATCTCTGGTTGTATCCTTCTGCCTTCCAGCAGTTTGCAACCAGAGAGCTTTGTGAAAGAGAAACTATCTTTTTCTCTTTGTTTAGCAGCTCCTTTCCAGCTGTAAATTCATTAGGTTTCCTGTTACATATTAGAATCATGGTATATCTCATGTTGGAAGTGACCCATAAGAATCACTGATTCCAACTCCCTGCTTCTTGCAGGAGTACTTAAAACTAAAAAAATATGAATAACAGCATTGTCAGATGATAAAGCTTTTTTGATATTATGTAAGTATGCAACACAAGATAGGTGTTTTGAATTCTATACTCGCTACAGTAAGTACTTTCTAAGGGAAAAGTTTGGAGTCAACCGTGACCATGTTAACTTGAATGTGAACTTCTCAGTCTTTCTGGACAAAGCTTCCTATTGTTTTAAGGAATCTCTAAATTTCACAGTTTTTTTTCCTGATTTCCCTTTGGTGTTTTTTTTTTTGTTTTTTGGTTTTTGTTTTTTAAGTTGCAGTGTGCCCCAATGAGAAGCAAATCTTGCTTCATCCTTCTAGGATACAGAAACCTCTGGCAGAGAGGCCAGGGCAGAAATGCCTAAAAGAAAGAGAGCAGGAAACAGTCTCTTTGAAGCAGAGGGATGGAACTGCTATACTTCAATTTAAATATTGATGTCAAGATCCTGAAAAGCATCACTTGCTTTACTTAAACACAATATAGAAACATATGTTCAGGCCTAAGGGACGACCTGGGGGGAGTTAGCATCTCCATGGGTCCAACTCCAAGTCCTTTGGTCAGGAGCACTCCACAGTGGCTGACATTTGAGCCAGCATCTGCCCCCCAGAAAGGGGCCCAGGTGCTGTATAGTGGCAGTGCAACAGGTTACAGAGGGATGTCTCACCAAGGTCATTTAGGACATCTGCAGAAGTTCCTGACTAAGAGAGAAATTTTGTCTCATCAAAAAATTACTGGCTTATTTATTGCAACATGGAGCTTTTTCTGACCTACATTTCAGTTTTCATCTTTTGAAGCAATGTACCATGAGCAGATAACTACTATAGATCAATTGAAATTATTATTTATAGGCTGGAGTTCTACTTCTTCCAAATCAAATCTCAAACCTTCCTGCTTTCAAATGTCTTTTTAATTTGCTATGAACAAAGCAGAGGAAATCTGTCACTGAGGAATGAGACTTGGGCCTACATTTGATCACTTTCCTTTCACATTGTAGACTAACACAAAGAAATCTTTATATCACTGAGCATTTCAGATAAGAGCTGACAGTATCTACTTGCGTATGTCAACAGAGGCATCAGTAGACTTTATTCTGTCTACAGAAAAAAAATCAGGCTGATCCTTCTCTCTCAGCTATGTAATACAAGCCTTCAAGAAGTAACTGTAAATATTTATTTTTGAAATCCTTTGTTCCTGTGAAATGAATCCATGCCATTTACACTACTGGTCTTTACTTCTATTTAGAAAAAGCTGAGATCCACTGATTTATCATCAGTAAATTTCTCATTTTCATTACCTTTTTCTGTTACTGATAACTAGGAATGCTGCAGGCCAGAGTCTCTCCAGTGCAATCACAGGTACCAGGCTTGGGTACCACCTAATTGTGAGGGATATTCACTTCCACTGCTCACCAGCTGTGCCCAAGGAGGTGCTGTCCCTCTCCACCACATAGTCACAGCCCTGCGCCTTCCAGGTGTTCACCACCCACTCCAAAAGGGTGACAAAATGCTTGGGCCTCTGTCCAGCTGCTTCATTCAGCAGTTGTGCACGTGATACTTAGTGCAGCTTGGCTGACTGGCACTCATTCATTAAGCCACAATAATGTGCTTCTCTTGTTGCTAACCCCCTACCATACCTGCTAGCCCAAACCAAGGAAAAACGGGAATTCAGCCCTTTGTACTGAAAATCTTTTCTGGGTTTTTTTTGTGTTTTCCACTCTGGCACTCTCATTTTTTGGGAAGTTCTGATTTCTGACATTTTACTTAGGATTTAAAAAAATTCTGAAAATTAAGTCTACCATTACTACTTTTTGAGTTTTATTATTTAATAACGAGGTGTCTTCTTGTAGAGCAGAGGCTCCAGATTGAAATGAATGCCATATGAAATTTGTACCTGCTTCAGGTAGTATCAAAGTGTAAGCATAATATCACCAAAACTATCTTACACTGATCATTGCTGTGATTAGCATATACAACACATTAATTTAAGTGGGAGGTTGCTACAACCAACAGTAAAATTAGACAGTTATTAACAGCATAAAGTATAAATTATTGGAATACTTCTCTAATTCATTAGGTACACATGAAAAACAACTTGTGAATATGTATTTTTGTTCTATACTCAACATGATGCTGTCAAAGACACTTTCAACTATTGATACTATAGAATCATAGAATGGTTTTGGTTGAAAGGCACCTTCAAGATTACCTAGTTATACAATCTCCCCTGCTCAGAGACAAGATGATTAATTTCACTAGGAATTTCCTAGTTAAGTGTTTTAATAAATACACATGTTCATCCAGGCTTCATTTTCACATATTTAGAAATCGTAAAATAAAATAATTTTTAAAAAAATTAAAAGCAGAAATACAGGTTTTCTATTTATTTTCAGTTCTGCTGCTGTCACATTACAAAGTAGTTTGAGAATAAAGGCTTGCAACTATTCAGTTATGAATCACTGCCAAACTTATATCCTCCTTATAAAGTAGAGCTAAGCCAAGCCTTCCCAGCATGTGTCACTGAGCTAACATCTCCAGGACAAATGATTTTCTGGGAACTGAGGCCCAGATCATAAAACTAAAGGTTTTATGATAGAAGGTGCTTATACACCAATTCGTTACCACTACCACCTTCAAAACTGCTATTTCACTGTCACAGGACCTTGAGCTAAGCACAAGGCATCCTCAGGACCAGTGCCACCTAAGAGCAAATTAGCTGCTCAGAGATCCAACACAAGCTAAGCTTTACAGCTTCCCAGGACCCAAGATTATTTCTTGACACAAGTCTCTCCACTTCTTTCCAGCTGTGAGACATTCTCAGCATACTGGTGGATTTATAGATGGAGATGGAAAGACATGGAGACACCTACAAGTTTTGACTTTGTGAATACCATAGCTGAGAAATGGTTTTGAGTGTCTTGGAGATTGCCTATATGGCTCTGACAGAGAATTGTTTAAGCAATGCACTAGCACTGACTTGGGAGGTTTCAGCAGCTCCTTATATAATTTTTCTCTTTCCGGATTATGAAGTATTGTGCAAACTAGAGATGTTTTAAAGGAAGAGCAGTGAAGACCAGATAACTCCAAGCCTTCTGGATCAGTGGTCAGCCTTCGAACTTCCTTGGGGGGTACCATACGTCCTTTATATGCAAGTTTTTATTTTAAAATCATATTGTTATCTGACTTGGAATCATTGGCATATGATGGAACCAGAAACTAAAAGTAAGACCAAAATTTTTACTTTAGGTTAGTAGCTGGATCTTGATCTTTCCCAGCAGTAACTTGGAGGCGTTATTCCCTGGCAGGCATTGGCACCACATGACAGGGGGCGTTGCTTTTAGCCATTATGATATCAGCATTGTGTGATACCATGACTGGCAGGCAGTGCAGGAAGTCCTGGGACTAAGAAGCTACAGACAAATAAAGCACCATCTAATTGTATGAAGGTAATCATCCATAGCTAAATTATCTTGTTAAAAAGATACAGAGAAACTCACATCTCCACACTTTAGTCCCATGGCAGTTGTGTGAAAAAATTTTGAACATGATTCCAGCAGTTACTGTTTTATCACATATTTTCTTCTTCTAAAGTTCCAGCTCTTTGATAATTATCACATGAGCATTTTAAGGTTTTTTCAATAAAAATGCTTATAGATCTTAACACTGTGAAAAGAAGGTCTGAACCAACCTTTTAAGTATAATTTTGTGTCCTTAGAAGCCAGACTCAAAAAACACAGCAACAACATTTATGTTTGGGACCATAAGAAGAATTAAGCATATTGTGTTTTGTGAGATAACGCCTTGACTGTGAAGACCAGTTCACAGCTTTTGAGTGCTTGTGGCTGATGACAGGATTTCAAGTTCTAATAACTGGAGCAGTATTTGTGAGCACATTGAAAAAAAAATACTGGACACCTCCTCAGCCCAAATGCTGCATGTGCATGGTATATTTTATGACATCCAACCAGGCAAAAAGTGACCAGATGTGTTTTTATAAATGTTTTCAGGCCTGTGAAAATGAAAGAGGAGTGAAAGAATGAGAAACCCTTCAGAAAATCTTCTGTAAATTCAACAGAACATCTTGTTCCACTACATTTCTAACCAATGAGACATGAAATCACCAGACCCAAGTCAGCAATAAAGTACGTTTGACTTCAACTTACCGATTTTTTAAGTGGCTATCACAACTTGAAGATATTGAGATAAAGAGTCCTTGAGATAAACTTCTTGATACTGGCAATAGCTAAAAGTGTGGCTTTTAACTTGAAACTGGTGTATATTTTAATAGATGCTAGAAATCTGATCACATACATACTGGATAGCCCCATGAGGCAGCATGCAAAGTAAAATTAAAGTAATGCCACTGGCCCAATGATCATACATTTTACACATAGGGAAAGCAACCAAGAGAGGAACAGGAGATGGATGATACAGAACAAGCCCATCTTAGCAAGTCAGTAAGTTAGTCAACACCACAGATGCTCCTCAGTCTCTATATTTTCACATTTTTGTAACCAGAGTGGGGAAGGGGTTAGTATTTGCATTGTGTTTGTTCAGTTTTTCCAGAGCAAAAACTGCAGAGCCTGTGATCAGCTAAGCCACACTGCTGTGGTTGATTCCTATTAATTTTACAGTAAATATGCACTTACAAATTCCTGAAAACATACATGTGGAAGCAAGAATACTCTCAGTGGGCCTATTAAGAGTACCACAAAAAAATCCATTAACTCAGAAAATGAATTAAACGTTGTAAAATTAATTCCTACAGTGCCACCTTGTGTTCAGATACATTTTCTAATCCTTTCAACCTTCAAGCATTTATTTGTGCCAATGAAGTCTTCCAGCCCTGGAAACTGATTCACTCCAAGGCTAGTTTAACATCTCTTTGGACATTGGAGAAGTTGCTGCTCACATATTTTATCCTTAAACTCCTTCCTGGAGTTCCAGAGACTTCAGCTCAGAACCCAGATTCTTCTAGAGCTGGGATATTCCTGGCAGTTAGTACTTTCCCTGATAAAGTAGGAAACAGGAAAACTCCCTGGAGAATGAATAAACTTGCTGCATTTTGGAACATTCAAGGAAAAGTTTTTGCTAAAAACATTCAAGCAAATTACATTAACCTGACCACAACAGGCCACAAAGATCTATATACAAGCATAGGTCCAGATTTAATCTCCCTCCACACAGAGTTTTTTTTAATTTACCAGCAACTCACTTCTAACTGCAAAAAACTCTGGCAAGAAAACACAGTCATTCTATATGCAGTATAACACTAAAGTAGGTCACTTCTATTCCGTAAGAGAAAACTTGCAGAATTCCAGGGTAGCACAGTGAGGAAAGTGTGGGCAATAATTATCAAAATCCCCTGAAATTTTCCCCAAAACTAGTAGCACAGGTAAAGGAATTCCACTGAAGTTCAGCATATTATTGTCATTTCAACAACATCACAAGAAACTAGATGCTGTTCTCAAACCCCCAAAGCAGCAGATTTGTTTATAAATGTATGTTTTTTACATCTAGACATATTTTTAAAGAAATTTAATGACCACAGTTCAAGGATTTCCTGGTTATATAAGGTTTCCAGATATAGCAGAGACACCAATGGTGCATATAAACCAGAATTTACAGATAGGAGATACATCCACATCTACTGTGCAGCCTTGAAGAATTCAGGGTGCACATAGGAGTTTAGCTGGGCATGGGGCTCTGTTTCATCCCTTGTGGTACAAATATCAAACATGCAGCACCACTTGGTGTTAGCCTACGATCAGAAAAGCTTACCTGGTTCAGTTAACTGCACTGCTGCACTCTTCCTACAGAGTGCCAGGAGGCAGAGCTCCCTCCTGCACAGCTTTGTGAGGCTGCTTCAGAGAAGGGGCACAACATCTATCTATCCCTTCCAGGGTGCCAAAGCCATTTGAGCTTTGTCCTGGGTAATGAGTCATGGAACATTATGCAGAGATTTCTAAACCTCACATTTTACCCAACTCACAAGCACCTTCCCTGCCACTGACCTTCTGAAATAGCAAACCCTGAAACACCTCCCATGGCCTGGCAGCATCCTCTGTGACACTGCTGATCTCACTGAGGCATGCTGTGGTTTAGTGAGGATGAGGAAGAACAGGAGAGTGACCAGGAGGTTCCAGGTAGCTTGAGGCAGGAGGAGTTATGGAGTGGCTGTCCCAGGAGATGGCAGCATGATGCAGGATCATGAGCAGTACCACCGCCAGACACACCTTGGCTGTAACCAGGCACATGAACAATGTTGCTGGACACTGCGAAGCACTGACCTGCTGTTGTGTGCCAGCACTTCTGAGCCTACACACTGTCCTCACTTCTCAAGCCAGGAAGACTTGAATTAAGTCACTTATTCCAAGATACAAAAAGCCACTTTCATCAAGGACTGATAGAAGGGCTGAGGTAGGATGAGAGCTCTAGAAACCATCTAGTCCAACCTCTGCTCAAGCAGGGTCAGCCAGAGCCAGTTTCCTAGGACCATACCCATATATCTTGAATATCTCCAGGGATGGAGGCTCCACAGCCTCTCTGGGCAACATGCATCAGTGCTCACCATAAAGCCCCAATGTGGTTCTCCAGGACCTTCACCACCCCTGCCAGAGTGGCGGGAGCACTTCCAGATGAAGCAGCTGAGATAATACCGCAGCAAGCAGTCCTAGCTCCCCTCCACTCTAGAGTGCAACTTACTTTTTTGAGTTTTAAGAGAACTTTAAATATTTGAAGTGTGAATGTGTGAGTCTTTCCTTAACCAAATGCCATAGCTTTAAAGAACTGTGAGATTCAGTAGAACAGTTCAAAAAGCAAGATGGGAAGAAGAGCAGATGTAAGACAAAAGACTCTGACATTTCAGCTAATTTGAGCTTGCGTTTTTCAGACTCCCAATGCAACTGGTAGAATTCCATTAATACGTGTCTATCTGGATTTGTTGAACTAAACATTTGTACACAGTGACTACTCCGTAGGCAGAGGAATCCAAAGGTTCACAAACTCTTTGCAAGATAGCTGCCTTCTTTTCTCTCCCTAACTTCAGACCGTGGCTGCAAAATCAGCTTCATTACTGAAGTATGAAAGTCTCTTGACATATGTATCCTCTCCACATTCTGTCATGCCAAAGGTCTTGCTATCCTGAGCTCCAGGATGTTCTGACCCGGCCATGGTCAAAAGAGGGAGCACAAGCCCTCTGCTTTTATTCTCAGGGCTCCATCACCAGCAAAGATGCTCAGTGTATTTACTTCTACTTTTTTTTTTAACATGACATTTTCAGTTCTAAATAATTTATGGAAGCTGTTTGGAAATTCAGAACACTCCTCATCACACAATGCATGAAATCTGAAGATAAATGGATGGTGATTTAGGGCCTGAGAAATAAGAGTTCAAAATCAGGCAGGATTTATGGCTACTTCAGAAATACAAAAAAAAAAATTCCCCAGACCTGAAGTTATGACTTTCAATCCTTGTTTAAAACAAATCCTGGAGCACTAGAGAGTTTATGTATACATGTATGTACATGTACTGCATCTATATGTATGCATGCATGCATATGTGTGGGTTTTAGTACATCTAAAAGGAGAGTGAACATTTCTATCCCTACAAAGAAGGAAGGAAGTCTCCCTTTCGCAGGTGGGGACAATCAAACACCAAAGACACAGCAGGGATCTTGTGCAGACTGCACCAGCGACAGGGCTGGCAGGACAGACTGGGGTCTTTAAGCTCACGGCTGGGTGCAGACCCCTGTGCCTCTGCTGAAGGGCTCAGCTCAGCTGAATGTGGTTACTGATGACACACTGAGCCATCTCCCATTTGCTGTGCTCTGACCCCAGGCAGAACAGCTGCATGCCTGTTTGAATTTTTCTGGGCTGCTATAATCTGGAAGGCTTGACTCCTGTTCTGTTGTCATAGGCTTAAAACCACATTGTGTCAGTGATGAGAAGGTGTTAAATTGTCATATCTGGTAAGAAAGGAGACATGCAGGGTATAGCACAGCAAGAAGAGCATCCTATGGGAATGCTCTTACTTATAGTACATGGGGGTCTGTGAGGTGTACCTTTGGAAACTGCAGAATTCTAAGATAACAAGGAAACAACTAGCACTAACGCTAGCCAGCTTACACAGGAGATGGAAGTATCAATGTATTGCGACACTACCAAAAAGAAGCATATGCTTTTGGCTGCAAAAAGTACCACTGCAATAAACACAATGAAATCTTCGTGCAAAGAATTGTATCAGTTTCATTAAAACCAGACTTTGAGGGAACTCTATAGCGTTGTCAATTCTCCCAATTTCATGCAGATTCCTACCACAATTGTGACTGTGTCCCTGCGAGAATCTGAAATACCTTTAAAAACATTCCTTGTGCTGTTGGCCAGGGAAACATGGTCAAAAACATGACGTACATGCACTCTGGGATTCAGCCACAAGATGACAAAATGAATAGGTAAGAGCAATAAAATGTTACAACACTATTATTATTATTATTATTATTATTATTATTATTATTATTACTACTACTACTTCGACATCTGCTGCTTTTCAAACCTTCCCTTGTGGATTCCTGACTGACAGTTCTGGAAAGCTTAGTGATTAAAATACTGAACATCCAAAAAACCAGCAGATGCAAGTACTGAATTTACTAGTGCAGTATAATGTGAAAATGAGGCCTGGGTATACAATCCCAAAAATCTGTGCCTGAACCAACAGGTGACTAGAAGGGCTTCTGCCTTCCAACAGAGAGAATGAATAGAGAAAACAAAAATTTACATCTCCTGTTTCATCACAAATCAAAAGATGTGAGAGCTTCAAGTTCCTCAGAGAACCAGTTAGTCAGAAAATGAAATGAAACATGGACCTTCCAGGCAGTGCACAGACTCCCTCATTAGTGACATTCACAGCATGCAAGCTAGTAAGTCCCAAGAAATGCCAGCAGCAAGATAATGGCAAGGTTCTCCCTAGGTCTCAGGCTTCTCAGCAACACTAACAAATCCCACTTCTTCTCAGTCCCCCATTAATTTTTCATCTCTTAGATCACTCAGTTGTAGAGCTATGAACTGGTTGGAAAATGATTGCAAATTATGCATCACCAGGTGTTCAAGTCTTATAATATATTCAGAAGTCCCTTTCCTTACTTACTCTGACTGGGAAGGTTATTATTAACAGAAACCATGCAACAATCCCATTGCAAGGATTGTTGGAGGCAGAGTGAGCATCTTGTTGTGAAACAGCACTCAAAGCTAGTTTTTTCAGAATGAAAGTAAGGATTTGAGTTTTGAAAGGACATAATATTTTGCTCCTGAATTGCACAGTAATGTTTGCCAATATTCAGTGCTGCTGTCCTCGGAAGAGAGAAAAGTCTGCTTCTTCCCCAGCTGGTGCCCAGGAATAGAAACAGGAACCTGCACAGTCAGTGCCAGCTTATACATGACCCATTTGGCTGCCAGCTCTGGGTGTGGAGAAACACACTTGCTCCTGAGTCACACTGAGTTCATTTCCCATTGCTCTGGTAGGGTGAAAAAGTATAATAGTTAACAAGAGCAATATTTCCATCAATTTTAAGGAGCTCCTGAAACTGTAAGGATGCTATAAAGTCGTCTCAGTATAAATCTCAATGGGCTATATCAAACTACTTTTCCTGGGACTGCTGAATCTTGTATTTATCCACTTTTCAATATGAAAGCAACAAACTCAATACTGAGCACCAGCAATGTGCTAAAAATTTATTTTTAATTCATCTTAACCAGAATCTTCGAGCCTCTTCTTGTTATCCCCTCCTTACTGCTGCTCCTTCTCCATCCTTCCTGCCATCATCTCTCACAGCTTTGCCTGAGCAGTCTGACACACTGGCCTGCAGCAGTGGCCTTCTTCCAGCCCCAGCATCTGCCTTATCTGCTTCCAAAATCCTGACAGGAACCATGCAAGTAGAAGGCTTGAAAGAAGAAGTAAGATTTTTCTTAATAGTGCTGCTGTCACCCCTCTGGAGCAGACAGCTTGAGCTCCCAACTCATCTTTACAGTGAGGGAATTTAGTAAGTTGGTACCAGTGCTCTATATTGCTCTGCTCATTAGAACTTAAAACATTCCTCTGTTGAAAGTCTTAATCATATTCATGACAGCTGCCTTCACCCCTTTATACTTCTCTGGGTATAAGATACATGTAAATGTATCTTCTAATGTTTCTTCACATGACTAGAATTACAGAAAGAGATTTCAATGCCGATGAGAACAAGACTCAGGCTGCCTAAAAGAAGTTATATGTGCCTTTTGGTAGGACACAGTATGCTTAGTTCTTAATTCTGATTTTTCATGCCCCTATCACCACTCATTTTGAGCACACAACTTTGAAATTACACAGTAAAAGGAAATTAAAGATCAAAGAGATATGAGAAAAATCCTATGAATTTCAGCCTAGTCTTTAAAGTATTGCAACCCAGTACTTTTCATACCTGTCCCCTAGTCACTTTACAAGTTATTTGCAAGTAGACTGTGTGTGCTACTTCCATGTGAACTGAACACTGCATGGAAAGTCAAAGGAGGCGCTTTGGTGAACTGAATGTGGGACATCACATCTGTAAGAGACCACAAAGTCATGCACTGCTTTGCTGTGTAGGTAGCAAAGGACTAACCTGAAAGCTCTCTGTGGGTATATCTCAACAGCTTGGTGAATACTGCTTTGGGAATGTCCATGTGGGCTGCTAACTAAACAAATTACAGGGACTTCTGCACAGATTGGTGTCTGCTGAGACCAAAGAGTGCTGTGCCATTAGGGTGATTACCAGATCCATTCCCTGATGGTGTCACAAAGGCTGAGCCTAGCACTGCTGAAATGATTTCAGAGCTCCTGACTCTAAAGCAGGCTCATTCAGGGCAATTGTGCATTCTTCCACATAGAACTGGATCACCCTGTATGACTTTCCCTGTGTGCTCCAAGGTATGGAGAGCATCTTCACAAACTTTTAACCATTTGCTCTCTCGCTGATCAAGTGTATGTTATTGAGATCAAGATATATTAAAATTGGTTTATTTGCAGATCGAATGTAGTATTCCTAAATTTATGACCAGGCCAAGTCACTTTGGTAAGCGTCAAATGGCAAAAGAAAAAGGGAAGAAAATTAAAACCAGACTTCTAGAAAAAACTCCCAGTGTCAGAGATTTCTGTGAAGGCAGCAGGGAAATTCAGATTTGGGTTATAGTCGAAAAATGGTTATTATTTAGCCGACATCAAAAGGCAGGTTTGAGAGATTTAATACAGTGTGAAAACCCCAGAGTAATATAATTAATAGAACTGCTAAGAGAGACAGTAATGCTTTTCACCTGCAAAACACTTGCATTTAGTAGGAAAGTCTCTATTATTAATTTGGATAGTGACAATGTTTCTCAGGAGTAATCTTGAAGTACAGAATATTGATGAAAGTGCCTCCTTGTGAGAGAACATTATTTCCTTTCAGACCCAACCCATGTGTATTACCTCCCATGTGTTATGGCTATGAATTTGGGTTAAAACATGAATGCAGGACTCCGCAGTGGGCAAATACTTCATAATAACTGACCCTGCTATGTATCTGTAATTGAAATCCCCAGCCAGGCAGGGACAGTGGTAGTTAATACATAACCCACTGGCCTTAGAAAGCAGCAGCTTCTAACAAATCTGAACAACTTCCTTCTCATGCGACTGCCATTACCAAATCCATTCACTGCCGGAAAAGAACAGAAAAGTCAAAACTATCCAATACTCTTGAGTGAAAGGAAAAATACAAACAAAACATATTAGCAACTTGTGACAATTCACGATGAGGGAAAACTTTTGGTTAAGAGGTACCCATTGGCTTGCAGATGCATGCCCACATCAAGCATTCAAGGAAAGAAAATTCCTATAATCATTTTAATAAGAAATAACAAATAAGCAATTCTGTCCCACAAAACCTATATAGGAGTCAAGTTAATTTCTACCCTGCAAGATGGAGTTTAGTGGAGACATACAAACTAATTCTTAATTAGCTAAACTGGGTCCTGGGCATGGCATTGGCATTGAACGGCATTTAATGGCATTTCTTACAGCACCTAAGCCTAACAGCCTGTCTGAGGGGCAAGGTAAACTAGCCTAGATGGAGCACTCTGTAGACATCACTGTAGGTCTGTGACAGCCTGCACTAAACTGTAGTGCTTATACACAATTTGGTTTAAGCAACAAAGATGTAATCTGACTCACGTATACCAGGAAATCTGATGCATGTGCCAGTGTGCCGACAGCAGTGACCTGAGACCCTGGGAAACAAATACGTCAGCTGATGACAGGGTTAAACTTACACCAGATAATCCCTCTGCTTGAAAATAAGCAGTGAAGAAAGCACAGCTAAAAGTTGTAATTGCTGAAGCTCATTGAGTGTTCCCTTGGGCACTGTATTCTGAAGCCCGGAATAAAAGCTATCAGCATCCTGAATTGAGCTGTCAAGCCACACTTGTTAGCAAAATTGGTTGATAAGATGAAAAATCCTCCTTTACTTGCAATTGATAGAGGCAATAACTCAGGCTTGCCAGAAGAAGCCTCTAGCAGTGATGACATCTGAGGCAATTCGAAACTATCCAGAAATCCTTGATGGGCTTCTCTGAGTTGGGCTCCCAAGGGATCCTCTGAAATACGCAGAGCCTTGTATAATGTTGAATGTTTATATAGCAGAGAACATTGAATTTCCTCCATGGTAGGTATTCTTTAGAAATATAAAGAAGTTGGATATGGAAGACCTTGATGGTAAACATTCACATGTTTGTCTAAAGTCACAAGTTAAAATAGTTTTTTTTTCAGTCTGTTATGGAATGATTCTAAAGAAAATATTTGAGAGGGCCCCCAAAGGCTTGTGCAAAACCAGAGAACGCAGGGTATACACCACTACAGAAAGCTTCTTGCCACCCAAAGCAAGGCAACAAAGAAAATCCCTAAGGCTTTGCTCTGTTAGGAAGAGGTTTTCCTGCTGTTCTTTCTGACTAGATGTTAAAAGGTCCCAGCAGAGGCATTTTTATCCACTGAATGTATGTGAGATTTCTAAAGACAGAGAAATGTACTTTTACCTGTTCATGTTACAAATGTAAAATTCCCTAAGAAATCACCTAAAGGAGCTTGGGGAACTTCTACTGGTTTTTCAGTAAAGCACAGATTAGAAAAAATCTTCTCTGATTTCTAAACAGTGAAGAATATCTTCTTCATAACAGTGTACTCACAGTATGTATCACCATCATAGGAGGAAGATTTCACTTGCAAAAATTTACATTTTTTCTAATGGTGTTACTGCTTTTCTTGTAGAAGCTGACGGTTGTGCTTGTGAGCTGTCACTGCTACAGAACACAGTTCTACACCACTTGGTCTACAGACAGGGCTTGAAGACCAGGAAATATTCAAACCACATAAATACTTTTCTCAGTGGAACAACTTATAGCTTTTCTCAAAGGATGGAGACTCAAGATATTCTTAAGAGAAGCCAAAGTAGCTGAAATGCTCAAGGGAAGAAGAATTGCAGGATGTTTCATGTTAGGCATTTATTTTTTTCAAAGCTTGCTGATCCATGCATTGGACACAACCTATTTGTCTCAAGGCTGACAGCAGCTGCAAGGCTTATTCATACATAATCCCTCTGCAACATAAGCAGAGGGACAATTTTTGTTAGATCTTTTTGAAGAAACACAGAAAACTGATGAATCATACTAGGAAAGTGAACGTACCCTCTGCTCCTCACGAGAACAACCACAAACAACATTACTGGGAAACTCTCCTGAAGTCAGCCCTAAAAGAGTTCACAGTATCCAAATTTGACTAGACTAGAATTGCCACTTGTTCAGTACATTCTGCATCTCTAGAGCACGGGAAGAAAAATGTGCTTGTCTGAACAATGTAAACAGTGTTGGTGGATGGCTGGTGTCTGCAGCTGACTTGGGGTAGAAATAACCACTCAATACTAAGAAGCATTTGGGATTCTGTTTCACCACTATTACTGTTCTGACCTAATACAAAACCTTATAGAGATGCCCTGTTATCAAGAGAGCCATGCTATCCACGTTCCTATTCTGGATATTACACTAAATACATCTGTATTTTTACTTGCATTCATTAACACAGTGGGGTTTATATTTTCATAATAAAAAGCAATGCCAAGCTAATAAATAGCTCATATCTCCAGACAAGTGCTAAGTAAATATCCCAGAAGCCTGGGGCTGAAACTGGTCAGATCTGCAGTAAGTGGTTTTTCAGAAATTCTTGGGAAAGGCATTTGCTAAACATAGCCAGTACCAGGCTTTTTTTCCTTTAAGAAAATCTGGCATCTGGAAGAGCCCTATTTTAAGGAAGACAGCCTAAGGCAATTCATTTTCTTAAAAGAAGCCCAATCCAACACAAGAAGCTGCTGAGTTTCAGTGCAAAATTAGATCTCAAATGTCACAATTGAGCCCTTCAGGCATAAGATGAGATCTATTCCAGACAGAGAAGTTCTCTGTCTAGAGAGGCCCTTCACCTCCTTGAGACCCCTGAAATCTGCTAAGCTTAAGAGATAATAAATCTTTTTAAACCTTCTCCTCTTGGGTGAGCTTTAACATCACAGAGTCATCAAGGAGGTTCCTAAGCCCTGCTGCAGATTTTTCTTCTCTGACTGACATAATCTGAAATGTGGTTTCTAGAAAAAACTGTCCGTGACTTCATCTCTAGAGGAGATGTTCTGAAATATGGCTGATAAACTTGTAGCTACTATGACCAAACTAAGACTATGAATAGAAGATACAAATTCATTTTCACAATAGACTTTTCATATCAGATTCAGCATACATTTTTCTTTCTAATGATGAAAAACTAATCTCCATGTTTCAGAAAGATCAACTCTACCTGGAGATCAAGAATTTACATAAACCTGGCTATTTTCTCCACCACCAGCTCCATCTGGGAGCTGAGCGCAACTTGTGAAAAGTGCAGGCAAGCGGGTAAATTCTAAGGGTAAAAAATGCCTGTTCAGTGCCCTGAAGCACTGAATGTAATTCCTAATGCATTTTTTTGCCTTAGCAACACTTCTTGTGTCTCAGAAGCATCTCCATGTAATCTGAAAAGACAGATTCTACCAAGTTAAACCTCCTAATTTTATGTCTACAGCAGGATGTTTTCTCAGTGGAATCCTGCTAAAATCAAGACCACGTACAATTAGCTTCCTCTTTTCACTTTAAGTTATTGCATTAAAAAATAAACGTGTAGAGTGCAGCCTTGAAGTTCATAACCTCCTTGAAGTTACCTGCAGCTGTTTGACTCCTGTTTTATCGGTCTGCTGTGATGGCACTTTATCAGCTTTTGTTACCCCACTGACTTCCTGATGTGAAGTCAAGCATATGATTTATAAATATTCTTTCTGTACTAAAAAGGTAACAAGACAACTCATATCTGGTCCATTTAGGTGCTTCTAACACATAAAACCAACAAGGAGAAATCACTCTTACTTCCCCCTTAAGGCAATTTTTAGCATTTCTTCTTGAATGCTTTCCCCCCAGGCCATTCATATCCTCGTACTGAGATGTCATTCAGGTATCCAAAAAATCCTCCCCAGGGACGTGATGAGAGGACTGCCCATCACTGGAGCTGCTCAAGATGCAATGGAACAGGGTGCTAGGTAATGCCAGATGATCTTTTGAGGTCCTTTCCAGTCTGGGCTGTTCTATGATTCTGTCTCAAATACAGTGGTTTCATGAATCTGAAGTGTGTGAAATTTTTTAGCTTTAATTGGCCACACTCTCTCTCTACTTTTTAGTCCCTTTATTCTGGCGAATTTGGTACATGTGATGGAATATGCAAAAGGTATGTGTGCCCAAGTGCAAAAGCACAGTCAGGTTCTTCAGCTAAGTATGCATGAACTACATATATCTGGATATTCATTAAATGTAGATCATGTTAGTAGTATATTGCCAGATTTTACATAATAATTTCTCACTGCTTGAGCGCTCTGATGCTCAAATAACAAAACCAATTTTTCTGTTTTATAAGTTACATTGAAAGCTCCAGATTCCAGAAGACTGATCGTTCTGCCCACTGTATAACAATGCCATTTTTCAAATAGGGGCCTGCAAGTGAGGCAACCTGCTGTTTTTACTACTCCCACAGTAGACTCAAACTCTCAGAGAGCACAGGAGACCTTGTAAAGGACTGTGATGTACTGATTCGTGGTCTTTTGAGGGAAGTGTAAGATGAGATCTGCAGAAGGAACTGGCACATGAAAAAAAGCACGGATAAATGCAGGGTAATTTACAGCATTTACTTGGCTCCAGAGGTGGTGCTTTCTTTCCTTAACTGTTTTCAAATCCCAATGGTGCCTTTGTGGCACCAAATGTGTTTCAGCACCTTTTCAAATACAGCCAAACTTTCACAAAACATTGAAAATATACAATTTAAAGTTGAAAATATATATGGTTAGCTGAAAAATTGTTTTGGCATTATGCAACAGAAATGGCCAGGATCCTTTTATCTAGAAAACAGTTTTAGCAAGCTACATGTTTTAAAAACCCAGCAGAGCCCATATGAAACACTTCCGTGGAGGTGCCATCGACCATGTCCTGGGGTTTGTGGACATATCTCTGCTGTCTGATCTCCTGTTCATATGCAACCTTCAATTCTGCTTTAGCCATGCAACTGCTCAAAGACCAGGGCTTTGTAATGTCAAAGAGTTTACTTCTTGCTCACATGCAGAATTTTATATATATGTGTCTGTGTGTGTGTTTTTACGATAAAATATATTGCACATTATGCAACATCTATCCTCATTATTTTAGACAGTCATTCACAGACAGTTGAAAAGAAATAAATAAATGACATTTAGTTATAAAAAGAGAGAAAATAAACCCACAAATCAGGGTCATGTCAGGAAGGAAACAAGCTATCATTATGCCTTTTCTTTAAAATCCAAACCTAGTATTTTCAAACGTATGACTTTGGACACTGTTACTTAAAATTCACTCACCATTCCCTTTCACATCTTAGAGTTTAATCATTCAAGCCAGTATGAAAAATCTCATAGCTCTGTGAGTAATTACTACTTGTGCTAGCTCTCCTATCAACTGATCTTTTTGTTTCCTCATGTAAGCAACAACTGCTTTCCTTTTTCTTTCCCTCTTCTTTCTGTTCCTGCTCCTGAATGCTCTTTATCATGACAGAAAAGCTGCTTTATTTTCTTTTAAAATTACTGCTGGAACGACCCTGTATGAAACACTGCCTTGAAGGTTTCCTGTCAATCTACTAAGCTGTTATGCTTCAGATACTGCAGAGATAAGCACCAAAAGATGCTAGGGGGTGGAAATCAATAAAATAATGTGCTGTATAGGTGAGACATCATGAGCATGATTTGGTTGAGCGATAAGTCACAGCATGCAAGACCTTCTGATGAAAAGAATATGAAATGGTAAAAAACAGTAACTTGCCAGACCCTGATTAACAAGAAATGAATGTACAATGTAAGGGTTAGGATTCAAGTAAGCCCTGAAAAGAAAGAAATGTCACATATAGTTAAGTGAATGCAGTATGGCTACATTTAGAGAAGACTTTCTGGTCTTTAAAGATATTTCTGGCTCCATCATTACTTCAGAGAGGGAGACTTTCAACATGGAATCACCTGTACCTACATGCAGACTTGGCTAATTGTTTCTGCTTTAGATTTTATATTTTTAAGCTCTGATTTTTGATACCTTTGTGCTTATACCACTGAAAACACTTTAGACCCATCCTGAAAAGGGAATGTAACATTTATGTTCTATTCTGAGCACTCTTTTTGCACAGATATGCAAAGTATCTAAGGTCAAGTTTCTTTCCGTGTGCACACAGCATACAAAGATGGTAAAATCCTTTATGTTTAAGAGAGAAGGAACAACAAGAAGAAAACCAGGGCAGAATCTTCCTATTCACATTGCCTACTAGACGCAAAAGATATTTCCCACCAATTCAGGGAGCACAAAATGGACTTCAGACATGCAGTTGACAAAAAGGAAAGCAAGATCAGTAGTTCCCAAGTATCTCAGATATAAAAATAATAAATACCAATAAAATGTTGTTGTTGTTGTTGTTGTTTACATTGAAAAGCCTGAAGCAAATCCTCCCCCTTGCACAGTCTCCCTGCTAGGGAAGGAGAAAGCCAGCTGTGAACTTGTCTACCCACGTGGGCTGTCTTTGCAAGCAGTGCACATGCAGTAGCTGATGTGAATTCACCAATACACTACAGGGGTTTCCAGTCAGCCAGCTGGCTCTCACTCTGCTATGGTTCAGCTTCCATGGGGCTTTCCTTTTCACTAATTTGCAGCAAGTTATGGGGCCAAGTGTCCCAATGCTGGGTCCAATACTGTGAACTGAAGACAGTGAACCATTCAGGAGGCACTCAAAGTTCAAGCAACCAGAATCTAATAAAGTAAGGTCCAGGATTCAAATCCTGGAAACAAACCGGTGACATCTATGCATACGATTTTCTTTTTTTTTTTCTTTAAAATCTTAAAAATTCAACAATGAGCATGAATCTTCACACCAGTGCCAACAAACACAGCAGTGCCAGAGCATGCAGACCCCACGGTGATTGACTAGGCTCAGTGACCTGCTGCCTCCCAACCCACATACATATGCATGTTTCCTTGCAGGGTACACCAGGCTGAGTAACCAGCTATGTCCTGATACACATGCAAGCTTCCTTGTAGGTCATATGCCCAGGCAGCACTTTGTGACACATTCTACAGTGCCTTCCAAAGGCAACCAATGACAATGATACTCAAAAAGTTCCTGAGCCCCAAACCATGGGAGCTGGGGAGAATACTCTGGGGAGCTGCAGCTGCATTCCTGCCCTGTCTGCGACTCTGCCCTCAAAGCCTGCTGCTGGCACTGTTTGAGATAAGATACCGTGCTGGACAGATCTCTGGTCTGGACTGTCACAGCCATTCTTGAGTTCTAATGCCCTGGTGACAGCTTGACATACGCTATGCTTACTAATCCACTGTGACAAGGACTTGTTCTAACACCTCAAACTTCAAAGCAGTACATTTTAAAAGACGTTTTAAGCCAGGGAAATATTCCTCTTCAGCTCTGTTTGGCTTTAGCACTGCAAATGTTGGAAAAGGTAGCACATTTAAAATTTTTTTTCCCATCTGCTGACCAATGAACCAGTTTGATGCAGTGAATGGCCAGTTAAAAACCAAAAACAGGTAGAAAAAAGCAGAAACAGGGTTTTGGAAGTCTAGTCCTAAACCCCAAACTTTTCAGAAAGTTCCCTAGGAGTTTATAGGGCTACTGCCTGGGTCAGCTGAACCACCAAGGTGTCAGTAACATGCCATCTGTAGCAGGAGAGTTCAAAAAGATTAACTGAGCTCTCCCCTTCCCTGTCCAAACTTCAAAACAGCACCTGCACACACACACAACACCCCGCCTCCAAGGCTAAACCAGCCACAGACTCATACACCACTAACACTGCAAAGGCCAGATGCTCCTGTGCCACGTGGCACCTAGAGAAATCCTATTTATAAACTCACCGAGATTAGAAACCTACTAAATCATCAGTCTGAGAAAAAATACTACTTCAGTTTTTAATTCAAAAGGTACAGCACAATTTCTACTGCTTTTTGTATGGCCTAGAAGTAACCCCTCAGTACCTTTCAGGTCAGGATGTAGCCAGCTCCTCCTCAACAAAACTCTGGTTGAAAAACTACCCAAACCAGCATAGTTAAGCAACATGTGGTTGTGCTACGCATTAGAAAGACATCTTCCTCTGATTCACTATTAACAACTAGATAAAGGCTAGGACATCCATAGAAACATGTATCTAGGTTTATCAGATTCTCAACTTCCTCATATTGCAGAATGTACAACCATTGCAAAATACACGAACACATTCTGGCAAGCTTTTGAGTTAAAAAATATACAAGAAGAAAGCTCATTTGGAAGAACAGATAAAAATGTTGAAATATAGACTAGTTTTAAAAGAAAAGGGGAATTTGAAATCTTACTGATATTTCTAGAAACAAAAAGAAACACAAAAAACCCCCTCTAGCTACAATATAAGTCTAATTCCTCCAGGTAGTATCTGCAGTTCTACTATTTATTTTCTCGTTTTCTCCCTTTTCCCCATTTAATTTGTAAAAATATACCATAAATCAGAATGGAAAATGATTGAATGCACACAGTGATCTTCTTATAAACCATATATGCAAAGGAGGTATATTCTGAATAAAAGAGAAGTTAATTTTCTCCTTCATTACCTTTGATTACAAGTGACCTTCATTGTTAACTAACTTGTAAAAAAAAATGTAACTAACTTGTAAAAATAACAAATTGAGAAAAATATAACAGACTGCAAAGTTGCATATCATCTACTTCTAAGATTAAAAATCTTTAGGAAATCACTACTTTTAGGAAAATATTTTGCAAAGAAATATAGTTTTTAAGCTAATATAATTTTTCCAAAGTAGAGCCAGATGAAAGCAAAATTATCAAGAGAAGGTTTTTTTTATATCAGGTTTTTTAATTTCATCTAGAACGAGCCAAATTTTCAGAAGAGCTTAAAAAGTATACAGATATCCTAAAAAATTCACTTGAATTACTTTTCTCTTTAATTCATTTACTTGAAAGAAATAAACTTATATTATGGAGCTAAGTAGAAAACCTTCAGATATTTCAATGGGTTATCTTCTAAATATAAGGCAGTAGAGTCTAAGATAAACCAGGATCAAAAATTAACTTTCACCAAAGTTGTCTTGTAAAGCAAATTGTAATAGTGACATTACCCTCCAAGTAAAATTAGCGATCAACGTATTAGCAACTATTATCAGCAATTCAACAATCTCCAGCAAAACAATTCATTATTTTAAGCTGCTTTTCAAATATTTTGTATTGAGGCAATGAAGTGTGTATGCGAAAAGAAAATATTTCAAGAAAAGCTTTAAAATACTGTGAAGTATTGAGCATTTTCTTATAGCTTTGAGTAGCTGAAGGCTCTGATACTACATTGTAACACAGACTACCTTTTCTGATGGCCCAAAAAAATTCAAATTATCAAAATGAAGAGCATTTCCTACAAGTACTGGTGTTTTCATTTTCCAGTAAAAATTTAAAATACAGTTACACAATTGCTTTTTCTAAGAGAGATGATTTATGCACCCACACTGTTCCCACAGGCTCGAAGTGCATAGCTGCATACATTGGTTTGGATACTGACAGCTTAACTATTTATACAGCTTAAAGAAATTATTCTGCTTGATATTAAGTCAACTCACTTGAAGGTTGTACCTCCTGGACTCACATTTCAGAACACTAATTTCACTAATAAATTCATTTTCATGTAATCCGGAAGTGAATATGTGTTGAATAATGATATAAATCAAGAGACTTGCTACTTCAGTGTGTTATGAAATAAGAGTTTTGGAGGCTGTTTGACACAGAAGTTAATTAAATAGACCTTTAATTGTCACAGATGTATCGAGGAAAAGAGTGAAGGGGGGACAGGGTCATTATTTCTCCACAATTCCACTCTGAGCTTTATTTCTGCACTACAATCTTCAGTTAATGTTATGTTAATGTTATGATCTTATGTTAATGTTGTTGAGGTAACCCAGTGCAGCTCATAAGGATTCTCCTAATATGGGAGGCACTCACAGGTAAATCATGCATCAATATATTAAGTTAGCTTATACATACAACCACAAATTTAAAGAAAAAGTACTACAAGTTTCAGGAGACTGGTGATAAAAGAGCCATCATGCAGAATGGGTAGAGAAGTGTTACTTCACTGTTATCATTTCACTAATGGGTGGAATAACTTTGGCCATCTGGCTGAAAATAAAATTCTCAGCCCAAATTAACTTTGGTAAGAAATTTCCCATGTCATTTTTCAGGTACACAATGGATACAGGATAAATCTCATGATCCCAACCACTCCAGTAAAGATCGCCCTTTTCTGTGACATCAAAGATGAAATTTATTCAGTAATAGCTGAAGCAAACTTCTCTTGACCTCAAGAATGCACTCCTGAGTAGAAGATTAAAGAGTGCTTAGCTCTTGCACTGAGGACACTTGGCCACTTCTCCTGCACAAATAAAACCTACTGATTTCTTCCAATGGTAAGAAAGAAGTGTGCAGATTTTTTTTGCTAAAAATCTTGCTGTGAAGAGTCAGTTCGCCAAGTGCCAGATGTTCCTCCTCTCCAGTACCTTTAGATCAACACTTAAAATGCCAATACAGGACAAAGACCAAAAAATTTATCCTAATGCATTTACAATAATAAAAGGATATAAAATAAAACTGAGAACTGGCACTTAGATCAGAAAAGAATTACAAACTTGGGCCAACTTGCTTTGCTAAGGAACAGGTGAGTATTAAGATCAGTATATCCTCAGAGACACTATTGACACAAAGAAAGTTCACAGAGCAGGAAAGGAAATTATCTTAGACAATATCTTATGTGATAGAAGTGTGGAGAGAAAAGAAAGATCAAGACTTTTTTTAACTTTTATAATTTTTAGTCATGTTTCACTCTGATCCAAAGTGCTGAGAAAAAAGAGGAAGGTCAATGGATTATGCTGTCACTGACAACTGGAACAGCAGCAGAAATATGAAGACACGGTCCTGATCCCTAGTAAGGAACTGTGATAACTCAAGATGGATGTCACTGAGAGGTAGACTCCAGCAAGTTCTAGCTTGGGGTTTGTCATGTTTTTCATCCCCATATTATTTTTAAAATTTATTAAAAATTCCAGCAATTGCATGAAGGTCAATATTGAGAGAATATGCAGAGCTTACACCAACTCTTACATAGTTGTTGCAATTGCTGCAATTTGAAAGAAGATAATGCTCAAGAGAAAGCCCATGAGATGACTTTTGTGTCTCTCTACAGCATTGCAGGGAAAACACAGATGATAATCCAGTGCAGAAGTTTCTCTGTGAAAATTATCTGAACAATTAGGAACTATTAGGAACATGCTTAGCGGAACAGTTTTATAAACAGCACAATAGGATCTTCAGAATTACACTGCCATGAGTGACTTGCTTTAAAACTGGGCATGAGCCCACTGGAGTAAAATGTACACCATGATTTAACTTCTGTGCTTAATGAGAGATACCCCATAATTGTGATTTATACCTCTTTGTATAAATCATAATTATTTAGGCAAGTCTAACAAAATATATATTTTTTATTACTATTTTTAGTGATTAAAATTCAGCTGTCTGTAGAAATATCTTTCCATAGTAAAATGACATTGAAACTTCCAGTAGTATATGATTACAATGTTTTGAGTGGAGTTTAAATGATGCTGTTGAATACGAAGCCTCTGAATTCATAGTGGCATTGAAAATTAGAATGATTGTGCAGGTATTTGCAGACAATACAGTCTTGGCTGTACTTTCACAAAGTTCAAATTGATCAACAAAGTAAATCGATCTATACATAACATTCGGAAGCAAATTTTAGAGATTCCTGAGTTATGAACCTAAAAGCATGAAGTAAATCAGGTATCCTCCATGTGTATAGAACACTTGTTTCAGTTTTACAACACTGTCAAAGTGAATCATGATTCTCTGCCCTCTTTCCCTGAGCACGACTGCCCAGGGAGGTGCAAGCCAACTGCTCTGTGGAAATGAATGGAGGAAGCAACAAACCTGGGCTTAACACGAACTTGTCTGTATCAGCTGGGAAGGAGCACAGTTACTTGATATACAAAATTATATGTGGAACAGCTTCTTGCAGTTCTATACTAATGTAATTGTGCATTTTGTGAGGAAATGACAGTAAAACTGATTTTGTATAGAAACTGAAGCAGCATCTCCCAAGGCCTTCACTTCTTGGGAGGGAATTCTGTGGCTGGGAACCAGAAAGGGGTCTGTAACTGCACACAGCACAGTTCCTCCTGTTTTGACTAAACTCTCTGACCAACAATAAAAAATACTGTCCAGATGTTGTTTGCTGGTTTTTGTTTGTTCTCTCTTTTTTTTTTTAAATTTTGCTGCCTTGGATGTTGTTACAACAACTTAGTAACAATCTCCCTTGTGCAGCTCAGGAGGGGTAGTAATAGAGCGGCTTTGGTGGGTTCCTGGTGGGCAGACGATGTCAACCCACCACAAACTCAGCTCAGCAGAAAAGACAAGCCAACTGGATGAGAAATGGATGCTTACTAAGCTGTGTTCATGCATAATGAAATGGCTTCACCTTATTTTTGATTCTGGGAAATTTAAATTCATGAAATGTCAGAAGTTTTATTAGCTCTTTTATTACCGACAAGGAGGAGACAGTCTGTATCAGCAGAGTTCACATTTCATCCTTAAGAATTGAAAAAAAATAAATCTGTGATCAAACTACAGAATACAGATTGTCCATTATTAGCTATTTGAATTATTCATGAGATACCATACATTGGCACAAATACTTTGCTTAATCACGGCAACACGCTTGACATTGCAAAGAGGCTTTAAAATGTCTTTAACTTGCATTTCTCTGCTTTAAGAGCTGAAAACATGAATTACGGTTTGCTTCACAAAAAGATGGCAGATAGGGTGATGCTGGGCTTTCAGAGCAGAATCCAGCCCCGTCCACAGAGAGGGAGAGGAGTGACAGAATGGGGAGCACAGTTTAGCACAGGCCCTGAAATTAGGCAGTTCAGCAACTGCAAGGGAGTAGAGGACACATCAGGAGCTGGCGTTGGCTCCCTGTGGTTCCTGTTACTGCACTTAGCACTGCCAGGGTGAGATGGCTTCCCAGGACACAGCCCAGTGGAGTGCCCTGACCTTGACTTACAGACAGATCTGGAACTGAGGTGTGGATTTGCCATTTCCACTTGCAAGAAGTTAACATGTTATGGGAAACAGAGCTGTGTATCCTTGAAACACAGAAGAAAGATGGCTGAAGAAGCCAGTGCACTCATACAGGAGGACAGATACCAGGATTCCAGAGATTATTGAAATTCACTTTTTTCCTCTTCTTCCCAAACATACAAATTGTTCCAGCCAACACTAGAGTGTTTGATATCATAAAAGAAGTCCATCAAGCAGAGGTGAGTAGCTCTCCTTTAATGCTTAGTCCTATGGAAGCAAGGAAGATGCAAGGGCATATTTATGTGCCTAGATACTTGAGTGTGAGAGGGGAAATACTCTATGGTCTCTGTTGCTTTTCACCAGGAAGGTATAATACAAGTTTTTCATCCCTTCTTTCCAAGGCAAAATTCATAATAAAAGACAACCCAGCAGTTCATCAAAGAACATCAAGGATTTGTTTGGCATGTTTTAAAGATGTCATGCACCAATATACAAAAATAAAACCAGTATGGCAAATCTGAATGCAACAAATACGTGAAAAGATCTGGGAGAGTTCGAAAGCTAGAAAAATACTTGCAGATGTGGTCAGGTACCTCACAGTAATGGACACTTGTATAGATACAGCAAAACAAAGAGTGGGAATGTGAAACAGTCTGTGCTGAAATATATTCTAAGGGGAAGGAGATTTTTATGCTCAGTTTGCCCAATTTCTAATGATACATCCAACAAAAGAGTATACTCTAGACGAAGGAATAGTAGTGCTTCTTTTATGATAATGCAAACTTCATTTTGAAATGGCCTCAGATTGTGCTTAATAGCACAATTATAGTTTACGCTTTTTGTTTTTCAGCCACAATAAAATAAAAATATTTATGTTCAAAACAAAGATGCTGATTATCCCTTATATCAAAAGCCTTTTAAACAATAATGATAAAAAAATGGGCTTCAAATTACGTCTACGTTTATTTTAAGCCTTCGTTACACTGTCTGAGTGGAGCAACAACATCTTTCCCAGGAAGTCACTGAGATGCAGATATTGGATGCAGCATTAGAAACAGGTGTCAGTATGGGCTTGTCCTGATCTTATTCCTCCTTAGAAAACAGTTCACAGTTACTGACAAAGTGAAGATACTGAAGTACCTGGGCCTTTGATATGACCTAGTATAGCTCTTGTACAAAACACACTTCCTCAAGGAAGTGCACATGTTCTCACTCCCTCATATCTAGGCTAACACAGAACTACTGAACATTAAAAAAAAAAAGAGAGAAAGCACAAATGAACATTTAAAGAAGCAGGACAACAAACACTGTACATTCAGACATATCCTAAATAAAATAGTGAATGTTTTGATGCTTTCCCCCTAAGCTAAATTTTGAGTTGCTTTGGTTTATCCATTATATACATTTACTATCCAAGAGCATTTACATTTAATATCTACCAGTATTTGAGAGACTATTTCCTGATGAGACATAGTTAATCCAGAGAGCAGCAATTATTTATTTTCAAGATATCAGTTAGGCTTTTGCCTTTGGCTAAAGATATAGAAGCTAGAGCACATAAGAAGTACTCTAGATAAGAAGTTACACAAGAAAGAGAACAAATTAATTTAAGAATATAATGTTCTAAAAAGAATGCATAGGCATTTTTTGCACTAACTTTCAGCTATTTAATGATTAGAAATGTATTCCCAAAATTTAGTACCTAGTAAAGAGAGATGAAGGCAAAAAACCAGTCTGTTGCTGGGAAACAGTTAAATAAAATCTGAAGAAAACAGCCTTTAAGTTATAGCTACAATATGTGAACTTCCATTTCTGAAAATCTTTGCAATCATGCAACTTAAACCATACTCTCAGAGCTGTGTGGACATTGTTTGCTGCATCAGTTATTATTTGGAAGGAAAGAACTGCAAACTCGGTTGAAATTTTGCCACTACTGGAAGCAAGAGAGCAAATCAATGGCAAGAGAAATGTGATAGGAAGAATGCCACTTGGAAGTCTCTAAGTAGTCATTTCAACCAGAGAGAAAAAAAGCCTGACAAAATGAACAAAAATCCCACAATTAATTAGATAATAAAAAACACAGTCTATATCATGTAGGTGAGGCACCTACATGGGTTACAGAGAAGTATGTGCTTTATGTGTGTATAGCATCATAGAGAAAATGAAACCTGTGACCAAAATATATTAGGACCCTTGCAGTGCCTTGCATGGGCAGCAATGTCAGCTTGTGCTCAAGCTGTCTTTGCCCTGTTGCTACCTGTGCTAGCACAGCTGCTGAGGCTCATCTGTGAACCACCTCGGGCACAGGAGGTCTCTGAGCAGGGAAGAGCCACAGCACACCACAGTCCTTGGGGCTGACTCACACAAAGGAGTTCTGTTCTCATGACGTTTTATCCAGCAGCTGCTGTCCACAGCCATTTCTCCCTTTTCAGACTGTCAGGCTGCTTCCTCTCCCCCTGTTCAGGTGAAATGAGGTACTCTTCTTCACTGTGAAATCCTAAGACACTAAGCAAATGAATTCCAAGAACATGGAAGCAATTCCCTACCAGGAAACCACTATTTTATGTGTGTCCTGTTTTTACCTTGCTCTCAAAATATCTGATAATAGCAACTCAAGAAAACACACATTAAAGTTAGACCGACCTACGATTTTGTACAGTGGTCTTACATTGCATCAGAAAAAAGTTGAGAGGTTTACACAAAGTGCAGCATCTCCCTCTGTATTGCTACAGGTATATAATTTTAGAGTTATGGCAAACAGGCAAACAGATGAACAAAGATTGTCAAAGCATTCAAAGACATCAGTTTTCAAAGAAAAAGAAAAAAAGAAAAGAAAAAGAGAAAAAGAGAAAAAGAGAAAGAGAAAGAGAAAGAAGAAAAAGAAAAAGAAAAAGAAAAAGAAAAAGAAAAAGAAAAAGAAAAAGAAAAAGAAAAAGAAAAAGAAAAAGAAAAAGAAAAAGAAAAAGAAAAAGAAAAAGAAAAAGAAAAAGAAAAAGAAAAAGAAAAAGAAAAAGAAAAAGAAAAAGAAAAAGAAAAAGAAAAAGAAAAAGAAAAAGAAAAAGAAAAAGAAAAAGAAAAAGAAAAAGAAAAAGAAAAAGAAAAAGAAAAAGAAAAAGAAAAAGAAAAAGAAAAAGAAAAAGAAAAAGAAAAAGAAAAAGAAAAAGAAAAAGAAAAAGAAAAAGAAAAAGAAAAAGAAAAAGAAAAAGAAAAAGAAAAAGAAAAAGAAAAAGAAAAAGAAAAAGAAAAAGAAAAAGAAAAAGAAAAAGAAAAAGAAAAAGAAAAAGAAAAAGAAAAAGAAAAAGAAAAAGAAAAAGAAAAAGAAAAAGAAAAAGAAAAAGAAAAAGAAAAAGAAAAAGAAAAAGAAAAAGAAAAAGAAAAAGAAAAAGAAAAAGAAAAAGAAAAAGAAAAAGAAAAAGAAAAAGAAAAAGAAAAAGAAAAAGAAAAAGAAAAAGAAAAAGAAAAAGAAAAAGAAAAAGAAAAAGAAAAAGAAAAAGAAAAAGAAAAAGAAAAAGAAAAAGAAAAAGAAAAAGAAAAAGAAAAAGAAAAAGAAAAAGAAAAAGAAAAAGAAAAAGAAAAAGAAAAAGAAAAAGAAAAAGAAAAAGAAAAAGAAAAAGAAAAAGAAAAAGAAAAAGAAAAAGAAAAAGAAAAAGAAAAAGAAAAAGAAACAAAGGCATCATATCCACAAGATGATTTTAGAAAGGTTAAGCAGGACTGAAAATCTTCGATAGGTACATGAGAAATACTCTCAGGCAGAAGACAAATATATATTGAAAAATAGTTTGTTCTTAAGAAATTTATCATTTGTCTGTGTTCACATTTACAATATATCTATCACTGTCAGGTCTTGAAAGAAACTAATTTAGTAAGACTTATCCAGAAATTGAACAAATATCAACAGTATTATGCAAAAAGACTGAAGTAATCCATAATGCTATGTTAGAAATCTTCAGTTATTCAAACAAATAGTATTTTTCCTTCCAGCACCTTAAGATTTTAGCAAAATTTTAAAATTAACTATCATACAAAAAATCATGCTTATGCAGTCTGGATAGCTTCTCTGTATGGGAACATGTGGATAAAGAGAGATAATAAACCTGTTCTAGTGCTGCTCACCACTGGAGTGCCCATCAAAGGAAGAGTGATAAACCAACTTGATGTCTGCCAATGACTGCCAGTTGAGCTATAATGCTGAAAATCACTGATCTAATAATGAATAAACTTTGATGTCTACCTTCCCTGTGAACTTCCCCAAGATTTGTAATTCAGCCCTTAATCTGTAAGTGCCCCATCTTTGGGCTAGCAATTTACAAAGTTTCTTCATTTCTGGTGCAAAGTCAAACCCTTACTTTGAAGATCCTCTTCCTGCTGTTTCCTCACGGATTTCAAACTATCATCCAAAACTTAATCATGGCTAGATTAATGCATGACTTGCATAGAAATAACTTTTCCTGTGTACTTCTCTCTTAATTTCCAATTAATTCCTCCACTGATTCTACAGGTTCCACTGAACTGAACATTTTCAGTTTTCTTAATCTCAAAGCTGTCTAGAAATTACACCTAGATTGTCAGGGTGGGAGCTGCATTTCCAATATATTTTCTGGGCTAAGCTTCTGTCACATTTTCACAGTGTCATACAGACAAGGATGGTATCACAGAGACTGAGAGCAAGAGGAGAAAATATGGGGGTAGGAACAAGAATATTTTCTTCCGTAAGTTGGAAGAAATTTTTTTCATTCTCAGCCTCACTGCTATCCAACAAGAATTTAAGTAACCAAGACCCCTTTACTGCATTTTCACATCAACAGTTTTTCTGTTGTACTGCTATGTATCTATCTAGTTCTTATCCTCTCACTTCCCTTTAGTGTTCGCTTCCAACCACAAATTTCCATTCATACATACCTACACCTATTGAAACTCTCACTAAAATGCCCTGCTTATGCTTTCATTCAATTCTTTTTACTATCCCACAAGTTCATGCTGTAACAAGCACAGCAAACATACATGGAAATCCACTGTGTACACTTTACAGAAATTTGACAGTAAGACTCAGCATGGCTGGTAGTTTAGTGGACTGATTTGAAAAAGGAGAAGACGGGGAGATTTGGAAACAATGTACCCAAGGCAGAAAGTGTCTCAAGTAAGGGCAAAATTATGGCAAAAGGTATTTTTAGGCATCTTTCTCTCAAGCTTCTCCAAAGTACCCTTTTCCTCCCAGAGTCAGTTTAGAAAAACAAGATACTTTCTTCTATTTGCAGTATTTCAACATCCTAAGCAATCATTTGCTGCCATATTCTTCCTCCCTTAATTGATATTTGGTTTTTTCAGACTTTCTAGCACAGGTCACAATGATATCCAGTATTTATGTAAAAGGTCCTTCCTTATATGCTCCAATTGTTGGAAAAATCAAGTTATAAATGCACATCAGAAGCAAATGGACCACACCAAGATGGGACAAAGATCTGGGATTTTCTTTTTTTTATGTGGGTTTTGTTTATATTTGGGGTCTGCTTGTTGCATGGAGGCATTTAATTAGCCTGTTTTTCTATCAAGTTGTGCTTCCAAATTGGGGATGGTCATTTGAGAAAAACATTGATAAACAAAACATAATCCACAGTTTTCTCAGGTTTCAAGTCAAAAGACCTACATCACTGAAGCCAACCAGGATTAAATGGGAATTTCTTAATTTATTTATGATCTTCAACAAAACACACTCTCTGAAGGAAAAAAAACAACTTAATTTCTTCCTACCTATATCCAAATAGTCAGAATAAACTGGGCTCTTTGCAAGCATCTCTAATGGCATCTAAAGATGACAGTCTAGTCAGTCAAATTCCTGTATAGGTTGCTACTAAAATCTTACTATGAAAATCATTTAGCAAAAATATTTAAGGTAATTTTTTAAAGTGAAAGCTAACGAGCTGCATTCTGTATGGATAGCATGAAGGCTACCTGGCTTGCTAATGAAAAACAATTTCCACCTGCTAACATCCAAAACTCAACCTGGACCAAAGGAATTGTGTCTCTATAATTTCATATGGCATGTTTAGTGCCCTAGTTTCTGAACTCCTGCAGTAAAACTGGTCCCCAATTCTCCTTTAAAAGTCTGTTTCTAGCCACCTGATTACTTGCATGGCCTGGTTTGCTCTGAGCCACGTGCAGATGCAGAGTGTGAGAAACAGGAGTTCCAAAGTACGTACATGACCTCTTCAATTCCTGGTTCAGACAGACTTACTTCTGCAGTCCCGAAATGAAGAGAGTGGTGGCAGGGATCATCCTATGTCTCTGTCTCCCTTTCAAGGTTTGGCTGGCAAAGTCTGAGCCATACTGACATAGTATAATGTCCTTGTCATTACCTCATGCAGTTTAAAGGTGTTTGTGATGCATCAACTGAAGTTCTGCGGGAGGTTTCACAGAAAAGGAAAAGGATAGATGTTGATGACAGCAACAGTGGAAAGGATACATACCTGCTCTATTGTGAATACACTCTGCAAGGCAAGTAGGAACAAGAAAAATTAAGAACATGCTTTAACTTCTAAAATAAACACCCATGGCTGTACCAATCTGAGCCATATACTCATTTTTCAATGTAGGTAGGACTACACTGAAAGCCTTGAGATTTTCCAAGCGTGAATGTGGCAGCAATTCAAGTTCCTGAGCTGAAAAAAACCACAGAGAGCTTTAAGAAGCTGACAGAAAACTATCTGAGGAACAAATGCGAAGTATAAACACATGGATTTCCAGGCTTTACTCTGTCCTTAGCTAGCTAGAGATGTGATGAACACCAAGGGCCAAATAGTAGTTCCGCTCAAGTCAGTTGGAGTTTTGCCATTGACTATAACTGAGCTGTATTTGCCCCTGAAGTCAGAATTCATCATCGTCTTCACAGGAAGAAGGCTGTCATACTTTCCTGATGTTTACACTAAATGGAAGTTTCACTGGAGGCTGAGATGAGATGCACAATATACGTCTGCTACTCTTTAAAATATTTTGTTGGAGAATCTTGTAAGCAGGGATATTTATGAACACTAGTATAAGAGAAGAGTCAGACCCAGTGTGGGTGGGGTGCTGCATAAACAGAGGTTTCATACTGGAACCATCACCCCCAGCTTCTTCACAATACTGTCTGGAATGGCCAAACAGTTGATCTAAAGTCTGGTTTTGTTCTTGGAGCTTTCCAGATGATGGCTGAAAACACAGCATAAATATATTGCAGTCTATATTGTTTTTGCAACACATGCTGTGGTTTAGAGAATGCTAATATGAGAGCTGCAGACTCTCTCCACTTGTGATTTATTCCAGACTGAATCCCAGGCAAGAAAAACTGAGAGAATCTGGAGTATAAACTCGGCTATTTACCAGCGTGTCTGCACTCATATCATCTTTCACACAGATTTAAGAAAACATGATGGTAATATTTTCCTCATAAAACACCAAAATACCTGTAATCTAGAAAAATATTCTTAATACTTTCTTTGTCTTAAGAGGTCATAAAAGCTTCAGGCATGTTCTGACTAATGCAACATATTCACAGATGTGCTCATGAGTAAACACCTTAATCTCATCTGATAAATTACAGCTTTTACCTCATTCATCTTGAAATTCCTCATTGTATTACCCTGCATTATTCAAAGAGGATTTTGTTTTTTCACTTCTATCCACTTCTCCTCATAATAACTCATATTATTCAGCAAGATAATAAAGTTTTATCGCTTTAAAAAGCCTCCAATTTCTGTATTATCTTTGTTTGACATTTCTTCTGTGACAAGAAAACCTAAGAAATTTGTATGCAAAGTGAAATTAATAAAGTTGCAAAAGAGGGATATGCTTTTCAGAGGTTTTTTTGTTCTCCTTTATATCCATATAGACACATGAAAAAGTAATTATTCAGCATTAGTAAGAAGTTCATAGATTCTTTTCTTTAAATAAAAAAACCACACCATTGTGTATTCAGTTACTTCTTCAGTGCCAACCTCAGACTTCAGAAATGGAAAACTGTTCCAAATATTACTCAACTATTACACTTCTAGAATAATTACTACTTTGACAATCATAAGGCAGGAAGAGACCTCCGTTTAAAAATCTTCTGAGGAATTGCACCTTCCAGTCTGCACTTATAACTGTTCACATACATTGCTTGACTTCTACACAATATATTCCTTTTCCTAACAGGGTCATATGGAGTACCAGAAGGACTTTTGAATTCCAATTATGTTCTTAAACAAACAAGTTGCATTTAAAATAATCTCTAACCACAAAATCACTTCCTACAACTTCTATCAAACCTAGTTAGACTTAGAAAAAACTCTAGCTTGACTTTGGAAAAGACAACAAAGCAACATGGAAAGTTCTAAAATTGCCTGCCAAATGGGAATTAAAAATCTGAATGATCAACATTTGGTTCACATGCAAGGTAACAGCACTACTATGACCACATTAGGCTGAAGAATAAGGCTGCAAACTAGCTTTACAGACAAAGATACATAAATAAGAAAGCATGTTCTTCTATTCGTAAAAAAATCATGTAATCGTGGATAAAAAGAATAAAACAATGCAGCAGTCAGTACAGAGATGTAAGCAAGCTTCAAGCAGTGCTACATAAGAGAAACTCCATTTTGTTGCAGTGACCCTGCAGCAACAGCTCTATCTGTACAAGACAAACAACAGAGGAATATAAAGCAGAAGGTACAAGGATGCTGCTGGAAGCCTGCTGCAGTGTCAGCTCTTCCCAGAGCTCACATTTGTAGTGGTACCTTGGGATAGAAATACAAATTTATATCCATCACTGTAAAAATGCCGTGAGTCAGTCACCTTCTTCTGAATGCAGGCCTGCAGGCCCCACAGAGCTGCTCAGCTTTCCATCCTGCAGGTGGCCAAGTGGGTAGTGAGAAAGTCAGGCACCTCTTCAGTAGGTACAATGACACTGTTAAACCCCCTTCCTGGAGTGTTTGTAATGGCGGCTGCAGTTTATCCCTGTCCTGGAACAACAGGCAGATATAACAAAGAGCTGTGTGGTGGGTGCTGGCAGAGACCTGCTCCAAGTCTCTCCTAGTTTAGCTGATTGTTTTCCTCCCGGCAAGTGTAACAGTTTTCTCACATTTCCTTTGAGAAAGGTTATAGACCAAACCTTCTATATATCTGAGTGGAGCATGGGCATTCCCAGCAGCCCTTGAATCTCTCACGTGACTGAATGATGCATCTTCTGACATGCCACACTCTGTGTCCAGAATAACAACACAGTTTTGTCCCTCCTTTGGGGTATGCTTTAGGGAAAACGTAGCTAACAAATTTTTAGCAACTGCAGAACCTAAAACATGAGCAGCACTCTTTTCCTAATTTTTTCAGAGGGTCAATACAGGATCAAAAGGATTTTTTTATGGCCAGTGGTGAGTAAAAGCACATGGAGAAGATTGACCTAACCAACTACTGACTGGCTACAGAGGCTGCAGTGGCCTGGATTCAGAAACTCTGATGGCCACCTACACAAACTGGGCCACATCCAGGTTCTACAGGCAGCTTAAATTCTAGCATTTGCAAGTTACTCCATTTTTCTGTCTTTGTAATTTTATTTTAAATGAGAATTTCTCTGTATTTTGCTACTTCTAAAGTGAATCCAAAAAGAAAAAACTGATCTTACAGCATCCTACTGAAACTTTCCTCAAGCCAGGTGAAATATTTCTGGATACACTATCTTTCTGTTACTTGTACTAGGGAAAGAATTGACACTACACATGTGATTAGCATAGGCTAATAAGCATGAAACACAGGTTTTCATAGTTATTTGTTAACTTTAAGGAATATCGAGATTCATAAATCCTGGACCACATTTACAGCTCTAAAAGAGAGAATATTTTAGCAGAACCAGACTTTTCTGCTGGTTTTTGTTAGCTTGTTTTTTTCCCCAAGAAGAGCCTAGATGTCTGACCTTCCATAGTCTAGGCTGTTTGTAACTGTCTCTATATACCAGATTCATTCTTGGCTGTGGTATCTCAGTCACAGTTCTGTTAATCCATTTTCTGAACCCTAGTCTTTCCTTTTCCTTCTAAAAGCAATAACTGGAATAATTAGAAAATAAGTTTGTAAGTCTATCTCCCATCAAAATCAATAGCATTAGTATGAATCTAAGGATTTCTTTTTTCTTGATGGATTATTTAAAAGATAAATTCAGCTGGCAAATAGAAACAAACATTTTAAAGTACATCCAATTTTAAACACTTAGCTCCTGAGAATAGTCAAGAATTTGAGAAACAAAAAGATAAAGGTGAATGGCAGAATCAGATAAAATGGAATAAGACAGTACTGAGATAATAATTCTGGCCTTATCATCTGAGGTTTTGTAATGATTGTTGATAAGAAAAAGTATTAAGAGCAAATGGAAATAATTTCGGAAAACCTTTCCCCAAACTCATGTAGATCAAGGCCAGTTTCAACACAGAGTCTGTATTACTGATCCATCCTAACAAATCCTGGTATTTGTCAGCATCCACATGAATCGTTGTCCTTGGGTTGTTCCAGCTGCATAACTAAGAATATTTAGAATCCAAACCTTAGAAAAATGTACAGTGTATCACAGATACAGTGCAAGGTTCCTGCAACAGTTTCTTTTCCAATAAACTTAGTTACTAAATGCTTCTATTTGCCAGATACTGTTATTGCTATTAATATTAATTACACTTTTGCTGTGCATAAAGAGGAATGAAAGATTTTATTAAGCACTTTGTACCCAGTGAATAGAAGCAGTGTCTTTGCCCACAGGTGATGCCTCCAATACACATTCCTGATGAAAACACCTTTGGTTGCTTGCATTAGAAACAGTTCCCATTACCTACTGAACATAATTGGTATCACCTATTGAGAACTAATCCTACTGAAGCATTTGGTTGCATCCCTTTCCCAGTTCTATATATTCAGAAGAACCACAACACATCCTCCAGAGGAACAGCCCACGTACAAAAAAAACGTTCATTTAAAAGCTACAAAATATTTTGTGGTTCCCAATGTTTCTCCTTGAAGAAGAGGAGAAATAAAAAAGAAGGATCCTTCGAAGTGTTGGGATTGTGAATCTTCAGCCCACAAATTCCGTCCTCTCAATGGTATTGGAATGTATTTCTAAACAAATTCTTTAACAAGATAGATTTACCTTTGTAAGCACAGCAGGTGAATTATAGTACAAAAATTTGTTTTTAAGAAAAAATATTCATTAGTATCCTTGAACTTGGCATTACACCTCTAACTGAAGATCTTTATTACTTATTTTTGCTGTTTGGTCACATGCAGTTATTTTTGTATTTCCCCATTATCTACTCACCTCCGCTTTTCCTTTCAAATAAGTATAGTCAATTCAGATTATAAGCACTAACAATTTAAGATGACAGAGTTCACTCTGGATAAAACAATTAGCTATTGCAAACTGCTGCTAATTTTCTGCTTTGGCATATGTTCTGCAAGCTTTCATGGAGGCTTTAAGCTTAAATCTCTTCTATAAGCTCTGTAAAGCTTTAATTGGATTTTTGACCATAAAATCCCCACCATATTTTCTTCTTGCTTGACGGATTTGGTGGCTTTTAAGTCTAATTTAAGCTGCATTCTGCATTTTGTATGACTGCTGCTTTTATACACATATTAGTCCAAAATTATCTTCATATGCAAATATATAAACCAGTTCTGCTTCTCTGTGTCATGCAAAGAATTGCTAAAACTTCCTTGTATTAGGTTTTGCAAGGTGGCTACCTCTGCAAAGCACCCTGATCCCCTCTGGACAAATGGCCATTGTTCAGCATTTCCTGCAGCAAAGGTCAGGTCTGCAGGAACCATCAAGCCACACTGGCTGAAGACAAACGGGATGTCAATCCCACTTCAGTCAGCTTGTCAATGGCACTGCCTGCCCAATTTTGCTGAATCAAAATGTTTTAAGACACTGGGACTGTGTCTTAAAACACATCCCCCTTTGCCAGACAACTTCAATATTATGCCATTGTTAATACTAAATCTGAAAGCAAAGGCATGGCAAGAGGGAGGGAACCTGAATAAGTATCTACAAGATGCTAGAAAAATGGTTTCACTTCATCTCACAGTCCCTCCTGACGGCTCATCTTCTGGAGAGAGGCCCTTCAACTTTTTGGCAGAAAGACAGTAGACACCACACCTCTTCTCACACCACAGAATACTGCCTTACACAGATCCCAGGGCTCTTGGGAAGCTCCATTGCTTTGCTCAGCCTTCCTATTCCTCTTCCTCACACGTGCACAAACCTGCTCTGGCCTGGCTGGCAGCGGCAGGTCCTGGGCAACATCTGGTCTCTGACAGGTAATAGATTACTCTGGCCTATGTCACCTGCTTGCTTTCAGAGCCAAGGAAAAGGGGCTGTTCTGGGATATGCTGCAGCTTCTGCCATGTGCAGATCTGCTTGTTCACCTTGAATTCCCCATGAGCTTTCTGGCAATGTTACAAAAATTAGCAGGGAAACTGCTCTGATTGAAAATTAGCAGCAGCACCCCAAGTACATCTGCAGTCATATGGATGTGAACAGATTATTTCTGCTGCTGAAATATTTCCACTGTTAGAAAAAGCACAGTTAATTACATCTGCTATTCAACATACAAGATCATTTATTAAACCCACCTATGAATAATCTCATTTACCAACACCAGTTTTGCTTATCCCTGAATCACCTTCCTGTGAGCAGATGCCAGACACTTTATAAAAGAGTTTATGAGCCTACAGATTCAAGGCCAGAGGGAAAATCCTGCTGACCAGTCATAAGAGAGAAAACGCTACAGCTGCTGAGCAGCATGTCCTTAAAATATTTGCTGTTCTCAATGCTGAAGGACAATGGGATCTCAGAGAGGTCTCAGACTTCAAATCAAACCTGCAGCACACAGGTACTGTTTTTGCAGTGTAGTTTGTTTAAGCAAATCAAAGAAGCTGGAAATGCTGCATCAGACAGCAACAGAACAATAAAACAAAGATAAGAAAGAATACAGCAACAGGTGAATGGGTGGACAAGGAAAAAGGTGGCCTGGAGGTAGCTGAACAGCAAAGAAAACAAAAGCAGGAGAGGAGGAAAATGACTGAAAAAAACCCAAAGAACAGTGATTGCACCTGCCTTTTGAAATTACTTCTGTTTTAAAAAATAATTTATCAATTTTTTTTTCATAGCCTTAAATTATATGAACAATTGTACTTCTCTAATTCTAGATAAACTTCCACAATAAAGGAGATTGAAAAGGCTCCTCCAACTGAAAAAAAGGAAATTGAAAATGGTTCTCCAATTTACAAAAAACCCCAGTCTCTGTGGGGAAAACACACACTGCTGAAACTCACATTCTTATTCCTAAAATCTTTCACAAACCGTTTTTGTACTTGAAATTAAGCATGTGTATAATTACTGCAGAATCAGGAGCTAAGCTTTTTCTTTTTTAATTTCACAAGATTTAGTTCCATTACAACAAAACAGCACAGAAAGGAAAGTAATTTTAATTTTCAGACTTTCAGCACAGTTATGGTAAACTTCTGAAATACAGACAGATCTAAGAACTTTTGAGTGACTTCTGAATTCACACTCAAACACACCGAGGAGGGTTTCCAGAGGCATTTAAGTGACATGGAAACACAAGTGACATGGAAGCACAAGCCTCAGAACTCTCACCCAGACACACAGAAGTGCAGGATACTACATAGCAATAGTCGATAAAGTATCAGCCACAACATCTACTTCCCAGCTTTGTCTATAATGTGTCTGGGTTACTGATAGGTGTGAAGCCCTGGAGCTGCATTTCGTGGCTTAGACAAGTATTTAAAACCAAACATTAGTAGGAAAAAAATATTCTGACAATCTGAAACGTTAGAAAAACCTATACAATTGGAGGCTTTCACAATTAGAAAAGTTAATCTATAGACATTACACATTTCAGTGTACAAAATACAGAAAATAATGAACCTGCAAGATTCTAATTTTTTAATCACAGTTTTATCCAGGCTGTAAAAGTGTGTGGAAGGAATTCATTGGGAAAATACAAAGGCCAGTTATGAAACACAGACTTAGGAAAATGACTGCATTGTGGGGCCAGAGATGAGTACACATTTGAGAAGATGGTTGTTAAGCACCAGCCAGAATATTAGGTAAGTCACACTGCCCTGTATAGTTCTTCTTACCAGCAGAACTCTCACAAAGGAAAAAAAACAGTGGTATGATCTTTGTCTTATTCTGCCATGAAGAAAAGTAAAAACAATGTTAATGTATTTCAATAGGGAAGAAGGAGGGGGTTGATGGTAGCATCAAATAGCAAGTACACCAAAGCTTTTCTGAACACACTACAGAACTACAGCAAAATATATTTTCAATATTGAATTATCCTACATTATGAAACTATCATTTCCATTTCCTTTGTAAGAGAATAATATAACGAATTTCCATTACTTTTTCACCATCTCATCACTCAAACTTCTCTTTGGGATTAAACCCAGAGCAGAGGAATCTGGCAGTACTCCTGTGAATCGCTAGGCATCTGCTAAAGTTCACTCGCAATCCATCCTTATGCATTGCCATACTTTTCGTATGTGATTATGTACTTCTCTTTCCTGGTTCACTTGGCATCCAATACATGATTTGCTACACAAGGGAAAGCAGAAACAGCTGTCCAAACACCACCCGAGTTGCGCTGTCTTCCCTTGATGGGAAGGCTGGATGCTGTTCAACAGGAGTAACTGCAAGGTCCTGAGTGCTGGTGGGAAAACCCAATAACACTAATATGGAGTAAGTAGTATTTCTGTAGAAATGCAGGCTGTTGTGGATCATAAGTTGAACAGAAGTTACTGAGACCATACTGCTGTCTGGGATGTCTGAAGAGGAGAAGCCTGGAGACTCCCTGGCTTTATTGCTCCAAGTTCTTTCCCTAATGGTGAGGCTATGACAAGGAGGGTGCCCAGTACAGGGAGGGACTCACCTGCAGCCTCCTCCAGCAACTGGACCCCCACATGAGGTGTGAGCTAAGCACAGCAACCAGCACTGCTGCTTAAAGTGCCACACGGGCATGCAGTCCTGCAGCCTGAGCAGCACCTGGGAAAGGAGCTCCAAATACTCAGCACAAGTAAGACCACAGCTGGAGGAACTGCCAACCACAATGCAGACTCCTGGACAGAATCACACCATCAGAAGTCAGGCAACAGTGACCTACAAAAAGAAGTCAAAGAGGATGCAAAATACACAGAGGAGACAAGGATATTAACACCCTAATGAAACACGAAAAGGTGCTGCAAGGGGGAAGTGAATAATGGTCTGCAATCCATGGAGGGAAGAATAAAAACTGAGCTTCAGTCACAGCCAGATGAATCCAGGCTTGATGTTTGTGATGAGCTATTCATCACCCTGACAGGCATCTAATGACACAATAGCAAGCACAGGCATAGCCGAGTTAAATACTTAGAGGCATTGATTTGAAGTCCAATGAAGTTGCTACAGAAATTACTCCCCTTCCACACATTCTCCTCAGCAAGGCTGGCTACACTACCAGCAATTTGTGCAAGTGCTTCCATGGCCGATTGATCTTCTAGCTAATGACCTTCTGTGAAGGTCAAGAAATCCAAAAGGAGGTGGATGTGCCCATCTGAGCAGAAACCTACATTAGTAGGAAGTGGTCTTCCATTTCAGACTACTGCCAGTGACAAGGAAGCAGCAGTGCTCCCCATCACTACTGAAGAAAAGTGTTCTCTGTTTGCTTTTTCTTCCCTGGTTGCTCAGCAACCACAGAATCTTTTACATCTGTAAATGCTGCAAATATCTTATTTTGAGTCATTTTAATATTCAGCCTGGTGAAGAGCTGATTCATTGACACTTTTCTTCAGATGGCTATAATTAAGCTTTGCACTGTGGTGTATGTCTCTGGAGTTGGTAGTAGGTTGAAATTACAGTAGACAAAACAACAGTAGGAAAAAAACACAGATTGGGCATCATTTGAAAGGGAACTGACATGCTGTTCATTCTTCATCCTCACATGGACCTAGCCTGTATCACAATGGCACTTCACAGAATGGGAATTCTTAAATAAATACACAGAATTCTTCTGCATGCTTAAGTTATTCTGTTTCTTTCAGGAAAACATGTACAAGACATTAATAAACATAAAGGGTATCTTACTGATGTAAAAGTTATTATTAAAATTATTGGCACTGTGGGGCATGCATAATTTCCATCATGTTTAGTATCTCCCAGCCTCTCTTGAAAAAAGCAACAGACAAGTCCAATTAATAATCATGTGGATGGATACTCCTACCACTACATGGCATCAATTATCAGTTGCAGTGTTACACACTATCTAACCTCACCAACAACACAGTAAATGATCCAGCTCCTCCACAACTTGTCAAAGTACTAACAGATGTTTTGTGGCAATCTTGCTGTGGGAGTGCACAATTTCACTATTTTCAGCTCTTTTTTCCACTATGCTGCCTGCCCTACCACACAGCAGCAGAAGAGAATAGGCACCTATGGCTCACTCATTCCCATGCAAATCTTTGGTTCTAAGTATCTGAGCTGAAACAGCTGAAAGCTGAGGTGACGCTGGGTTTGAACAAAGAACTGCAAATGGGACTGTGCTGAGGGGCTTTCATACTAGCAGCTCTTGCCAAGTCTGCCAGAGGACTATGGTGACCTAAAACTTACGTGCATAATATGCCTGAGATGTCTCTCATAACTGCTCAACAAAGTTACAGCAGTTACTGGTTTGAAGAAGTTAGTGGAAGGTAGGCAAGTACAGGTTTTGTTTTGTTGCTTTCCCCAGTGCTACTGGGCACTCAGCTAATCAAATTGTGTTCATTTGGTGCTTTTGAAAGCCCCTTTCTGCACATGCATAGTTCTTGGCGTTGGCTGCTCTGAAACCAGGAGCATTCTACCACTGACGTTTATGGGAACAAAGTAGATCAAGTAAGATCCAACATCTTCCCTGTTAAGTTTTCCAAGATGAAGCAGGACACCAAAGCTTCCTGACATTTTCCCTGCTGTGTTGTGTAGTATACGGCAGGTCTTCTACCTACAAGCCCACTGAATATTCAGACAATCCAAAAAAGGTAATGACAAAGCAAATGTTTCAAAGTATCTCATATAGGGAATAAGAGAAAAAAGATTCCAGGATGTGACCTCACTGACCTGCATGAAACATCAGTACACCAAAACCTAACTAAAGGAAGATATGTTGACCTTAGGTGAAATGGAAACAAATTGAGTAAGATTTAAGCAAAATATTTCCTAAAATTATTTCCAAATAATTTTAAAAGTAGAAAATCTAATTTCCCCAAAGAATAGCAAGATAAAAAATAGGCATAGGAAATGACTGCATGAAAAAGTGAGTTTTATGTGATCTCATTTGATTGACCTTAGAATTCTCCACTATTTTATTTCATTCTAATAACAATCATGCACAAGAAATTCTCTTTTAAAGCAAAGCTGGCATTTTAAAACATAACTACAAGTTCAGATTTGATATTGCATTAAAAATTACAGTCATCGATATGAAATATATTTTAGTGAAAAACTAAGCATTTTATTTAAAAAATTCTTCTTCAGAAAGAAGAAAGTCTGCTAGACTTTAGAGATTACCTCAAAAAAAAACTCATTAATGTTTTTGACTGTGTCCTTAATTTTTCTAAGCAATGATTTCTGATGCAGCTCACAATATTAGAGATTATGACATCTTTGATAGAATACTTGAATGTATTAAGAGTAACTGGACTGCCTAGCAAAAACAGCAATATTCTTCTATTAGGAAGTGAGCTAAAGTGATTGTGAGTCTCTGCAATGTTGCAGTGAGAGTAATATCTGGGTATTCAACCTCAGGACAAAGAGGTATGCCATCAGTCAAGATTATGGGTAAAAATTCATTATTAATTAACCTAAATGACCTGGAAAACAAAGTAAGCTTAGCTATTCGCAGCAAGTATGTAGGGAGACTCACTTATTTCTTGAGTTGCTCAGGCTTTCAATGTCCTTGATCCATTTGCTTTGTCTCAGCCCATGACACCTGGATATAAATCTCTTCTAGCTTCTACTCCTTATATTGCCTTTTAATAACTTACAAGATCCTGCAGAAAGGTACAACTTATTTATGTGCCTGCAAACAGAGCAGAACCTATTTTTTAAGCATGTCATTGGTACATGAATGTGTACCACATGAACTCCTCAAGGTAGTTTCCTGCACAATGAAGGCTCAGTAGACGCACTACAAGTAATGTGGTGACTGCTAACAAACTAACGATGTACAACTCCAGAAAGACCTCCCCAAGCATCTTCTTCCAGAAGGTCTGATGCTTCACAACCAGAAAAGCACATCAAATCCACTCCTGAGTGTGTTTGTCTCAGGCAATGATGATTCTGATTTCTTTGTAGAAAACACCAGAATCATTGGCCCTTTACTATTTCTAGAGACATGAGTGCTAAATTAAGTATGTGCTCTGTTTCTGTCTCTTTTATTTCTCAAGCAAGCTAAATACTGCATTAATTTCTACAATTCTTCTCTTACAACATGAAGATACCTGATACAAAATACATAATTTCCTTTGGGTTCACTCAAGTTTGACAATATACCAAGGAGCCAAGGAGATGGTGCTCAGAACCTAACTAAGTATATACGCAGTTCAATTCCCTCATTGCTCCAATTGCGTTTTTGCCAGGACGGGATGACGATGCATGAAAAGCCATGCTTTTCCTCCATATATATCCCATTATAAATTCATGTCTATGGTATTTTTCCTAGTGTCAGACAGCCCTCAGTAACGCTGCATCGCAGGCATTTTCTCTTTCTAACAAATATTTATGCTGAATTTTTTTTTGAAACTGTAAAAAGTAAAAATTTCACAAGTGTGGATGTGACTTAGGAACTTTTAAAATTCAGTTTTTGTATCTGTCCATATTTCTAAACTGTTTTGATATTTTTATATTTCTTACTTTCCCTACCGATATTCTGTAGACTTAGTGTTAAAAGTGTAGCTGTATTGGCAGTATATTAATTTCTCTAATAATTCTTCTCCCCATTTAAGCATAGATTCTCAGATAAATTTCAGATTAATGAAAAGATACCATTCATTTTGTCATAGTTTTAATTTGCCAATTTAAATATACTCATTTTTAAGACAGAATTTCCTATCTTTCAGTAACATGTCAACCAGAGAACTAACACTTTTGCTCTTTTAAAATCATGGCTGTTACAGCATTAATGGTATTCTGTTAACTAACTGGGAAATCACCTTCACAGGTTCCAATGACTGTGTAATAAGATTAAAAAGGAAAATAAATCACAAACCACAAAAACAACAAAACACTGAATAAACAAAAAAAACACCATAAAAATTCCTGCAAAACCCAATTTGTCAATAATGTAACTTGGTTGTGCCACAGAACATGCTCCACAACCCCTTGGCCTGTTCCTATTAAAAGCATGTTAAGTTATGAAAAATAAACAATTCCTTTATGCAATAGATAGAAACTTCCAGGTGAAAGTCTAAATGAAAGTTTATTTTATTTTTGTTTCAGTGACTAAAAAGGCCACCTAAAAATTCTGTCAGAATTAAGAGATGATTATGTCTTCCCCTGTTAATTAATAAGAGACCTTGTATCCTAGGTCTAATGAAAATGAAATTGCAGATACTTTACATAAGATGGAAACATGGAGAGGCAGTCAAACAGGAGGTGCTAGGAAAAATACCAAATATATCAACAGAGCAGAAATATTAAAAAAAGAAAAAGGAAAAAAACTGATTTCAGATAAACCTACTTACAGTTAATCTACTGTAGCAATGAAGGCAATAAATGACAAATACTTTAATGAGAAACTCTAGAAGTTAACTAGATACAGCTGTTTTATGGCATTTTTTCTTTTTCAAAAAATACAATAATGTAATAATTTATACCTAAGCAATATAGAAAAAACTGAAGACAAGCCACAAATATGCTTAAGCAATCACCAGAAATATTGATAAATTCATCCAAACTGTAACTTTCCTTTCAACAGAAACCAAACTTTTCTCACTGTTCAAAAAGCATTGCAGTGACATGTCCAAATAAAGGGGATCTCTGAGATTGCTGCTTTAGCCAACAAAGAAAATTAGTAGGGTCTCAAAATTCCAGACAAAGCCAGAACGAAATAAGGTATTTGACCTGAAAAACAGCATTGAGTTCTATCCACACTTACCTACAGCACTACTCTTACCAAAGAAAGGAAAAATAGTAACAATACAAATAAAAAAAAAAATCACCTGCACAAGTTGGAATGGAAGGAAAACATTTTCAGATACTGACAAGAACCTAAAAAGATGACTAACACAGCAAAAAGCAGACAAATAAAATAAAGCTGGTATATTTTATTCTCTCTGTACAAAGAACGAAGGATGCTTAGAAGCAGGTGTTAAATAAAAGATAGGAAGAGTGTTTCTCCTCATGTTAAGTAACTGTAGATTCCTCAGGTTTTGATGGATAACAGAAAAATAATGGACATGTGGAATCATGACAGAATAAAGCACAGTGGCTTCTGAGTTGGGGTGTTCTCATTAAAGAGAAAGGATGTTAAGTCAGGTTATTTTAAATTCTTTATTTTTTGTTTCTGCTTAAACTTGTTTAGTCTAAATTTATGAGAACGGATGGAATAAGCTCAAACTGTGAACAAATTCTTACAGTACTTCTGAGGATCCCGAGCTGGTGAAGGATCTAGATAACAAGCCTTATGAGAAGAGGATGAGGGAACTGGGGTTCTTTAGACAGAAGAAAAGGAAGCTCAAGAGGAATCTAGAGAGCTAGTATATCTTTTAAAAATAAAAAAAAACAAACAACAAAATCAAAATCATGTACTGCATCTTCATTCACAGAGCAGAAGCTTCTTATTGTAGTATGATCTTCAGCTTTCAGGCTTACTCATTTGAATTATTTAACCAAAACAAAATTCTTTCCACTCCTCCAGAATAGATTACAAATACCAAAAGTGGGCTCAGACATTCAAAAAATGCAGTCCTGGTTAAACAACCAGGGACTGCTACCTCTTTCACTTTTGACATTTCTTAACACTTCAGCACCAAACAAAGCTGTTACACTGGCCACTTTTAGAAACTCACTTGGAATTATCTGATTATAATTAGATTATTATGTATTAGATTATAATGTATTTACTTAGGCATAAAGTCCCCTAAATTTTCAAAATTAGGCTTTATTTATAAGACTTTTTTGTAGCCTTTTAAATAATGTTATATATTTATCTATCTATATAAAGGAAAGAAAATATACTGCAGTTTACCATGTCAATCACTAACAAATCTAAGATTGAAGCAAAAGCCCACTCTGCTGGAGTTGAGGAATGGTTTAATTTCATTTAAGAATGTGAGGCAATTCAGCAAATTTCCAAAGGTGCGAGGGAGATGCATAATGCACAGCCTCTAAAAAATACAATGGGAAATGCTAGCCTTCAGCATTCAGGCTTTTGCAAACCTCATTCTTGTTGTAAAAGGAGAAAAATGCCATGAAATGTTACTCATCAAACAAGTCTGCTCACTTCTTCCAGACCACTGGAATCTCCCACCCTCAGTTGCTACATCAGAATACTTCTCAATTGAAACATAATTTCATCACTTTATAAATTACTTCACCAGACATATCCCTCCCCAAAAAGACCACCATGCAGTGAAAAACATATTTTTCAACTGTATCATATAGAGGATAGTTAAGCCTGACAGAACAAGAGAGAACACTTTCCTTGCAGATGCCATCATATTGCAGAAGCATCAACATCAAAACCAGAAATTTTCTCAGAGGTTCATCCCTGATGCAGTATGCTCCCTTTCCTGTGCAATGCATAAAATAATTAAATAATGGGAAAAACTATACAGGAGAGAGCTATCAGCCACAGTAACCAGAGAGGGAAGAGGTCATCACTCATCTGTTCACTTCCCTCACTGGGTTGTCACCATTTCCTGCACATATCTGTTGACAGGTCAACTCACCAGGTGTTAAGAAAAGTGATGGCCAAGAATAGCGGTGAATGTCATTCTGTTCCTCCTGAACGTACATTCAGAGATGACTTTAGTTTGCTTATAACAAAATAAGACTATTGTCTATCCCATCTCTAGTCACCTCCTATCTCAGCCTGCTCTGCAAAAGGATTGATTTATGTTCCTGCACTTCACACTTCCACCCTGGAAAAGAACATAGCTTGTCAAATACTTCTTGGTAATTAACGTGATGTAATCTTTCTGAATGCATTAGTCACCTTGGAATTGGTGAAAAAGAAATTTTTTAAAATCTGTAAAAGATCCAAATTGTGGAGCAGCATGCACCTGAAAGATCGAGGCTGTCCTCAGTCTGAGGTCACTCCACCTAGTGTGATTATTACAGGTCACCCAAGAAGACATGTAAAGATTCAAAACTATCCTGCAGTACACACGTGAAAAGAGAATAGCATTCCTCTTCAAGTCATTTTCTAACAAACTTCTACAGCAAATCCAAACACCCATGTCATATTTATAGATGTTATAAACAGGAAAGTTCTCTCAATTACCTTTTTCTGTTAAAGAAAAGAAAAACATTTATGCAACTAATACAGATGTCTTTTTTCCAGCAAAACCGGGAGAACCCAAATGCTTTGTCTGACTCCATGAACTAGTTCCCATTAAACAATAAACCACACACAATCCCACCTTCCCAGCCATGTCACAATGTATGTCATTTGACAGGTTTGCAGGGCTGCAGCCTCCCCACGTCAGACAAGAAACACACCAACCCTTGGCATTACAATCAATGGGCATAAATTATTAATATTTATATTATGGTAACATTCAGAATCCAGTTAAACTGGGATTCTGGGATTGATCAGTATCAGTAACAGAATTATTATTTAGAGCACTCCCCCAGTACTTTCCCCCACTATTTCCTCCAACAAAATAAACAGGATCAAATTAGGCTATAACAAGGGGACGAACAAAACTGGTCTGGGGAGGAAACACAGTGGCAAAAATCACAAAATATACCTAATGCCTGGACAAGCTGGGAGCAATATTCAAAACTAATACCTGTTATCAGATTACAGGTCTTTTTAGATACCATATAGGAGAAACTTTCAAGAGGTGGCTCCAGTATGTGAAAAAACGTAGCATGAGAGACGGGGTTTCAGTATAACATGCTAAATACACTGGAAAACATAAGAATAACTGAAAATCTGAACTACATTAAAGACAAAGTCAAACTTTCACAGGAGTGATACTGTGAAACAGAATAAGTGAATTTTTATTTACACTTTACATTCAAAGATCTTTTGCATTTTTCAACAGTTTAAGTACGTGAGCAGCTTGCTTTTTACTTAATGAGGATGAATGCCCTGGTAATTGAACTGTGCTTACACTTCTGTGAAGGCCTCCTGGTTTCAGAAGAGAATACACATAGTTTTATTTGAGAAACAGACCAAGAAGAAAATAAGTCTATCTTCTCATGATACTTCTGAAAATTAAAAATTACTTTTTTCATCTTCCTGTCCTTCACCAAAACTGTGTGGAATGTGTAGGCACCAGTGCAGCTACTTTTTATACTTTTAAGACACGGAAATATTTCAGGTTATACTACTTTATCTGGTTCACCTGCTTGTGTTCCCATTTCAGACAAGGTTGTTTCCTAAGATACATGGCATGAGGGGGGATGACATCATGTTCTGATATTTTTTCACTGCTACTTTGGCAGCTAGGCTTTTTTTACTGCTGAGCAAAATATGATTTCATTATCAGCTTGCTATTATCTTTCAATCCTGTTCTACCTTTTCAGGTATTTGAGAATTCCAAGGTAAATCAGTGACAATCAAATCAATAAAGTCCACTGCTATTTGCATGGCCAAAGATAATTATTCTGTATAATTTATCATAACTGGCACAATATATCCTATTTTGCAGTTTAAATATACATAGGCAAGCTGTTAGATTATTTTAAGATGCTATCTGAACCTGTAAGACACCACCTGCCAAAACATTCAAAACCTGAATGTGAACTCCTATTTTTACCAGCTAACTCTAAGGGATCAGGGGAAAAAAACCCACAAAAATCTAACAGCAACTTTCTGAACAGGTTCTCTCCTAATACCTTCTCAAACCTGCCTAACTTTGCTTTCTCTTTAAAGCTAAGTAACAATCAGATGGAACGTAACTCAGAGCAACCATGGCAATTCCTGTCCTTCTATCCTCAAGTAACAGGAGTTACTGGAAAGAAGTGCTGTAAGAGCTAATGGGCTATATCCAGGTGTTAGAAAGTCTAAATTAAAAGGACTGTACCAGCCCAGAAAAAAACACATCTGATTTGGGGCTTGGCAATGTAATTGTGGTGTTTCCTGGTTACAGTACCTGTCTGTGGACCCTAAACCTTATTGAATATGAAGGCATTAAAAAAATTCAAACTTTCTCATTATAAGTATTGTCATATTATTTCAAATTACACTTTCATCCATCACCTGCTCAACATTATGCATCATGGACAACATAAAAATTTCCAGTATTTTGAAATAATTTTTCAATGCACATTCCAATTTTTAAGTTAAAATAAAAAATCTGCCTTTGAATTCCACTGAGCACCCAAAACAGAGATCTTAGTACACTGTGAGTGCTTACAGACTTCTTAGCAGAACAGCTTAGTCATAGGAAAATGGAACAAATTTCTTTCCTAATGCTTTCCTTCTGTTTGTCTATAAAGAGGTTTGCCTTGTTTCTCCTGGCAAGGAAAAAAGCATAGTACATAAGTCTATGTCTTCTTTCAAACTCCTTTACTAGTTTTTCCATTTCTCTGTTAACACCACTCAAAGAGTGCTCTATGCAGGTTGAAATAACTGGTTGTCAAACTACAATATTCATTGCTGCAACTGTAAAAAAGGCTAAATGAAGACTTTTGCAAAATGCCTTAGATGAACAAATCCATAGCTGGGATAGAGACAATAAATTCAGTGCAAAACTAATGGGCTTTATTCAATTGAACAAATTCAATTATTAGAAAGGAAGGGGGGAAATGAATTGCTAGAACAATCAGTTAACATAAAGAACCCATCCAAACGTGTCAGTGGGGATCACTACATAATGTTCTCTTGTGGCACTTGTTCTGATAAAACTTAGCTGTTTCTGTTCAGGAACACCAAGGTAACACTAAAAGCCCAACAGCACGGGCTGCTAACACTGCACACACATGCATTTAGTTTGCCTGTGTGTGAATCATATTTATATTTAAATCAATGGAAAGCACAGAGCACTGTAACATCAGGATTAAAATCTTGATTTGGATATCTGGAATATTGCATAGGGAGAGGCTCAGCCACCAAGCAAAGGAGGGAGAGAGAACTGTGGATTCCAGTGTTACTTTGCCAAGAACAATTTATCTGGGAAGGAAGGGTAGCTTTCTCAGACAATTTCCCAGTACAAACCACTTCTAGAGTACAGACCACATCAATATGTTACTCCATTCTCTGTATTCCTGTTATCCTGGACTGATACAAGTCTAAACAAAGCCTGTAGAAAATAACAGGTAGACCCTGTTGCCTGTTCTAAGATCACACAGTTGTACCTCATAGCCCCCAAAATCTACTTTCCACGGAATATGTCTCTTCTCTGTCCCTTATCAGGAAGAGTTGAGTTTGCTGGCTAACAAATTTCTAAGTCAGGAAACAGGTGAGAAAAAGCATAACCAAGATCTGAGCACTATTTTTGTTTATTATGGATGCTTAGGATATAGTACACAGAGAAGGAAATGTTTAAACTGAAGGGATCTTCTTTACATTCTCTTTAAGTATTTATACGGCTATATGCAGAGGTAATTTTTGACTGATACTGGACTGTGTGGGTTTTTTCATTTGGTTATTTAAGATAAAGCTGTTTTTTTCTTTCTGCCTACATATGAAACAAGAGTACAATTGCAATATAGCCCTGCTAGCACTCACCTTTAACAAAACTTATTCAGGGTGCAAGCACTTATGTTTTAATGTTTGAGTTTATCATATATTTAAATAAGAGTATAACAAATGTATGAAGATACCAGAAACCTTGACACTTCTGAGATTTTCAACAGAAGACTAGTTTTCTTCCCAGCTCTAGCTGTTTAGACCTGTCTGAAACTTTCATGACCTCTCCTATGCCTTTGCTATTCTTCAATGTTTTTCTTATCCTATTTACTTCCTTACAAGTTTTCAGAGCTCACATCAGATGCAAATTTGGCTGCCCGCAACCCAATGCTCCATATGGCATCTCACCCACGTACTCTTACACTTCCTTAAAAAATTTTTCACTTTGTGTTTTATTTTGCTTTTAATCTTTTACTTAGTGAATCGATTCAGTGTGTTTTCCTTAGATTTCCGTATTTTATCCCTGTTGCTCTGTTACTGCCAAAATCGTTTTTGTTAACTGCCATATATATGCATATGGATAGCCCAGCACATCATGACTATCAAGACCAGAACTCAGGTGAGTTATGTGACATTTGCTGTGTGACCTGACACTTCTCATTTCGCCTGCAGGGAAACACTTCTCCTGTGAGAGAAGGTCAGAGAGTTTGTCCAGCTCTTCAGAAAACACTGGTTTAAAGGAGGTAGACAGCTTCAATACAATTTACTAACATTTCATTCACAGAGATGACTGGCTACACACAAACAGATTGGAAAATATATTCCTCTGCAGGACAGATACTACTTTGCATTCATAATATTTGTACTGGTGTCCAGGAGTTGTACAGATCCTATCACAAAGCAACTTGAAACATCATCTCTATTTAGAAATCCATGTTTGCTCATTTTAAATGTTAAAATTAACTGGTATAACTCATTATTTACCAGCCTGCCCCTTTGCCATTTTCCCCCAACTGCTTTGAGAGCTGCATTTCTAGCACCAGCCACCTTATCTCTTTGGGTTTCCATAGAAAATTCAGAACATATTAACACGGTTTTTTTTTTTTTGCACATCAGTGTCCATAATGTTGTTAGAGTTTCTGAATTCCCCTTTCTTTTAGGTCTGGTCTTTACCTATACATCACCAGTACTGCAGCTGGAAGTGCAGCCAGCTGCTAAAAAATGAAAGAGATTTCACCATGACAGATAAGAAACCTAAACAGGTGAGGAAAAAAATCATCAGTAGTTGAGAGAAAAGGTGACTGAAGCGATAAATGGGGTAGGGAATGCAGAAAGGAAGTTCAGAGCTTTGAGTAAGAGAGTGACCTGGCTGGAGAACAGAAAGCAACAGAACAGCTCCCCATAGGACACCTCCTGCAGGTAAGATTAATTTTTCTTTCCCTCTCCTCACGCTCTCTTTGTTCAAATTGCAGCTAATCACTCCCAAATAAAGTGTAGTTAATAGTGGCTACTTAAAAATTGCTGTCCCTTAAGTTATGTTTATATAGAACAAGAAGAGTTGTGTTCTACATAAGAGACTATAAATCTTGTACAGTCTACAAGTCTGTAAGACTTGTAACAAAATCTCTTACCAAAAACTTGACCAGAGTTAAATCTGAACACATAAGAAATCCCCAAACAAACAAAAAACCTCAAAACAAAACAAACAAAAAACCAAACAAACAAAACAAAAACACCAGGAAAAGGTAGCTACAGTTTCTTGTCACATGCTGTATTTGGGATCCAGGGAATTTGAACTGTAGTCTCATTTCAGAGAGAAATCTGAAACTTTAATGCTGTATCCCACAAACCCTCCACTGATAATTGCCTTTACTTGTCTTTTCCAAGCTACTTATTTTAAGCTGCATTCTACAAGCTTGTACTGCTTATTTAATACTTTACTTCATTAAGGTCAACAGAGAACCAATTCAAATAAAATGAATGATGTATTTGGTTTGAAGAGGATTTTATGATTAAGGAAACGGTGCTTTTTGCAAACAAGGTATCAAAAACTTAAGTTCTCAACATGTTGCAACAATGTCTAATTGCTCACTCAGATTTATTACCTGAAGAAATACATTCTTCTGAAATAAGTCAAACATCCATCAAACACTGATCTATACAGGTTTTAATTTGTATTAAATAACCACAAAGAAACCCTGTCACAGGAATTCTTCCATACAGACAGACCTCTGTGTCAAGCCAAATTGCTCAGCACATGCAAATTACTTTGGATTATATTACATTCCGAAAAAATTACAAGATCAGACTGTTGAAAAAAATTAAAGCAGAGATCAGTGATTACGTTGAAAAGGACAAAATGACTAAGAGAACTCAACTATTTTGACAGTGCATGGAATTATTTATGTTTGCACAAAAAAGAAATTGGCCTATTAACACACAAATTGACTTAGAATTTATATATGAGAGCAAAGAGGCAATCTTCTAGGTAACTATACTTAGCTTAGACAAATAAAACTATATTTTATGATGTGAAGAATATTAAATTAGTATTTTCCAAAAAAAATTACCTTCACTGTTGGTTAAAACCAACTGCCTTGGGCAATACAAATAATTAACATTCTCAAAGCTAATATATACAAACAAATAATTTTAGCCACACAGATTCTGTTACTCACATGTAATTCTGCAGGCTTGAAACTTACATATCAAATAGTTCCAGTGACATTTCCTTGCAACTCAGTAACTCCAATGAAATACAGCTTCCTCATTACTTAACTGAATAACACCACTAAAGACCTATTTTTCAATTGCAAAGCAGATGCATGATGCTGTAATTACACCCATGGGTGTTTTCAGCTATTATTTTGGTTACTGGACAAGGTCCTTAATATTTTAATGGTGTAACATTAGCATAAAAAAATTACGAGAGATTAAAAGTAGGAAAAATTGAACAAATTCAGCTGGACAGGACCTACCATGATTATCTCATCCAACTGTCAGCTTCAGGGCTGACCAAAAGTTAATGCATATTATTATGGGCTTTGTCCAAATGCTTCTTCAATGCTGACATGCTTGAAATTTTACCTTATCATAACTACTATAATGTTTTAATTTCTTTCATTAGTTAGTTCAAAAAGCTTATAAATGCAAAATTATTTGAGCTATATTATTTGTATTATGTAATGGTTGAGAATTGCTCTAATTTTAACACTAAAAAAAAACAAACTAATGAAATCATCTTTATGAGACGACAATAATTCAGCCTATTGGGAAATAACAGCAACAAAAAACTCAAGAAAGATCAGACTTGCAAGGTTGGTTATTGAAATCTGTCAGTGAAATTCATCAGTTTCAACACTGAGCTGAGATTTATATAACCACTTATCTTTTAGTAAAATCAGCTGCCATTACACAAAGCAGATTACGATGCAACTATTTTAACCTTGAACTAACTGAGAGCTATACATCTCAAGTAGAAAAAGCCTTTCTGCAAGGTGCTGATTTTGCTGTACCTTCCAATTATTCTACAATGCAAGTAATTCAGCTAGAGCAGTTAAAATCCAGGGCATTTTATGCCTCTTGATCTCTTATTTCTCTGGTACAATTCCTACAACTGGGCATGCAACTTTGCATAGGTTCTACAAACCTCCCTCCAAAAAACTGTTTCAAGATCCTAATTACCTCAATATTTGAGATTGTTTTACCTCGTCCTGCTTTGAACTGCTTCAGAGAGAAAGGTAGTTTCATTTCTTCCATGCTATTCTCACCTAGCATAAACAAGAAGGATCATTTTCTTATACATAATTTGAGGATCAAGAATAACAACTGTCCAACTGCCTTCTGCGTGGGAAAAAAGTGAAGGAAACAAGAATTCACTAGACATTCACTATGGGAATGCTCTTGGCTGGAAGGGAATTTTCTATATATGTTTACATCAATAGACAGCTGCAACACAAATGCTCTCAGTTGTAAGCTGGGACCACATTCAGTCACGGCACTTCCATTTGAAAAGTGCAGAACAAGTTCTCATTGCAAAAGACACTCTAGCCTTGTGATATAGTATATTTTGTTGATAAAAATACTTTGGTGAGCATGCTCTAGGACTCTCTGGAGGGAGCTTTAAGAGTGTCCAAGTTTGCCAAACTGCACAGCTTTCACAAACCCACTACAGAGTCAGACCAGAACTCTCACTTCCCTTCAGGACTGCAGTATTACTTTGTGCCATTAGTTACCAGTTTTATTTAGGCAAAATTCCTCTTAGCTTCTATCAGTTTTACCAACATGAAAATAGAACAATTCTGGCCTTTGAAAATAAAGAGATAAGAGGTTAATGCACTAACTCAAACGCTTCATTAGATAGATTTTAAACTTTACCAGTGATTTTCTCCAAGCCACATGCTGCCCATCACAGATACGGCTTTGCAGTAGGACAATTTAACAAAAACAGCAACATAACCATAAACCTAAGCTGGATGTACAACATTCGGTTATCTCTAGCATTTCAAATTTCTCCAAGAACACTGTAATTCCATCCCAATGCTCACTATCCTTTGGTTTACATTTGCAAGGAGTTCCACATTTATATGTTCTCATGCCTTACCTCACTGAGTCAGGGCTGTCATAAGCTAACTGGCTTCCAAAGTGCTGCTTATAAAAATGATGAACTAGAATGCCTTTTTTTTACTGTTTTAAAAGGCTTCTGCCTCAGACCCATTCAGTGACACCCACTCTAGGACAAGCAGATTGTTTGTCTACATCCGAAGAGGAAAGACATGAACAATGTCTTATTTAGTAAAAATGTGAGTTTGAATTTAGGGCAATATGAAATTTTCTATTGGTAACAGACCTGTCTGAGGACTTTTTTTCCTATACTGGTGCTTCTATACCATGCCTTGTTAGAAGTCTCAATCCTTTACTCCTACCTTAAGGCTGTAAACAATTGTATATATGTCCATTCTCCTTTCAGCACCTGGGCTCTGGTAGTCAGCTTTCTAGGCAATGGGAAGAAAGAGTGGCCTCTTCTCAACTCCTGTAGATGCTTTCTACTCATGTTGGGACAAGCTATTAAGTACTAACTAAACACCAAATTTAAAGAAATTTTCAATTGCGCATCTATTAAAAGAAATAATTATTCTATAATTTAAACTAAGCTCCTCAGTAGTGCTCAGGAACATATAATAAAGACCATGTATGGGTAGGTGTAATTGGATGCAGTTGCCTTAGGAACAAATTTTCAGCATACAAGGAAGCCTGCTTAAAAGGCAAAGACTTAAGCCTGACAGCTGAAACCTGGCTTGACTGAAGTTACTGAGAAAAGTACCATGGGCTTAGTTGGAGTCAGGGATTCATCCCAAAAGCTTTTCTAATTCTCTCATTATTATCAGTGCAGAACTAAATAACACATTAAAAAGTGCTGTGCTGGAGGTGTATTTCCCTGTTTCCCTTTTTCAGTAAGCTCATCATGAAACTACCTAGAGAGTCATAAGACAGTTTAGACTTACACTCTAAAGATTTTAGTTTCAGTACCAGTTCCAGTGTATTTTCATTATACGAGATATTGTTCCTTTAGAGAAATGTTATTGTAGGGTGTAAAAGAATTTGACATGCAGAGATAAAATACTGCCTGGTATATGAGCATCATTTCAAAGTAATATTAATAGCAAAGAATCCTATAAAGATGCTATGCAAAAATCTTTTCATTTTGTAGAAATAAATACAGAATGCCTAATAGTATTTGCCAGAATGATTTCTAGTGAGATGCAGTTTTTACCATGCACATAGCAGTCACAGAAGGCACGAAGTATTGTTCCCAGTACGTGTTTCTTATCCATGCGTTACTCTACAAAGAAATTACTCATCCATGCTTCTGTGATTTACTCTCATATTTGTTTCCATTTGGAGAAATATTATAAAACACAGAACCACTTCTCGCCCTGGGTGAAGTCAGAATGCATATACAGCCCTCTACCTCTTGAAATCATTATTTACAAAAGACAAGGAATTTCCTACAGATATTAAACTACACATTGCTAAGCTGTAAAGTTTGAAAGCAAGCTATCTTTGAAACAAGAAAAGCAAATACAGAAGTTGTTTATTAAATAAGTTATTTATCAAATAATACTTCCCAAAAACTGTGAAATAATTTTATGAACTGGAACTAGAGATCCAATTCCACACTGCATCCTCTAAGAGGATCTTCATAAGTCTTACAAGCAATGAACCATGGGAAGGCAGTCATTTAAGGTGTCTTTGTGCATTCTTCATACATTCTCCCAAGATAACCTGGCAAGATGGAGAAACCAGGCAGGAGTCAGACATCCTCCTGAAATCCCTAAAGCCATGTACACAGTAGCTCTATTCCTTCATGTTAACTTAGTTTTCATGCCAACTCATGTAATTTCCCAGACTGATAAAGAGGACTTTACTTCCTCATATTGAAAGAAAGTTCACGTGGCTGTATGTAGGAGTCCCACACTATATCTACAATAATAACTGAATGTGGGCTTATGTTCATTTCCAAGTCAAGACCCATCTGTCATTGCCATGTCTATCGAAAAAGCTCAAATCATTTTTGAACTCCTGAATGCACCAGAATTCACCTTGTCTGGACATAATTTCTGGCTTGCATGAAACCCAAGCTCCTAAATTCAGGCCCATGGAGTACACTTGCAATGTATGTAAGAAATACCTGGAATATAAGTCCTGAAAAACAGAGACCTCTAGTCACAACATATGATATAGAAGTGTCAGGAAGTCAAATCTGTAAAAAAAATTAGCCTTTTTTTCTTTTTTCTCACTCCTCTTGTTCAACTTGAAAATAATCAAATCTCTTCACTTTAATTAAAGACATTTTCTATGGCTCCACTGACATTAAGGGGTTTGTTTCTTGACTGTCCTTTTCTACCATTACATTATTTTGTAACTTCTTCTCTTTAATTAGCCTCTGGTAATCAAACCTAAACATATTTCTTTACATTATAAATGTCTTGTTTCTGAAGCAAAGAAAGACCTGCAAATGAGAAGTTACCAGGCCAATAGAACACTAAATATTATACAGCAAAAAATCATTTCAGCAAATAATCATTTCAAAAGTACAAGGAACAATGGTTTCTGTCATTAATTTTCATTCCATGGAAAGTGCTAACCAACACCATAGGCGGTAGCTAGCATCTAAGCTGAAAAAGCAAACATGATTATCATCTTCTCTTGTTCGAAATAAATGGCTGCATGTAATTAAGTCAGTCTTAAAGTTTCCAAAAAACATTGCATAAAGTGAGCAGGAGAGACAACAGAATCATAAAACCATGAAGTTGCATTTCCTGTTTCACAGTACAAACACTGGACTGTTGATATTAATTCTGGCACTGCATATTTCAACTAGGGCAGAAATTTGTAAGCAGATAATTCCTATTGAACACCCAATGAACCAGATTGTCTGGGAAGCAGTTACTGTTTGAAAAAGGAAAGACAACTCCAGGCTTTCAGGACAGGACCATGAACACACCATCATCATCCTCAGAGAAGCTCATCAGCTCTGAAGGAGCAGGTTCTTGCTTCACTTCCCACCTGAGTACAAACCTGTGCTCTGATCATAGAACCGGATGGATCTGGCAAAGCCAAAGCAAGATATCCTGGATGAGGCAGAACCCCCAGGCTGCCACAGGGCTACAAACAGCACAACAGTGAGCTTAAGGGTAGAATGATTTGGCCTGATCTACTTGGACAGTGGACAAACAGGTAAATTTCCACGCTACTTTGGTACTTCAGCTGGTGTGAAGACATAGCAAGGAAAACCACCAAATTTGTGATATTTCTGATGTAAGAGGGGAAAAACCCCCTTTGGGTTGTCACTATTGGATCAGCTCTGCCCAACTATTTATATTAAAATGGGATCTATAGGACTCTGCACCAGTGTTCAAAAACGAAAATCTGGATGCTTCTCTCAGTCATAAAAGGCAATTTTCATGAATTATTTGACAGAGGCCATTTACAGCAAAGCAAAAATAAAATTTAATTGCAAGATTAAGGCCTTATTATTTCACTAGAAGCCAGTTACATTCCCTTATCCTGAAGAGGCTCAAATATTCAAATTTTCTTAACATTAAGAAAAATTGTTATTTAATACATTATTAATATATAACAAAAATAATTAAACATATTATATTAATATATAATAAAAATAAGAAATGTCATATTTATATATTTATTTATTGTTATATATTTCTAAATTCCAGCACTGCTGGAAGAGCTTTTCTCAGAAAACAACACAACTCCTATATTGGCCAGATATACTCATGGAAATAAGATGACAGGAAAGAAAATAAGGCACATTTGGTAAAAAAATTGAACCTTATTAGGCCCTCAAGTTCCAGAGAAAAATATAAGTGTCTGGAATCATTCAGATGTATCTTTTTATAAGGGGAGATGACTGAGTGGAGAACAAGCTTCTCAAATTCTGAAGAAAACGAAACCAGGGACATCTCCGCTGCATCCCTTCTGTCTAAGGAATACTTCATGTAGTAGTTCATAAAGAAAATATTTCTCTGTGGTCTTCCACAAAATCACAGCATCCTTTTTTCTTCCAAGGATATGCTGAGGGATGAAAGAACATGTGCCTAGAGAAGACAAATGGGATCATAAATACGTGGAAGTGGTTTCTACAATAAGATGTACCACATGAAGGCAAGGTATTGCCTAGGTAGGAACCATGACCTGCAGATAATTTTTAATGAACATAAGTGCTCATTTTATCACTGTTCTCAGAGCAGTCATCATTCACAAGCAACAGCAGAAAGTCTATGGCTTCAGCTTCCAAAACAGCAAGAGGGACAGAACTACACTCTCATGTTCCAATGGATGGCGCTTGCCAAAGGGCCAAAGTGGCCTTTACATAACTTTTCTGTAGAACCATAGAACAATGAAGGTTGGAAGGGACCTTAAGGATCACATGATTCCAACTCCCTGCCATTGGCAGGGGATAGCTGCCACTATACCTGGTTGCCATCTCTTTCTTTCTCTTGAGGCTTATTTTATCTCAAGTAAATGGCTGAAATTATCAGCAATTTACACAAGGAATATGAAACACAAACACCTCATTATATGGAAGAGAGATTATGGCATGAAAACTCACCATGAAGACAGCCCTCACATGAACTAGAATCTAGTAAAATTAGCTATTAAGCTAATGAGAATTGCTGGTCTTTGTCCTTTTGTGGCTTTGTGCTTCAGTAACACTCTAGTAACTCAACAGTATCTGATATCACGGTAGGACAACACAGGCTTTGTAGTCTCATTTCAACACTATTATCTTGTGCAATTAATTGTTTCTATTAAAGAAATAATTATTTAAAGTTGCAAATATCTATCACATAGTGCACTCTAGAACCCTTACAGAAATTTACCCTGAGGTAGGGTGTGCAACAAAAATAGTTCCAAAAATAGGTAGTCATTCATAATTCTTAAGTTTCCGAATTATTTTTTCAAAATTAACTTATTCTCTCATTATTCCATATCAATTCAGAGTACTATGTGGTTTTAGCAACAATCCATTATTACTGATTAGTGAACATGTTCACATTTCTATTAAAAAAAAATGCAGTTTTCCAATGGAAGGGTTCTCAAATGCCAAGTAACACTCTTCAAAACTGTTAATGTGGGCCCTGACATTGCAAAGATTACAGCTATGTTTAGCAGTAGGCTTTCACAGTGGAGACTTCAGTGGTGTATTCTAACACAGCAGCATTCAATGATAGCATTTATTAAGGGTATAAAATAAATGCTGGAAATCAACAGACTCTTAATTGCTGTCCCATGAACTGTTTTGCATAAATGGCTGAAGATGACATGTAATTAAAGCTGCACTGAAAAAAGCTGAAAGCTTTTTTCAGCTGAAAGCAAATTAATTTGTTTAAACAGCAAACAAACAAAAAGATGGCCCATTTTGCAGGCAGTAATTTTTAGTTTCTTCACTATGAAAACTAGATACAAACCACAAAATATTTATTCATCTACCTAGTTAAAAGTGGTGGTTACTTAACTCTACACAATTAAAACTGTGAAGTAAACAAATTACTAAATATCCACTAAACTAAATATTTACTAAATATTTATCATTTACTAAATATTTATTAAACAATCAAAAATGTTTAGCAAACCAGTTTAAATGAGAATTTGCTTGGCTTGCCAGTAAGAAATTTAAAACTTAAAGCTTGTGATTAATTAAGATTAATATTGTAACAGGAACCAGTTTTCTACTTAGTACCGGCAAAAAAGTCTTACCAATTTTCAAAAGCCTAAGAACCCCCATATTTCTTCTCTATTGGAATTGTCTTGAAAAAGACAATTCTGAAAGGCTTTTTCTTAAAATATTCACCTGGTATCTTTGCAGCTGCTCAGTATTCAGCACCTGTACTGCTCTGGCCTGCCTCAGGTGGCCAGATTGTGCTCATTCTCAGTTGCAAGACCACCCAGAGAGCCAAAGGGTTCCCTTTCAAAAGGGAAACATATCCTGTAGTATCTGGGATGCAAACAGACTTGCGATTAGGTCTCTGAAATACTTACAGAGACTGTTTCTGGGGACAGGTCTTCTGAGTCACAGTGACTACTACATAATGAGGAAACTGCCTAAGAAGTTTTTGTGTGAGCTGTCATGTGGACACAAGTCAGGAATATCCCTGGTTCATGTATCACCACGTGTAGGTTTAGCCTGCAGCAGATAACTGTAACTGACATTTGAAACGATGACGGTACAGTATTTTTAAATCTGCAGTGCAATTCATCACCATTGCTTTCTTTTGCCTGTAGGTGTTCCTGTGTTTTCTCAGGTTTTCTTGATAGCATAAAAATTACTGATGTTAGTACTGACAATGAAGAGTTGAAGAGTATTGATTAAAAAATAAATCAGGCTTCACAAACCACAAGCCTTTATTAAAAAAAAAAAAGAAGAAAAGATATAAAGCACATATTTTTATTCATCTTCTAAGCTTCAGTGCTGACGTACAGATTGGGCGTTGTAGAGGGGCTGTTGACCTATAGATTGACCTTGGGAAAAGAAACTTGGATAGTTGCACCAAGCAAGATACCTAGAGATTACTCCATGTTTTCACCTGAAAAGCAAGATTCTCACATAATCATTTGACCTCAGAAACAGCAATATGAACCATACCACCAAGTCTTGCATTAGTTATAAACTTACTACAGTCAGAATTTATGCACTGGAAAGCAAGCAATCAGTTTAAATTAATTGCTTACAGTTGGCCTGAAAATGGCTTTCCCCAGAGAAAATTATAGTCTTCAACTTATGTCTTTGAACTTCTGGAGTACATCACCTCAAAAAGTAAGTTAAATTCCCCTCAGATGCAAATACTTGAAAATCGTATTTGCACAAATTTCTCTTGATTAATATCCTCACTGGATTTGCTTTTAGCAACTGTGAAATTTCAGCATTCAGTGGCACATTAAAAGAAAATCACAAGGAGGAACACTGGGGATCAGTTGAAACACTGGTCTTTAGCTGTATAACTGATACTCTAATATTTATAAAGTACAGTGCTCATACCTTTAATTAGCTAAAACCAACACTAAGCTCTTACCTTGAAAGGCTGACAAAGTCTATAACTGGGAACAGTCTGCCCAGAGGAGTTAGGAGGCTCTGGAAGTGCTCAAGGCCCATCTGGATGAGGATTTGAGCAGCTGGTCCAATGAATGTGTCCCTGCCTATGGCAGGGGAGGTTTAAACTAGAAGGCTTTTAAGGTCCCTTCTTACCCAAATGATTCTATGGTATAATTCTGTGATTGGCATACTCAGAGAATTATGCTTTTTGAGCAATCTTCAGGCTATTCAGCCAATGTGTCCCAGTATGTTACTGATATTGGTGACAGCACTCAAATTTCACATTCAGGTCAAGACCTAATGTGCTATACACCAGATGAGTACTATGTTGAAATTGTATGCATTAAAATTATATGGTTTATTTTGTTATTGCTGAAATAACTATGAAGAAACATTAAAATATGAAAATTTATATTTAAAGTAGTAGGGAGAAGCAAAGCCAGAGAACTTCATTTAGGGGACACAATCTTCCCCTTTCACCTGAACATCAAGTGTCTTAAAAGTTATCAGTGGGACAACCTGGAATTATTCACAATTTCGAAGTCTCAGAGAAATGTATGTTCACAAGCCATGATCCACAGACAGTGGTCAATTCCTAATAAACAGAACTAAGAGGAATTAAAACTACATACCATTCTCTTAACTTTCTTTGTGCAGGCAGGGAAACATCTGTAAGCACACAAAGAACATAAGTGAATAAAAGAGGGAGGCCAAGGCCCACAAAATCCTGATTTGTCCATAACAAGTCTATTTATGAATACATGGTAAGGATATACGAAAGTCCCTGCTTTAAAAGAAAGACCCTAATCTTAAACAAGGAGTAGAAGCAGGTGATCTGTAGGAAGAAGATTGCAAAACAGGGATAGCTGGCTCAAGCCCACGTGAATGTATTTAAAATACTAATCACATAATGACACACTGTGATATTGAATCACCAGAAAACAGACCTAGTTAGAGAAAAATGAATGTTTGGCGAAGGTGATAGCTGTGAACATTTCCTGTGGAAACAAGCACCCTGCCAATTGCTACAATCGTTAAAATAGACAAGTCTTCCATACTGACCACAAGGACAGTCCAAGAGTTTTGTGACACCTCTATTTCTCAAGCATAGAAAAGCTCCTAGGGAACTACACTTCAAAAAACATTTAGAAAACTAATTCCAACTGACAGTGCTGTGAAATGGAAACCTAAAATATGGCTGTTCACCTCCAAACTTGCCTCTGCTCTTCAACTGAAGTCCCAGGCTTCCAGAGGCAGAAATCATGAGCATTCACGTAACCTTCATGGAAGAGAATGGTAGTGCTAATACAGCTCTAACAACAGCTTAATCTCCATACAGCAAGAAGACTATCAAAGGGATCTGCAAATCTCATGGCATTGTTTTGGGGGCTTTTTTATTAAAGTCCTCGATCCCTACGTTCTAACTAAAAGAGAAAAAAAAAGTCAGCATACCTCTTACTGATAATGAGAATTTCACAAATATTGAGCTCTGTTACATTTGTAGCTGCATAAGAGTATGATTCTACAATCTGACTGCATCTTATCTGCTTCTTCCCCTCTGCCTTTATATTTGAAAAATCAAATCACATTCTGCAAAATATTCCCCACGGGACACATATGAATATTTGATTTAGACTGGAGAGCAGTTAACCACATAATTAGTTACCCTGGAAATCAAAGAATTCAGAAAAATAACTACCAGATTAGATCAGGGAACACTCCTATTCTCATTCTAAAGGCTGGCAGATGCTATGGGGGGGAAGCACAAGAAACCCTCAAGAAAAATCTCCTCACAGCCTGAGAAGGGGCTAATTCAAATTCTGGATAATGAAGTTTAATATTCTCTCCAATATGTTTCCCATTTTATCACAAGTCTACATCTTGTCACTGCTATTACAATCCCTTGAAATCTTCATCTCAAGAATAAATTACATGTTTTCTTCAGTATTATTTATTTTTCTATCAGTCTTTAATTGATGGCTTTTCAGCTTCTTTGCCTAATATTTTTTATCCTCTTATGACACAGTAAGAAGAAAAACTCTATACCTGCCTAAGCAACATGTGCCAGGACTTTCCAATACTTTTCTTTCAACCTCTTTAAGGTAACAGCAAAAGCTCTTGAGATTCTTGACAGATTGCCTGTACTCTTTCTCCTTGCTCATCTCAGAGCCTCCTGTAATATTTTTTGAGAGCAGATAATCATAATTACAGTATTTCACTAAATTTGCTGAAGGCATCCTAAAACACAGGAACTACATTACATTATTCCAGTTCCTAGAATCTGGTTTGCAAGTGCAGTCAAACAGCAGAGGTCTTCCCTGAGCTGCGTACGGTCCCAAAATCACCAGCTGATGTAATGTGAAAGTTGGCAGGTAATTTTAGCATTTTCAGGAATGCTAAAGGCTTCTGTTTGTGAAAACTGAATGACATTTATTGACATTTCAGCAAGTCACCTGGCTGGGACAGGACTCTCTAGGGAAATCTTACGAGTCCTTTCTCATTCTGTCCAAGCCAGACCAGTTTGTGTCTTTAGCATATTTTCACTTCTTCCTCCTCTCTTTCCAACTAATTTGTAAGAATACTAAATACTGGAGGTGCTACATAACCTTGTGGCATCCTAGTATGTTTCAAATTGTTGTCCAAGCAAGTTTAGGGGTCATGGTAATATTATCTCAGGTTATTAGTGGTAGTTTCCCTAATGGAGTTTTGCTAAAACAAAAACAACCAAATAAGCAAAAGCTTTCTGAATCTCTCAAACAATTTTATATATCCATACATACACCTATATGTATATAAACAGTCTAAATAATATGCAAAAGGAATACACTCCAGTGCAAAAGATGTAGATCTGGCCCTATAGGCAATTTAGTTACAATAAAAAGAATATCACCAAGAGACATAGACCTAAATAAATCTAGATCGGCCATATTATGAACTTATTTTCTGCAAAGCAGGTTCATTATTAATGCAGCCCATAATTAAAATCATAATTACAATCCAAATTTCTACAAGGATGCAAAATAAAATGACAAAAAGTACCCAGGTTGCAATTTGAGGTTTAAAAAGTCATTTGTTCACAGTACTTGAGCCAAATAAATTTTCTAACTGCAAAGTCACAAGGAAAGTCCATATCCCAAAATTAGACATCAGCCCAACTTGAAGGAGTATTCAAAGATGTTCCAAAGCGGCTGTGACAAAGTTATCTTCCCACTTTAGATGATATACCCTATTCAGTCAGCTATTCAGCTGATACAGATCAACATGGCTCTCCTTAAACCATGCTGTAGAGACGTATCTTTTCTACATGTCCTTCTATGTTCCCAGTAACTCAGATTTTAAATTGGCAACAAATTCACATAACCTATTATTTTTAGACACACATTAATGAACCTCAGACACTTTGTATATTTATTCCCCACCATTATAACTCAAGTATGTAATTTTGTTATTCAGATCAAATTAGGAGAGAAAATATAACTAGAATAGCAGGCTTAGGCTGGCTATTAACTTTTTCAGACAGAGTTATAAATTTCAACAAATAGGTTATAATTGAGGAGCCAGCATGACCTTTATTATTTCAGAAGGTTCAGCCATAGCAGCTCAGTGTGACTTCAGCTAGACTATTAGTCACTCTGTCAGATAGAACCATTAACATCCAACTCAGCCTGGCATCCACATATGATCTGATCCTTAAAACTGGCCTGAATAAGCTTTACTCTCAAGAACAGCCCCAATCCAGGCACTGGAATTGCTCTTATAGAAATATCATACTCCCAGTAAGCAAAGTGGCAAATATCTGATATTTCTGTCATAATTGCAATCAAAGAAAAAAAAATTTGAAAAGGCTCTCACAGAAGACTATTAGAATATTTAATAGTAAAGTCCTATTTTCAGGCAATCAGGAGAAGCTCTCCCTCAGAGAAAAACTGAACTAGTACTGTGTGCCATGCATTCTTGTTTCATTCTATTCCATTATTAAGCACACTGCCAAATAGATAATCCAGTAGTAAATATTTCAGAACATTTGCACTTAATACTTAGGGAAGTACAATATGAAAACAACCACTTTATCAGAGACAGTGTTTCTAGCAAAGCAATGATTTCTGTTACAGCAGAATCCTTTTATCAAAAAAAACCCAAAACCCTGCGATGTTACAAACGACCTTAAGACAACCAAAATAACGTTACGACTTCAATTAATGGGTAAACTACTCTAAAACTTTTTAATGCATACAATTGACATACACATGACGAAAGATGGACAAGCAATAGGGCGTTACACACAAAAATACTAGTTGATATATTACAAAGACCCGAGGTAATGCTTTCTTCGAAAATCATGTATGTGGAGGAATACAGCTACATCTCTCTTCATATCATTATCATTTGAAGTTTCTTTCTCAAGTGTAAGCATACGGAAGAAACAGTTCCACTCGACATAGGAAAAGACAGATCATTCAGCTCAAGTGCTGTGAAAATTTGACAGGCTCCTAAAACAACGGAAACACACACTGATAAAGTGTTACTTGTGGAAATGGTATGTGCATGAGCGTGCAGGGGCTTTTACACAGCTGTCAACCCGCGGTAATCACCGTCGCTAAGCGTGCCTGCAACATGAAGACAAATATTTGACCTGTTTTCTTAGCAGAATTTAGTTGTCATCATTCTTAGCACCACGCTCTCGTGAACCAGCCACTACCAAAGGACTAAGGCAACACGGGCATAGAATTCTTGGCCGAGAGTGAGAGCACTTCCTTCCACGGACCGAGGTTTGCTCCAGCGGTAAAGCGATCGGCCGGTCGAACCCACATCCCCCAGCCGGTTCCGGGCTGCGCCCGCTCCCCCCGTCCTGGCAACCCCCCCACGCCCATCCGTGCCGGGGACTCACGTTTGTAGCTGGCGGCCCAGGGCTGGTAGCCGTAGTAGCCGGTGATGCGGAGGATACGCTCCTCGATGGAGGTGAGCCCCACGGATGCGCTAGTGAGGTCTTCCACGGAGCGGGACCACTTCAAGTCCTCTTTTATGGCCTCGTCCACCACCAGGTACTTGAGCTGCCGCAGCTGCGGGCTGATGTCGGACAGCCGCCGGGGGCTGACATCGGGGGAGCGCCGCATGCCGCTGCGGGTCGGGAGAGAGGAGCGTCAGCCCGGGGCCGCGCTGCCAGCGCCGCCGCCCTCCGCCGGCCCCGGGCGAAGTTGGTGGCGGGACCCCCACCGGCATGGGAGCCGGCCCGGGTCCGCGGCGCCCACAACTTTCCTCCTCCACCGGAGCGACCCCCGGGAGCGGGCGGCGCCGCCGGCCAGGGTGAGGTGAGGTGAGGTGGGACGGTGTGGGGTGTCCCCGTCGCCCCGGCCCGCCCGCCCGGCCCCGCGTGTACTCACAGCGTGGCGGCTTTGCCCCGCGCGGAGCCGTTGGGGAACTCCCGGATCCCCATGGGGAGCAGCAGCGAAGGCTGGGGGGCGCCCAGGCTTCCCGGCGGGGCGAGCCGGCNGGGCCCGCCGCCGCCGCCGCCACAAGCGGCCCTCGGGCGGGGCCGCCTCACCCCCTGGGCGGCCTCACCCCGCCCGGAGCGCCTCACCCTGCTTGGACTGCCTCACCCTGCTCGGGCCGCCTCACCCTGCTTGGACTGCCTCACCCTGCTTGGACTGCCTCACCCCCTGGGCGGCCTCACCCTGCTCGGGCCGCCTCACCCTCTGGGTGCGGCCGCCTGGCCGAGGAGGGAAGCTTTTCCCACCTCTGTCCGCTGCGGTCAAGCTCGGAACGGCGCGGGAGGGCCGGGCAGCCCGAGCACGGCCGGCTCTGAAGTGACCGCGGAGCCCATCTGACGGGGGCACCCACCTGGTTACCCCCATAAGGTCTGCGAGCCAGCGCCGGAGCCACACAGCCTTCTATCAACTCACCTTTACTTTTATTTTAATTTTTTTTTAAACACACCACCTAACTTAGGTGGAAAACGTGCAGTTAAGCTTAAATGAACATGTGAGCACAGATGTTACCTTATNAGAGGGTCCCCGGGCTGGCGCTGGCCCCGGCGGGAGAGGCGGGCAGGGAGAGAGGCGGGCAGGGATGGAGGGACGGAGACGGGTGGGCCAGCGCTGCCTCCTGCGAGCCGCTGCCGCCTGCGGAGCGCGGAGCGCCGGCGGCGGGGGCCGGGCAGGGCAGGGCGCGCTCNCCACCTAACTTAGGTGGAAAACGTGCAGTTAAGCTTAAATGAACATGTGAGCACAGATGTTACCTTATATAAAGAATTCATTCAGAGACAAGATTAAAATCTGATAGATTCTAGAAGTATAGATAGTTGAAGTCATAGAGTGCTTTGTATATATGTGCCCATATATATTTCGGGGGGAAAAAATCAAGTCCAAGGAGAAAAGGTTGTCATTACTTTTCAGCACTGCACTAGCTCAGTTTACCTGAAACATTAAACCAGAGAGGTATCAAATGTGGAAGTGAGCCGGATCAGTTGAATGCAACCTTTCATTGTCACTGAAGGGAACATTACAGCATCACTGCACCATTATCAGCAAGGGAAAGTAAAA